>OZ057417.1:74113509-74542341 GCA_964056705.1 Troilus luridus | reverse complement strand
AACGACATTTTATGCTATGGTTATTCGGACGATGCTCTACAGGGATAATCCTAAAGTTTGCCTTTCTAGGCACAGGATCTTAATGAGTACCTGACACTGTAAAGGACTTGATACCTAAATTTGACGTCCCTTCGAAGGACGACATTACCAAGGATTTTTCATTCAATTTAGAAATGACTAGGACCGCCTGCTGGCTACGAACCGGTAATCTTGGGAATAGCAAGTAGTTACGACAACCACAACACCACAGGTGACCCTAAGATGAGAGGCCAAGTATCTATGTCTGAATTTTAGGCTTTCTCACAAAATTGACATCACTTAATACATTAATTTTACCATAAAGATAAGTTTAAAATACTTTTTTAATCCTTGTTTATTATTGCTTTTTGTAGAACACAGTGAGAACTCACATTCGACTCAAATACACTTTCTGTATTTGTTTATTCCGAACTATCGAACTAAGGAGGGTGTAGCATAATTGGAAAATTCGTTCTACTATAAACGGTCTTGGGGAGCGGTGCCTTTCCATGGCGAAGGTCGTAGGTTCAAATCCCGTTGCTTGATAAGTTTATTAAACCTTTTAGCAGCCGGAGAAGGGATCTAGGACCCTCCTGGGGCTCACCCGGCCTGTATACAGTTTTTTAAACCTAGAAGACTTGTGTGAGATACAGGTTTTACCCGCGAATCCTGGGGTGTTAATTGGCTCGAGATCAGTTCTTGAAAAAGAGATTTCTGCAACTTTGAACAGTTTATCTTTTGCTCAGGTATGGTGCCTCGTTCCATTCATAATATATACAAGAGGTAACTTCGTACAAAGCATTCTATAAAGTGGTACGGCAAACAAAACTTTATGCCTGTATAGCTTTCGGACTTGAAAGCTTAGTTAGGACTCTGTTCTACGAAGGAGAAAAAAAAATTATAATTGCGTGAAGAGAACTACCTTGACGTATATTAACCATAGCCTTTTCTTTTTTCTCCATTTTTGTTCTTATTCTCTTTTGGTGAATTTTTTATCGTAATGAAAAAGTTCCGTTTTGTGTATTATAATAAAGAGAGGTTAGCTTCAAAGACTCCGCTCTTCCTTGTTCCTTTTGTTTCAGCGGCGACTTGCTCCCCCCCCCCCACGCTCTCTCTCTCTCCTTCTCTCTATCTTTCTCTCTCTCTCTCTCCTCAGCTTTTGTCCGCTGATAATTTTATGGGTGAGCTCAGCTGAGCGTAGCGGACTCTTGCGGATCCCGGCGGAACGAATGAAAAGAAACCTCGTTTTTAAGCTCGAGTTGATCCGCTTCGCACTCCCTCACACATGCATCCTGTTTCAACAACTTTCTAGTTCAAGAATTTTTTCAATGGCGTAAATCTCGATGCAAAACTAAAACGGTTGATCAATTGCTTCGTTTCGTTTCATCTTAAGTATCCCGAGAGACGCCCGTATCACCCAATATTACGATGAGTTGAAGTGGCTTTACCCTTCCTATCGCCTTAAGTACTTCCTAGCTTCCTTTCTTTACCAAGTAATCCTATCCCGCCGACCATCATAAATTCCCGATCTCCTTAAATTCAAAACCTCGGTCCACTCCGGTAACACCCGTTCTCGTCTCTCAGACATAAATGCAGCATCCCACCGAACAACTGCTTTTGATAGAGCTTTCCTTATCCGATCCTCGTAACTTTGGAACTCTATACCTTCCTCCATTCGTCGTTCCAATAATCTTTCAATCTTCAAATCCCGTGTATTCAATCACTTTATATCCTTAAATAGCATACTCTTTTTTCAGATTAAAATTTTCTAACTGATAAATGAATGATGTATTTTTATTTATATACAAGTGCGTTTTATTTGTATCATAGACGCTTCACTCACCCTGATAGATATCTTTAAAAACAAGATTTCTTTGTTGATATTGATTGTATTTTTGTTTCTGATTGGCTAGGGACTCGACTGGCTGGCTTCAGATTGATTTATCTTTTCTTTAATTTTTTTAGTTTCTTCTTTAACCCCGGTATGTTTGGGAACAGCTATTTGCTTGATTTATTTATTCATCTTCTCTGTTGAAATTTTCGGGGGAGCTTCGCTATTTCGACTTTTTTTTTCACAGCTACTTTGGCTCCAGAAGTTTCCTATACTCCCGTATCTTCTCGATGATTCACCCCCAGAAGCCTAAGGTCTGGCCATTTTTTAAAATATATGTTATTGACCTAACTATCTTAATATTGCTTTTTTTAATGCAAGACACTATATCGGAAACGATTTCCTTCCATGGATGCGCCATATACTCTTCTAAGGATCTTTCACTCCAAGTATTCAATAATTTATTTTGTGCTGCAAGGATAGAGTCCTCACCTCCCCTCCATGCATAACGACTTGACGATGCATCCTCTTATACAACCTTATTTTGATTACTTCTTATACGTTTCTTTTTGTCGTTTTATTACATGGTTTAACCGTCGACGTTTTTTTTTTTTTTTTTTTTAAATTTATTTGAGAATATGAAGACACCGTCAAAACCTGAAGAAATAATTGATGAATTGAATCTAATTTATTTTTTATTTAAAATAATAGATATATTATAGAATACTTAGTAGACACGAGAATCGAACATGAGACATTGAGAACTAGGAGTACACTACGAGGACGAGGCTAACGACCCGATTGGCTGCGATCCATTACCTAACACGACCGGTCGCCATTAGGGCCTTGTCACCGGATGTTTGCAGCGGCTCGCTCTAGCGGCGGCAAGTCAAATGTTTGTATAATTCTCCACCTCGACGCTTCATCTTACTCTCCACCAGTAGCGATCGGAACAACTTACGATAGAGAGAGAGAGAGATTGAGGAGGAGGGGGGGGGGGCTATGGGCGAACAAAACTGCCAACTTGGAAGTTGGGGGGGGGCGAAGAGAAGCAGGTAAAGTTGAAGCCCCGAAGTTGAATAGACAAAGAGACAAGTTGGGCACTATATTCCCCCGGCGCCATTCCATAGTCCTGCCTAACTTAACAGGAAGCGGAGCCAGATGGCGCGCTAGTCACCTTCCCCTAAGGGCTATAGCGATCCTTACAGGATAATACTACAAAGTCAAATGATAATAATAATATAACCATAAATACAATATAGAAAAGTCATAAAAGTGTAATGAAATAGTATTTATAAGGGAAAAAAAACAATCATTTCCCACGCGCAATTTCTGTAAACGTTGCAGACTCGTCAACCGAAAGAGGTAGGGTCTTGTAAAATAATTCCCTCTCGATACAAAGATATTAGCCAAATGGGTCTAATAATAATAAATATTTTATTTATTTATTATTACAAGTTTTTTTTAATATACTTGTTTTTTCCCCCACGAATCGGCCAGCAAGGAACAAGCGAATATCACTTAATTCTTCTTCACACTCTCCGCCTTCCTTCAACTCCAATACTCTCTCATCTTCTTGGACTGTTTCTCTCGCTATTCCCTAGTCCATTTTCTCCCTCTTCTCTCCTTCCTTCTTGCAAGAACCCCAACTTCTTTTAGTTTTCTCCCGAAAAGCTCCTCCTCTTTTATTTGTTTCACATATCCACATATACCCTTATAGCTAAAGACTTTATTAATTTTTCTTGTCCGCTAGGACACAGTAGCGTACATGAGTATACTGAAAATGTTTAGGCTAGCGGGCATTATTCTTTATAATGAGTGGATTTTTTTTTTCAAAAAGTAGATGCTTGAATTCTTGTTCTCCAGGCGAGAACTGTCGTGATCTGACCGGAAGAAAGATAAGCTCTGAAGTTAGGAATTTTTCTTTTCTAGATACTGGGTGTAGCAAGATATTAGATTCAGCTGATGAAAGATCCAATCAATTATGACAATTGAGTATTTTCTCTCTCTTTTTTGTTTTGTTTTTAACGAGCCGATTACTAAATAGATGTAATAGTGAATGTTGTATTATTTTGTAGCCATCAGTTCCTTCGTGATTATTATTATGAGAAATATGTACATTTCAGTAATCATCAAGAAATAAGCATTTAGAAGTGTAGATAAATTACCAATATAAAAAGATTTCCTATAATTATACTCTTTTTCCATACTAAAGAGCCCACGATAACTTGTATTATATTAAATGAATAAAGAGTTAATAAAAGGTAATAAAACTGTTTGTAATTCAGTTCAAAGTGACAACCTGCGGAACAGATACCCAAATATTTTTTCGGTCAATTTATGCTTGTTCATTCTATTCAGGTGTCAATGAATGTCAGCCTCCTTTTCTACATAGCATCCGAGATTCATTCCACTGTCTGATATATTTCTCTGGTACGTCGTACTGCTTCCATGATTTTTCTTAGTTTCTAAGGGTTCTTTTTTTCCAGGATCTCTTAGGAGTTTTCATTGATGCCATAAATTCATTCATGGCATGTACCATACATTTCGCTTAACACCGACATATTTTAAAACTACGAAGAGAGCATACCATTTACAATCGAATAAGTGCGAGCCTGATATTTTCGGGTAATTCTGATAGAAAACAGTAATTCTGATAGTTAAATAAATGGATAAATATAACAATAAGACTCACTAAGAAAAGATATAATGGCAGTAAGAGTCGGAAGAGGACCCTTGAAAGGGAAAAGAAATAGAAGAAAACGGGCAATAATGAAGATCCGGAAGCGGAGGATCGACTAATCACGGCCATTGTCGAAGCAATCTCTTTTCTGCTTTCGATGCTGTTTTCCTCTCGGGTTACTTATTGCCATGGAAACCAGTTGATTGCTATAGTAACCGATTGATTTCTATGGTAACCGCTATTACATTAAGGTAAATGCTTCAACAATGGGAAAGAGTTTAACAGCTAAAGTTTAATAATACCTCTGCTAAGTATTGTTTCATCGCTATCAAGTATTTTGCTAGCGCTAATTGTATTTTGACTATTAATTAAATGTTGGTTATAATATTTTTATATATTTCTTTTAAACCGATGCCTTCATGATTTGTATGTATAACAAGTGTGTAATAACTTGAAGGTAAGACATTTTAAGGATTGAAAAAAAAATGTTAGATAGTAAAAGTATTGTTCCATCGGTATTATTATTCGATGAATAATGAAAATAGAATACAAATAACAAATCTGTAAGAAAATAATTATAATAGCAATACCGAGAAAAAGGAGCAATGGAATCCAGAATGGAAAAGATGGCTATAACTTTTCAGTTGACCGAAAATTCTTACAATAAAGAATAATTATCGTGTAATCCGAAATTCCGGCTTTAACAGACAGTAGTAAGACATGAAAAACTTTATGCACCGAAAAGAATAACTTAAAAATACAGGACTATGAAGTATGAAGTGCATTTGGTTTCAAATTAAACCACTTACAAATACGATCAAAAAGACGAATAATACGTCCTTATACCCATATTGTAAGAATTTCTGAACATGGAATGACAAAAGAAATAGTTGATTCTTTTAAAAACAGGTAACAAAAAATATAATTGTTTACATTTAAATGAGTTAGATATTTCAGAGAGTGTAATTAATAGTTATTTATTTCACAAGTGAGGAAACTGCCACTTTATTACACTCTAGTGAATTTCGGGAATTAAACGAGGTAATTATCAGGTAATTAAACGAGGATGTTATAAGCACTTTTCTCACGTGTTAAATATTACATTTCGCCTACAACCATTTAAATATTAAGAAATTAAAGGTGAAACTTTAGATTTGTTAAGACTACACTAGCGCTATCTCTTACAACTTTCTATTACTAACCATGCAAATTATGGTTTACTAGGACGGTTTACTCATTGAAACATTTATTTCTTATTATTTAGAAAATAATATTCTGATAACACATTCAAAAATAAAATAAAAGTATATTATTATATCTTGATTTATATTTATATTTCTCTTCATATCTGGCTTTAGATGTTTTTGGTTAAAGTTGATTTCCATTTTTTATTTTGTTTCGGTCTGATCACTGTTTTAATGCTAGATCTCCAAATTTCTGATGTGTGAAGGTTCTAATACATTCAAGGTTATATTAAATATTTCTATAAAATCGCTTCGAAATAAATAAAATCTAACTTGAATTAAATATAAAATTATTTATTTTAACATTTTAGGAATATAAAATGAATAATATTACAATGCCGCCATTTAACATTTAAAATAACAGAGTGCTGATTGTCAAATTCGATCTTGGTGGCTGTTAATTTCCTCCACTAGTGAGGGAAAGTAGGACTTTCCACATCACTTTTAGTTGAGTAATGGATAGCATTACTCAATGGTTGCAGGAAAAAATAATTTACAGTTTAAAAAGTAGTTAAAGGATGAGAATAAAGGATTCCAATGCAAACCTAAGGCTAGACGAAAAATATTAATCTCGGAATAAAAATAATTTATTGAACTTATCCCAGAGTGGATGGTTTCGAAAAAAGAATATTAAAAAAAATATGATATCCTCATGTACCTAATAAACGTTACATATATATCAAAACTTAATGATAGGAGAAAATGGAAAAACCGCTTCTTGGACAATCGAACACGCTATTGTAGAAACGACATCAATATTCTATCCTTTATCAAAGACCTTTGATTTCATAGTTGTTTGATCATAATCTCCCATATTTGTCTTTAGTATCATTACGGCTAGTTATAAAAAGAGCCGCTTATATTATATTTCTGACAATCAATAATTTATTAGGAGCATAAAGATCTTTATAACTGTACCAAAAGAGCGGGACAACACGAAGTTTGTAGCAAGCTGAGTTGCTAAAAGTTCTGGTTTAAAATCCCGCTGTGACAGATAAATTATTTATATTTTTTAAGAGAAGATTTGTCAGGGGCGGGATTTGAACCCAGGTCGCCCACGTATCCGTAGTGGTGCTCTACCAACTGAGCTAGCCTGGCTCGTAACACGGCCAGACAAATCCATTCTCTTCACCGATCCTATACCCCCGTGTTCCCGCAACTTTGAGATGTATACACGGGAAAGAATGTTCATTGAACATTACCTTAATTTGGATCTTGTTGACTTACGTCATTATAGATAAATTATTTAAATTGTTAACTGCAACGGATGGAAAGTTTTTTTAAAGTTTTTTTTTCGCAGGAGTTTCCACTAATAGTGGGATTCCTTAACTTGTGATTGGATGGCTTCCTTCCATATTCCATAATGTCCTATCTAAGGTCCATTCTTACCGTAGACCTTGACCCATCATGGATTCCTCCACTTCCTTATCCCAGGTCTTCCTCGTCTTCTTCTTCCTCTAATTTTCCATTGGTGGACTACTTTGGGTAGTCTTCCTTCAGGCATTCTTTTCAAATGCCCATACCATTTCAGGCGTTTTTCCTCAATATATTCCAGAACGGTTCTTTCAGCCTCCATCTTTTCTCTGATGGTCGTATTTCTTATTTTGTCGATTCTGAATCATACCCTCAGCTTCAGTAGTCCATTTCTGTAGTTAGGAGTTTTTTTCTGAGGTTGGTTTTCAACGTCCAAGTTTCTGATCCGTATGTCATGATGGTTAGTAATATACTATTGTATATATGTATTTTTTTTTTAGGGACAATATTTCTATTCCACAATACTGAGTAGAGCATTGATACGGTCTTTTTATCATCTGAAATTCTTATTTTTATTTCCATACCACATGCGCCATCTACCTCAATTATGGAGCCAAGATATTTAAAATGTCTAATTATTTTTAGAACCCCTTATGCGTTCAGTTCTAAAATCTAAAAGACAAAAAACGGTCATCCTGTGGTTTTTTTTCCATAAGTCGTCCACAACCAGGCGTCTCGTAAAGTTTCATAGGGAACTCCGATGGCATTAGCTGCATATCTAATGGAACGTCCATCATCAATAAGTGCCACACCACGCGCAACATCCTAAGCACGAAGAGCCATTTTTAAACTTAAAATTGAAAAAATTAAAAGGCGGAAACTAAGAAATTTGCTGCAAGAATTAAAATGTCACTGAATAAACATTTTAATTCCATAGAAATTGAACATTGGAATCTACAGTTCTTTCATTGAATTGAGGATTAGGGGTTCTTATCCTCTATATTAACATTCCTAATTGAAAACAAATAAAGAAATACATATTTATTCATTAAAAAAAATATACCAATCCAAAGCAGAAATATTTTTAGACTAAAACATGAAAAAATCATGTGGATTTTTTTGCCTGTCAGTGTGACAGGGGCTACTCTTGTTTAGTCTTCTATCATCAGTTAGTCTTTGATCGATCAGTTAATTTTTTTTTTTTTTAAATTGGCAAATCACTGTCTTCAAGCCGTTACACAAAATATAGCACTGTTTTTGAATTTCAATGGAAAATCTGGAATGCATCGATTTTAAAAATAAAACAAGCAACGTCTTATTTAAAGATTTCGATATTATTGAACTGGTTTTTAAATTTATTGAACGCAGTAAAACGAGACTAAGACATTTTTATTTAAACTATAAATTATTTTTATAATATATATATTGATACTTTATAAATTTATAACGTACTCATGCCTTTGGATATAGAAATAAAGACGGAATTGTTTTCCTGAAAAAAACAAATATTTTTTTACAATACATATTTACATGTCTTAAATAATCACAATGATTTCAAACAAAACATTCACTCACCTGAAAAAAAAATACAGAATTCAAAGCATTACTTTGTGTTTCTTATTGTTTGTTTGTTCATTTGACGTCACTTTATGCTGCTGTGGCTAATCGGACGATGCTACATTGGGGGCTCTAAATTTTGCCTATCCAGGTTTAATTAGTATAGGGATTTTTAACGAGTACCTGACATCGTATAGGCTCGGGACCCCCGATTAACGTCCCTTCCGAAGGACGGCGTAACTAATGATTTTTTTCTCACATAAAAAAATCCTAGGGTCACCTCCCGGGCTACGAACCCTCGATCTTGGGCTTAGTAGATTGTGTTTCTTAGTCTTTCATGATATTAGTTGGAATTTAATCAACGCACTGTAACCGTCCATTAAAACTGTTGCCGCTCGTATATCTTATTTATAACAGCTCCTATGTCTAGGAGGCTGTGCGCTATCGTGGCAATTACAAAATAAAGAAAAGCATACGTTTTCTTTACATATATAATATTAAAAAAAAATAATGATAAATACTCAATATCTTCAAACAATACTCTCTCGATAAAAATGATTTCCCAAGTGGGTACTGGAGTTTTAATACGCTCTCTAGGATTGTACAAAATAAAAACTCAACTCCACTTGGATTTGAAGAATAATATCGGAGTACTTCTGCTAAGTTTTACCGGAAGTGATTTTTCCGAGATCACCCTCAACAGCCAGGTTTCCCCCCATTAAGGGTACTTACTTTATAGAGGATAGATGAGCCCTAAGAGGGTCTATGGATCCAAAATTAAATAATTAATCTGCTACACCCAGTTTCGAACACGTGATTTTCAGCAAGGCAACTCAGCGCTCTACCACTGAGCCTGATAATATATTTAATATAGCAAACTCAAGAATGCCTTTGTAAGACCAAGCAAGTTTATATACTTCAACTCGCCGAGGCTCGAACCTGCTCAAGGTAAGCTTTAGGACCTAGTATGATCCTCTGGTTAGCAGTACCCTCTTCTCAGGTATTGATCATACTATCCATAAAACTCTACTGCCTTTATGCTTCTTGGCATCTGTATGGCTCAAGTCTGGAGGATAACTTTTCATAATCCCGGACAAGTAGTCCATGGAGTCAGGGTAGATCCCGTGGAGGAAAGTCGAGAGTATACCAGGATACCTGGACCGTTTATCCCGGTCCTTGGTATTATCCTGGCAGTTACTCCTTTCGATTGATTTCCCTTTCCCCTCACGTCCCACCGTCGACGAAGGGCTTTGTAAAACTTATTTCCTTAGAGGGTGTAAATCGCCGGATCAGCGAAAGAATAAAATGGCGATCGATGGAGAAGGGAATGCCTGTTCAGCCAAACCTTGGATCTTACAGGCATTTCTTTATATATTTAACTATTTACAATACTTGAAAATAATTAAATACATTTTAAAGTATTAATAACGATATATTTAAGGCGTAGCTACGCCTCGTTATACCCCTCAGGCACTTCACAGAGCTTATTATATTTTTAGGAATCCCTCCGTTATCAAGCGCAGCAACTTTAGAAGCCCACCTTAATCTTCACGACATTATTAATCCAATAATATTAACCGAAAGTATATATATATATATATAAATATATATATATATATATATATATATTTTTTTTTTTACCAGATCGGCCTGGTGGGCCTTTACATGGTTGTTATAATATTGATTTTTTTTTTATTTTGATAACAATTGATTATGGGGGGGGGGTATAGTCTCGTACAATAGACACCCTTAACTAAATACATCGTTATAACTATTGGTTAAATGTCTAAAAATCTACAAATATAAAATAGCTGTAAAATAAATTTAAGGTAGTAATGTCACTAGAAATATTTACTCATACAACTTATAATAAGATGTCCTGCAGTAACCTGGGCTTTAGTCTTCGAGATGATGTCTGCTTTCCTACCTTGTAATTTATTGCTCCTTTAACTGCTGGTAGTTGGGTGTGAAATTTTCTGAATCTTTTTTTTTATGTGGTCGTCTATTGTTTCTATTTGTAGTTCTCGGTGCAGTTGACTATTTCTGATGAACCAGGGGGGCATCCACTGCGATTCTTAGGATCTTGTTTCGAAAAGTTTGCAATCTTTTTCTTTTCGTAAAAGGATGCTGCTCCCCAGAACCGGAAGTATACTTCGCAATTCCACGTTGTGTAATCTCTTTAATTCTCCAGTGGTCTACTTTCTTTTTTTGGAATAACTCCGAATATTCAACTCAATACCTTATTTTCGAATAACTTAAGACGTTGTTAATCCTCCAGCGTTAGCGGCCAAGTTTCACATCCGTGAAGAAGAGTTGGAAGGATACTGGGTTTTATAAATTCTGATTTTTAGATTTCGGGACAAAAGACACGAGCTTAGTAATGTTGATACCGAAGCGTTTATTGCCTTTAGTCGCGCCTTTATTTCCTCTTGACTTTCGTTTTTTCCAGTGACCATAGTAACCTAAGTACTTAAACATCTCCACATGTTCGAACTTATTCCCTCCTAAAAAATATTCCCAAAAATCTCCCCTTTTTCTGATACTAACCATAAAATTATCAGAATTTGCTTCCAGCCCTATTTCCTTACCTGGATTCATCAACGTTTCTTTATTTAGAAATTTCTAAAAAATATCCAAACATAAAATATTGTTTTTGTTTTTTATTTTGAAGAGAAAAGATTTGTCCATGGCCGGGAATGGAACCCGGGTCTCCCCCGTCTCCGTCGTGGTGCTCTCCCAACTGAGCTAGCCTGGCTTGTACCACGGTAATCCATTTTCTTAACCGATCCCATATCTCAGTTTATAGGGCACCAGGACGGAGACTTGAGAGACCCGGGTTCCAATCCCGGCCCTGAACAGATATTTTCTCTTCAAAATAAAATAAAAAATTTAAAACTATTACAATTAATAAAAAAAAATTTATAAATAAAATATTTTTATGTCTTTAATTATTGAATATAATAATTATTAAAATAAAGTTATTGAAACACTTCGTATAGTCTTATAAAACAGTAAGAAAATAATCATTGGCCGGTTACAATCATCTAAACATTTAAAACAAAGTCCTCGGCCGCGTTTGGTCGCTGTAAACTCAATAACTACTGCACGGATTTTCCCACGGTTTTCAGCAATAGATAGAGCGATTCACCAGGAAGGTTTAGGTATATAATTTGTCGAGGTTATGTGTAAATGGGTTGGAATATCGATGGGTTTCACCGAAGACGCTGCTTGCCTAATCCCTTGCAATTATCTAACGTGCAAGATAATAAAATCGTATATAAAGAAATATTTGGTTTTGTTTTTATTTTTATAACTTCTATATAATAAAGTACATTAGCTGAGATGGGAAGAAAGAAAATCAAGACTCCCAAAGAAGCCTAACCAATGATATTCGCGTGGCCCTCACTGGCAGGTACGTGATACAAAAAAAAAATGCATTACACAGATAAATTATGTAGGGATAATATGCCTTATTACCCGAGCAAAGCCGGGGTGGGTCGCTAGTATGTTAATAAATTAAATCGATTATCAAATGCTGCGGGATAATCGATGCATAAAAAATTTCATTAGAAATTAATTGAACCTCTCATGTTATACCCCAAATGCAGTTTACCCGAAATAGCATCTTATCACTAAAATTCTGATGTTTAGAATTTGTATATTTTTTTATAAATGTTGAATAATCGAAAATTTCATTCGCGAAACATCTTAAGAGCTTATTCATCATTTATCACGGTGTTGTTTGGATTTTATGACCTAAAATCTTCTTTTAAAAAATCCCTAGGATTTAAGATTATTCTGCGTTTTATGACTTATCATATTTTATAACAGCTTTAATCTCTAAATCCTAAGGATTTTTTAAAATCTTATACAACATTGGTTTAAAATTGTTGCATTTTTTATTATTTCACGAAATCTGTTTTAAAACCTGTACAATTCAATAATTCATTTATTATCTACATATAACCAGCTATTTTTATTGATTTCGCTGGATATAAAGTTCCGCACGTTGTCGCTATTTTATTTTCAAGAATAGTATTAAAAAGTTTAAAGCTGTTGTGACTTAACTGGAAGCGACAATCTGCGGAACTGATACCTTTAATAATTACAATATCGGGAATGACGAAGCTTCTAGATATTTTGGGAAAAATTAACACTCAAATAAATGCTAACCTCTTGTAATGTGACCACTGTCACGATTAGATGATGACGAAGTCCTGACCTAGGGGAGAGGGGAGGGGTGGAGGAAGGACACGGAGGTCCTTGGAGGGGCACTTAATTGTGGACCCAGCCTTTGAAGCGCGGTCCCCGGCCCTTGAGTAATTAAGTACACGAGGGCGACCTCAAGGGCTCGGAGGAGCTCACGCTAACCTCCTTAGCCCTCTCCTCTTTGACTAATTTGTTAGCTCCTCCGCTCCTGATTAGCGGACAGGATTCTGACCCACGGGGGCAAGGCCAAGGAACCACATCTCCTCGAGTATTGCAAAAAGAGTGTATGCTTCCTTCTTGTAGTTCTTCAGAAAATCCTTATTTATAGAGATGGAAAATATTCCCATAAAAGATAGTTTATTATTTTATCTATTGGTACCAGTTCCACAGGTTGTCGCTTCGTTTTAAGTCGCATCAAGTTTTAACTTGTCATTCGTTCCCTTTTTAATATTCTCAGCAATAAAATTAATCGTAAATTTTCAAGTTCCTCTTGTACGGCGAACCTAGGCCTTGTATGACCTAAGGAAATTTTAAAATTACAGTAAATAAAACAAATTGAAAACAATTATTTAAAAAAATATATATATATATAATAACCACGTTGTGATATTTTTTTTTAAATCGGCTGTGGTCTAGTGGTTAGCTTAACAACCGACTAAGCCCAAGATCGCGGGTTCGTAGCCCAGCAGGTGGCCCTAGAATTTTTTAAAGGGAGTAAAAAATGCTTGTTTATGCTGTCCTTCGGAAGAGACGTTGAACGGAGGTCCACGACAATTAATTTTTATAATTTATCTTCATTTTCAAACTAGAATAAAACACTAAGTAAGTGGATACTTATTTAATTAAGTGCCGACGTTAGACCGCGTCTACTCGTGCTACAGCGTCCTATAGCCCTGAAGATGACCCACAAAGTGGGTCGAAACGTCAGCACTTAATTAAATAAGTATCCACTTATTTAGTGTTTTATTTGACTGCACCCCCAACTATTTTCTTCCTTACATCATCCAGTCAACCATCCCTCGCTTCTCTAGAATTTTATATCTTTACTTTCGATACATTTCTTCTATATTTATTCTTTAGCATCATATTTTGTATTAATATAACTTCATATAATTATATATATTTATATAACATCCCATAGTTATATTATCAAACATTTTACATCACTACCTGTAATTAAACGATATTCTAATATATTCTACAAATTTCTTCTCCATTTATACTTTAACAACATATTTTGTATTAATTTTCATACATATCTACTTACATAACACTCTAGTAGTAAATTATCATACATTTTATATTATTACCTGCAATTTAACTATATAACATGTTATTATATTCTTTCATGATACCGGTTTTTTATATGTTGTTATTTTTGTTTTTCTCACTTAGCCCTGGAGATGGCCACAACGTAGGTCGAAACGTCGGCACTAATAATAAAAATGTTTTACTTATTTAGCGTTATTTATGAATACACCCCGAAACTAATTCCATCCTTCATTATAATAATTTTCCTCATGAGAATAGATTCTAGATTTTCATTAAAATAGAGGGTTGGTTTTTTCGGTACCATATGACAACGTTGGGTAGTAATGATTGAAGTACCGAAATCCAAAAGAACCATGCTCGATAAAGTGCAAACTCTAATCATTTTTGGATATAATTCAACTAAAGAAAGAAAAATGTTTTAAGACAATGTTTTTTTTTCCTCGCTAAATCCTATAAAGAAGTGGCCTATTTGGGCCATAGACCCAGGACATCATCTATCAACTTTATCTAGCGCGTTTGTCTTATCCATATCTCCTCGCCCACTTTACCGATAACCCCCGGGTTAAAAAGTGTTTTCACTCCAATTTTTTCCCCTTATTTTATTAGTATTATAGAATGATAAAAAGGGAGGGAGGGAGGGAGGGAGAGGGATAGGGGAGGGAGAGGGAGAGGGAGAGGGAGAGAGAGAGAGAGAGAGAGAGATTATATAGGTAATAAAAGTGAGCGAAAACTCTAAAAGATACATAAATAATAAATATATCGAATAACATTGGATGAGTTTGCTTGTTTGTTCATTTAACGTCACTTTATGCTGCTATGGCTAATCGGACGATGCTACAGTGGGAGCTATAAATTTTGCCTATCCAGGTTTTATTAGGATAGGGATTTTAAACGAGTACCTGACATCGTACAGGCTCGGGACCCCCGTTTAACGTCCCTTCCGAAGGACGGCGTAACTAAGGATTTTTTACTCCCTTTAAAAAATCCTAGGGCCATCTGCCGGGCTACGAACCCGCGATCTTGGGTTTAGTAGTTTGTTACGCTAACCACTAGACCACAGGTCGCCCCCATTGGATGAGTTATACATGAGGAAGAAAACGGTCCGGGTGGAGGTTTAAAATTATCTTTAATAAGAACTGTTTATTGGAGTTCCAACGTTTCGACCCACATTGCGGGTCTTCTTCAGGGCCTATAATGGGCTCAAGGGTTAATATTCAAACTTTTCAACGTTGGTTTTAAAATAGATTGTTATCCTAATTTAAGAGAATTTTTTCTGACCTCCACCCGGTCCATTTTCTTCCTCATATATATATATATATATACATATATATATATTAGTAAAAAAAAATTCCTCATTGTATGTCCATTTTTTCCCTCTTGAGAAATTATTATCAATTTAAAGGTGGAGTTTAGCTCTTTCCTAGGGCACTAACGTAGTAAGCCCCTCGTAGCTTTGAATTACGGGTCGCCGCGTAAAAATTGATTAAAATGCAGGGCCTTTTCTTTGATTATTGGACCTGTTAGTGCTAGGCCCTGACTTCGTTGCTGAACAAACCACTGAAAAAATGCTTCATCCAACTTCCTGTTTGTGGCAACTTTCATAGTCTTCTTTTCAGTCGCATCTCCATCTCACACTTCCATTTCCAAAACAAAATTTTCTATTTTGTCCCCGCCACGTTTTATATCATTATCTGTCGTCCGAGGAATTTCATAGATTTTTGCTAAGATTGGACCATTTTCCCCTTTTCGTAAACGTTTTACAATTTCAAACTTAGTAGCGAGATCTTCCTTTGTCTATTTTCCGACATTAGTATATGTACTTTTAAGAAAACGAGAAGTACCCGTAAGACAAGAAATGAAGACTGAAGGGTAATTCAACTGCGGAAGCTACATTAGGTAAAGATGAGGAGATAATTAATTTCTGAGAAATGTGTGCGAGAAAGCCTAGGTTTGAGTAAACGGCAGATTCTAGTAATCGAAGTTGTCAAGACTCAACGATTGATTCTTGATTAGCCGGCCCCTATGACTTTTGCCACCGAACAATATATACACATCTTTTTTTTTTTTTCAAAACTGAGGTGACGGTTAACAGAGAGTGACGGATAATAGAGGTTTTACAGTATATGTTTTTTGTTTTTTTTTGTTAAGGTCAACTAATATTATTCAAGATTTTAACTTTTGTATCTTGTAGAGGTAACATTTTTATATGCGCATATCCAATGATTATTCACATTGCTCCAGCAAAAGAACAAAGTCGTAATTTAAAAAAAACCTAATTTTTCAATAGAGGTACTTGACAGTTCAATGCATTTTCACAATTAAACCAGATGAATTAAACAAATCTAAATTTTCTGTTTTGGTAAAGAAAAGCATTCCTATCCTTGATTATTGAAATTCTTTTATTAATCAATAGAAGTTTTTTTAAAACTTGAAATATTTTTTATTTCAACTTTTGTCACAATTCCCATGAAACTTCATACCCATACATGATACGACTCAAAATATGACATTATAAAAAATAAAAAAAAAAGTCGTCATATCGTATCATTGAAATGGAATATCAGATATGTCGTTCCACTAATGAAAGTAACTAATGTTGAGTTATGTTCGTCTGAAAGAGTGATATGATTGTGGCATGTACAGTTTCTAAAAAATAATAGTAATCATTCGACATAAATATGATATAATATAAACATTTAAATGTAATAATAATGACTGCTTAGGTGTTTACTTCTTCTTACCCCTTTTAAAGGGTTTCGTTATCCATTAAAAATAATTTGTTTTTAAATAATTTTTTATTTTGAAGAGAGAAGATTTGTCCTGGTCGGGATTCGATCCCGGGTCTTCCGCATCACTAGTGCGGAATGACCATCAATGAATAATGACTTATGTATAATAATGACCATCAAATAACAATAAATAAAAAAAATATATAAATATAATAATTGACGTACGTCAACGAGATGCTAATTTAAAAAAGAAATGTAATTTTCAATTAACATTCGTCCCCCTATATACATCGCAAATTGCGAGAATGGGGATATTGGATCGGTGAAGAGAATGGATTTGTCTGGCTTGGTTATGACCCCTGATAGCTTAATTGGAAAAGTGCTGCACTAGTAACGGGTTCAGAAAGTGCGGAAGACCTGGGTTCGAATCCTGGCCAGGACAAATCTTTTCCCTTCAGAATAAAAAAATATTTACATAATGACCATCAAATAACAATAAATAAAAATAATTAATACTTTTTTTTTGTATTTAGTCAAAATATATCATAAAGAGAACAATAGGAATCTCTTTTTGATCTAGCAACCTGACAGTGGAATATTTGGAAATTACAAAATTAAGATTTTTTTTTTAATTTTCATTGTTTGTTAATATTTATAATTATTGTAACAATAATTATATCTGTGGCTGACAACGTTAATTTTCGAGACTGGAGGAGTTTCACGAAGGCGCTTAATTTCAAAGGCCTAAAAGTTAAATTGGGTCCTTTAATGATTTTGTCATCCCGAGACAGCTCCCGAGGGAGTATCGTCTTGTAAAACTGCCGTCCTGGAAGTAGGAGGAGAAGGAATGATCGATTAATGAGGCGAAGGTCGATTATTAATTTCCTCAGAAGAAATAATCTCGAGTTGATAAAGTTGTTGGAGACTAAGTTAGTTGAGGAACTTTGTGAATTTATAAGGCCGTGGATGTTGAGAAGGTTGAAGGTACAAGTTGCTTCCTTACACGGCTCTTCTACTTAACTATTCACTTCTTAATAAGATTGAGAGATCTGATAGCCATGTATCTCTCTTATTGTTCTGAATCTCTATGATAGGTATTGACAACAAGTACAAACAGTAATACAAAATAGAATATATTTATGTGATTCATAAAACTTACTGAACTCTAGAACCTAGAATAGATGATACGTAATGGTATAAGATCCTTAAAAGTAGAGAAACTACCAAGTTGTAGTACTGAAATAAATTTAACTTAGGTCACGAGGCCATGTTTTTTTCAGTAGATTATCGGAATATGAATGTAGCTAGGTTTGAAACTAGTGGGTTTGAGTGGGAATAAAGTTTGGAATGATATCGGGTTCGCTACGAATCAGTAACTAATGGGACATTCAAATCATTATGGATGATTTTAGTCGTAACTAAGGCTCGTTTCACACTTATACGGTTTGGTTCGGTTCGGTGCGTATTCGATTCGTTTTCGGTAGCCCCCGGACAAGTGTGAAACGGTGATACGGTGTGTGTTCGGTACCTAATAGATATCTGATAGAACCGAAAGCCCCCTCGACACGAATCAATTTCGTTCGGTTTCTATTCGGGTCCAAGGTTCACAAAAACAATTGGTCGTTCACACATATACGGTTTAGATTCGGTTCGGTAACATTTTAGGCGAACGAAAATATTATTTCATTTTCATTTTCTCATTTTAAATTTTGTTGTCTAATAAAAAATGAGTGATTAACTTGACATTGGTATTGATCGTCTGATTTCATCAGTATAATCACGTGCAGTGCCGTGGGACAAAACAAGTGAAAAATACAAAGACAAATTTAAGACGCTGGAAGCGCGGAAAACTGTTTGTACGGAAATCATAGACGGCCACGAAGATTTATACGACTTAAAAAAAAAAATAATATCGGTACGTAGGTATTGAACATTTTATTTCCGTCGAACGCAGTGAAGCTAATTAAGATCAAACCTGATACTAACCGAGTGTGTGTGAAGATTTTTCAATCGTTTTCGGCGGCTACCGAAAATGAATCGAAATCGCACCGAGCTGAACCAAACCGCATAAGTGTGAAAAGAGTCTAAGGGATATGAAAAATTATAATATTTGGACATCCCATTGATTTTTTTTAAACTCTCGGATTGATGTTATTCTGAGAAAAAAATCTAATAATGTCTTATTCCTGTTATATTTTTACTTCATTACTTTAATATCAAATAATTAAAATAAAACCATAACCACTGTAAACCACTAAGGGGTTTCTATTGGAAGTGATTTAGCCGAGATTACGCTCAAGCGCCAGGTTTTTCCCAGTTAAAGGTACTCACTTTTTTATACTCGGTGAGTCCCAGGAGGGTCTGTGGATCCCATCGGATCATTTCACAGAATAAAAATTTATCTTACACAGCCTGTTTTGAACCCGAGACCTACAGATTAGTGCTCTAAATACCGAGCTATTTAACTCTTTGATGGTAGTTGTAATTTAAAAGGTTTATCGTACCTGAAGGCTCGTTTCCGATATTACCAGTCTAAAAGTGACATCACCCTTAAGGCAATCCTCCCACTAATGCTTCGACTCCACAAAAGTCTTCAAGTCAAATATTATATGCATTTATTATAAGGTAGATTATAGAAACAATATTGTTGCTTGTTTGTTCATTTAACGTAACTTTGCTGCTATGGCTAATCGGACGATGATACATTGGGAGTGCCAAATTTTTCCTATTCAGGTTTAATTAGGATAGGGATTTTTAACGAGTACCTCACATCGTACAGGCTCGGGACTCCGTTTAACGTCCCTTCCAAAGGACGGCGTAACTAACAATCTAAACACATCTAAAATCTAATTTATAAACACATCTAAAAGACTATATATATATATAGAGCTGTATAAGATAAATAAAGCCAGTTAGTTGTTATCTATATGCGTGTCGTTACTCTGCCCTAAACCCCTTTCTTTTAGAGTTTCCATTCAGTCTAATTGTAACTTATATATATATATATATATATATATATATATATATATATATATATATATATATATATACACACATAATAATAAAGCTTTATTGACATCATATTATGACAAAAGCCTCTCCCTTAGGAGGTAAAATGGAGTCAGCTCCAAAATATAATTTTACAGAATAGTAACAATATAAAATAAAATAAACAACATTCATCAAAAACTACAAAAACTCTCTTTTAGAACAAATATAATTAAATAATAAACCTATATTTTTACCACTTACCAAGTTGTACAAAATGTATGTATATACAACTATACAGCTATACATAAAGCGGGTAGCCACATTGAGGGCCTGGCGCATTAGCGCATAAATATCCCCGGGACGGTACGTCATAATGATGGTGAATGTGCCAGCGGAGGGCGCGGGCTCGCTAATCTCGTCTGATTTATTTGCCAGAGCAACTGTGGTCAGGATTACGTTACGGGTACATCCATCTTTAGCTGAAGGAGTTACGAGCTACAAACATCAACTTGTACTAACTCTAATAATAGTTATACATTTATTAATCTGACTGTGAACTAGCTTGAAAACAAAAATAAGGTATCAGTTCCGCAGGTTGTCACTTCGAGTTAAATCACAACAACTTCTAACTTCTCAGTCATTTCCTTTTTAATATTCTCAAAAATAAAAATAATAATAATAAAGAGTGTAATGATGGGAAATGCAAATAAATTGGTAACTATTTGCCTTGTCACACATGAAATGACCGTTTTTAGAACCAGGAAGAAAATAAAAATTTGAGATGAAATCTAACATATTTTTTATTCAAAGTATTTACCATTATTTTCGATACTTCTGCCAACGGCTTCACAAGTTTTCTATCCCAGATTTGAAATACGTTGAGTCACGTGATCAAGGGAATTCAGAAAATGCATTTTTAATTTCTAAATCATTGGTAAACAATTTTCCTCGCAAAAAGTTGTCCAAACTCCGAAAAAAGTGGTAGTCTGTAGGGGATAGATCAGGGGAATATGGGGGTGGGGGTGTGGTAAGACCTCTTAGCTCAACTCCTTTAATTTATTCACTGTCTGTATTGAAACATGAGGTCTAGCGTTTTCATTAAGGAGCTCGTATGGGACCCAGGAATCAAGCTTTTTTGTCTTTCCGATCAATTCCGATCCACTTGTGCCTAGCTCTGATGCATTTCTCAGACTGTTTTATGAGGGTCTTTTTCCACAGCATTCTTAAGATCTTCGTCCTCTATTGATGTTTGAGGCCGTCCACGGGGCAGATTTTCTAATGTCGTATCTTCTGAGGAATATTTTGTAAACCAACGACGGATGGTTCTTTCATTAGCAGTTCCTTCACCAAACGCATGATTAATATTTCTTGCTGCCTGGGCAGCGGATTGACCGAGCTTGTACTCATAAAAAAAAAATCGTTCGGAAATCGCGTGTTTCCATAGTCACTGTTAAAATTAAACTAAAATCTCTATGCCTACTTGGGAAAAAAGCAAACACAGTTTGCAAATAGAGGATTGGCAAGTGCTTATTATAGATAGTAAATATTTTCCTAGGAATCAACAGCCAACGCTTTAATCCTCTATAAAGATTAAGATTTAAAAATTGGACATTTCATGCGTGACAACCCAATATAATTCCCTCATCAAGAAATTAAGGTTTCAACAATGTGCAAGTCGTTTATTTAATCTGCATACTGCCAGTAATAAAATTATTTTTATTACCAAGAATATTTAAAATGAAAAGTTAACAATATAAAAATAATTATAAGAATAATATAAATTGGCGTAAGTCATCGAGATCCCTATTAAATAAATGTCCGATGAACATTCTAACTTGCATAAGACCCCTGGTAGCTCAGTGGTTTAGAGCAGTACACCGGAGATGCCCGGAACCCGGGTTCAAAACACGGCCAGGACAAATCTTTTTTCTTTAAAATAAAAATATTTGAAAAGTTAACTAGTTGTGATATGAATCGAAGCAACAACCTGCGGAACTGATACTCTAAATAATGAAGCGCCATCTTCCCTTGGTGTTACAATAATATGATATAAGTAAAAGCCTGTATCAGTACAACATAAAAGGGTCTTGGGTTTATTACACGGTAGAGACTGTACTCTGTAACGAGTTTCTTTTTTTTGTCGCTAAATTCGTCCGTCAGGTGTCTCTATCTATCTGACCTCACTCTACTGTGGACTGCCGTTGCTTACGGTTGTATATTAGTGGTTTTTTATGGCAAAATAATTGCCAACTTTTACTAATTTTTTATCGTTTCTTTGCGGCTCAGCGGTAAGCATTCTATTAAAATTTGTAAATAAAACTGTATATAATCTTTTTTTTTATTAATTATGTATATATGATTTTCAGTTGGTGTTATGTTATGTTATATGTATTGTGGTTATGTCGTTGGTGTTACCGTTTGATGTAAAGAATATTAATACAATTTTTTTAATCTACTTTTCATTTAATCAATTTGGACCTTGGGCCGAAAACCCCACAACCTGGTCACAACTGATACTCACGCTCAACTGCTAACTCTGTACATACAGTTAAAGGAGTCTGCGTAGACTCCAGTTCGTTTATCCGTGGTTGTTAACAGATAAAATAATTTATGTATCACTGCAGGATCGCAACCAGGAATCAAATTCACGATTTAAGGCCATTAGCAACAATTAGCAACCAAAATGATACCTTTTAGCTATACTATTGAATTATATATTTATGATATATATTTATATATCATATATATATTATATATTTATGGTTTAGATCTGAGTCACTTAGTTCATTTATTAAGTTTATTGTTTTAAAAACGATTATTCCTGTGGTTTAGCGTCTGCCAAAGAATCCTTTCGGATCAGTTAGCAGCTACCTTTTTGAACTAGGATCCTAAACGGTTCTCTCAAACGTATAGAGGCTGGGTGAGCCCCAGGAGGGTTTGTAAACATCACATATTTCACCCGTGGATTTTAAAAGATTAAACAATCATCTGTTACAACAGGATTCGAACCAGGAACCTTCAACGTATCAACTCAGCGCTCTACACACTGAGCAACCCTGCTCCCCAAATATGATATTAATATTTTAATAATTTTGTCTGCATTAATTTATGGAATAATAAAGGCCATAATAAATATTAAGGTTTAGCGGGTTTTTATGAAGCCATATAAAATGTGTTTGCATCAGATTTTTTTCTTTCTTTAATTTAAAGTCTCGGAAATATTCAAGGGAGTTAGGGAGAGGGAAGAGATAAGGAAGAAGATACATATAACCTGAGAGGCGCCACAAACCCCGAGGGGGACAAGTCCTTTTATTAATGCCCTCTACCAAGAAGTTCTTTCAAAGAGTCCATCCCCCATTGAAGGACGTTCTGCGTTGGGGGACTTCCTTCCGGGACCTTAACCGGAAATCTAATTTACACAAGAGCTGCTCGGGAGAGGGGCGAGGGGCATTCATCTTGTCCAATCCCGTCGTTATTTCCTCTCTGTGTTCTGCCACCGCGGACCAATCACATTTCGCCCTGAAAGGCACATTTTCGGTATTGTGCCGCCACCTCGCGATAAAGGTCGGCCTAATGATTCGATTCCACGGGGCTTTCGGGAATGATTACTCCTAGCCGCTTCAAAGAGAGTAGAAGTAAAAAAAAACAACAAAAAAAAAACCTAACAAAACACAACAGAAAAAGAAAAACGGATCAATTATATTGATAGGTTGCTGTTATCTTCGAGGTACCATTAACGACGGATCCTTAAGACTTTTTATCCCCGATCACACATTTTTGGATGCATAATTGTTATTTGTACAAAGCAATTTGAATTCGAGCGAAATGCATGTTTAGTCTACGAGGTGCACACTATTTATAATATTTTATCTCCAGATGGAATGCAACAATCTATAATTTGAAAAAAAAATAACACAAACGTACATACAGAAATCAATGCATCTTCGGTTTCTGTAACGCGTCTTGTGTCTTTTAGTCGATCTAGTGATAGTCCATTTGCTTATCTGGATGTTAACATAAAACATGGATGTTTAATTTATCTAGAGTGCAACAGGTTGAAGAAAAAAAATAAAACTTAGTAATACCCGCTCACTCGGTGTATCGTTATTACAAATGTTTTGAAAGATGAAAATGTTTTGATAGTTCGCAGAATATGCTCGCGAATTACGTAATTGAAGCGTTTATAATATATATAATTAAGAAAATAATTAAATATTCACTAGGCTGCACCAATGTTATTAATAAAAATAATTCTTCACATGATTCTTTCTAAGACCGGTTTTCTCAAGCTAGCATCAACAACCACTTTTACGCCGAGTAGCACCTGCTGTGGTGCGATACACCATCAAGAAAGACCATAGCGTGATGACAGCTATACATGTCCTGAGTCCAGCCAGCGATTAAACTACTGAAGGGGGGGCTGTGTTGATGAGATAATTGGTTCCGATAACCCGTCTTGTGTCTTGTAGTGGGAGTGTATTTGCTTATCTCGATTTTAACATAAAACATGGAAGTTTAATTTATCTAGAGTGCAACAGGTTGAAAAAAAAATAGAGAGAACTTGGTAAAACGTATTCTACAATGGGGCATGAATGTAAATATTGAACTAAAATATTAATACATTTTAAGAAGTACTGGTGGCGTTTATACTCGTATATGTATATAATGAGGTATAAAAAGAGGTAAATGTTAACGCGATTCAATCGGCTGTAAAAATTGAAAATTACCGTAAAAACGATTCCACACGAAATGGATTTCAAACGATTTCTCTGATAGAGAATAAAACAGTGGACTCTATTAATTTTAGTACGACGAAGAGTGAAATCGAGAAAAACGTATCGACAAATTATATGAATAATCAATCCAACTGTTATAAATTTGAAAGTTTGTATGTTTGTCTTTCTTTTACGCAAGAATTACTGGACGGATTTGGATGTAACTTTAAACATAGGCTACAGGAAGGGCGGATTTAGGGGGGGCATGGGGGCACGTGCCTCCAGACAAATTTTTAGGTACTGTGGATAATCCATTATAGTACATAATTAAAGGCAAATCACATGGTAATATTTGTTCAAATAACAGAAAGGAAATGAGTGAAACTATTGTTTTGATATCCTACTAATATTATAAATGCGAAAGTTTGTATGTTCGTTACTCATTCATGCAAAAACTAATGAACGAATTTGGATGAAACTTTACAGTAATATAGGTTATACATCATAATAACACATAGACTACAGCAAGGGCAGATTTAGAAGGGGCACGGGGCCACGTGCCCCCCAGACAAATCAGGAACTTAGCATCTTGATTATTTTAGATAGGTTCTTTGTATATTTTAAAAAAGAAATTTGGATAATTTGACCCCCAAGGGTTTCTCCCTTAATATAATAGGGGTTCGAAGATTGTATGGAATCCGTCAGTTTTTAAAGTTAGACATGTGAAATTTTCGATGTACAAGTAACTTATAGTTTTTATAGGTATAGCCGTTCAGATGACATCCCTACAGCTTCAGCAATCTCTCACAATTTCACTCAACGATCCTCCATGACCTATGCTCTTTTGCGATATATTCTAGGGCCGATGCACTTTTTGGCCGCCCACTACGCTGATCATCATCTAAGCTCTCCCGACCAAATTTAAACTCGCTCGTCCACTTGGAAACAGTTGAATATGAAGGAGAAGAGTCCCCCAAGTGTGTTCTGAAAGTCG
The DNA here is from genome assembly GCA_964056705.1 of Troilus luridus. Taxonomy (NCBI): domain Eukaryota; kingdom Metazoa; phylum Arthropoda; class Insecta; order Hemiptera; family Pentatomidae; genus Troilus; species Troilus luridus. The sequence goes on along the minus strand of OZ057417.1, from coordinate 74,516,844 downwards.
GCATGAATTCCCTTTGCTTTCATACATTTCTTTATAAAATACTTAATCACTGCTCGAATCTCAGTTTTTTCCATTGTCGCAAATCACTAGGCAAAAAACAACAACAAAGAGTCGTCACTAGCACTCACGCCACTTCTTCACTCTCAAAGTATGTGTGATTATTGCGCGGGAACCTCGTTGCTCTAGCACATCTAGGGGTGATTACGAGATCATTTCAAACCACCCTCGTACAAGTTCAAAATATAACTTAATTAAAAAAAACAAAGGGAGAAGAGTGGCTCAGTGGTAGAGTACTGAGTTACCATGCCGGAAATCCTGGTTCAATTCCCGCTGCAGGCCATGATTTTTAATTAGTCTGTTTGCAGCGGGAGATGGATCATATAGGATCTAGGACCCTCCTGGAGCCCACCCAGTCTCTATAAAATATTATAAAAATAGGGTACCCAAAATAAGGGGGAAAAATCTGGCGGTCGAGCGTGACCTAGGACAAGTCACCTCCTTGCAGAACCGTTGTCCATGAAACAGTACAGTCTCTACCATGTACTGAACCCCAGACCCTTCATGGGTTGTAGTGGTACAGGTTTTTTTTTTTTTTTTTTTTTAAACAACTAAAAACCATGTTGGAAATGGAATATCAGATATGTCGCTCCTGAATGAAAAATCTTCAACAAATACAATTGCTACTGAAGGCTTAACTCGAAATTATTTGCATTTTCGAGTCATTTGGAACATGTGCAATAAAGCGGGACATCTTAATTTGATTCAATATCACTTTTATATTAGTGGGCCTCCAATTTATAATATACAGGGATTAAAAGAAACTTAAAAATCACGATATCTTAGTTGAAAAACAATAGCCCATGAGAAGAGACTGTATAACGGTAGTATATTGAGCGACGTGAGATGTACTATTGAGCGGCTAATCAGGCTAAGAGTGGCCGCTAGTTACCATCCCGCCTAATTGCCCCGTTGGAATCCATTCCCTACATTTCCCTCCAAATGGCCCATTCCAGTCTCCTTATCTTCCTCTATAGGCCATGTTCTCTTCCAGAATCCTCTCCAGTCTAGTCCCGGGATTAGCAGTTACTAGCAGATTAATCGTCGTAGCTAGGATTAATTTCCTAGCCGTTGTTTTTAGCGCCCCAAAGGTCGACGTGATCTGACTCGGTTCTATTTCTCTCGTAACGGGACTCGCGTAATAACAATACACTCTGAAAGCATGCAAGTTCTTTTATAGTCTTAGTCTCTCATTGCTATTTCTTTACTCCAGAGAGTAGTGGAAAATGCAAATAGGTCTCATTACTAAGTCAATTGCGGTTTGCAATAGCCCCCCCTTTGAAAAAAATTCAGCATTGTCTAAGCCGAAGGATTTAAAATAAAGGAATAAAAAAAATGAGAATAAAGTTAAAAAGGGGCATTTAATAATAATTAGAAACTAGAAAAACTAAAAAAAACAAAAAAACCTTAGTCTCTAAAGTCGCTGAAGTTTCCTAGTTCAAATCCGGCTATGGCAGATTAATTAGGTTAGGATGGATGGGCCTGTGGGTCCTGCGGCTCACACAATCTCTATAACTCTGGTACCATTCATTGAGGGAAAAACCTGATTTTGTTAAGCGTGGTCTCTGAAAAATCACCACTCTCCATAGCAGTTGTTGTAGAAACAGTACAATGTCCAAAGTCCTCCATGTCGTAGAGGTTTTTTCCTTTCTATGTCTCTTTGATAATTTTTTATTTTATTTTTATTTATTGAAATTTACAACTGTATACAAAATACATCTAGTAAATATAATGAGTGAATACATTGACATGAAAAGATAAGTAGAGAAACTACCCAGTGGTAGTATTCAAATAAAAAGATCAGTTTAGAAGGTCAGGAGGCCATCTTCTTTTCAGACGCCTTGGAGGATTATCAGGAATCGAAGAGGATTCTAGGTTTGAAACTAGTGGGTTTGAGTGGAAATGAAGTTTTTCGTGAAAAGATTGAAATCGGATTCGGCCCAAATCAGCAACAAATGGGCCATTAATGTTATTATGGATTACTTTGTTCGTAACAAAGTAAGGAGCATTGAGGATTTTACGAAGGATTTCGAACTGTAAGGATTCAATACGAGAGGGATTCGATTGCTTAGTGGAGCCCCAAAGATCTATTCCGAAAATCCAGATGGGCCTAATGATTTTCATGTATGTGAGTCTTTTGTAATTAATTGAGACCTTAGAGCGTTTGTCTAGTAAATTTTGAAGTAGACTGAAACGCCGTGCTGTTTCTTGTCGTTTCAGTGCAGTATCAATGAAGACCAAATGCGGTTCATCTCACATCAGCAGCCCACACTCATTCATCAGATATATCAGAATTTATATATTGACAGCAACCTCACTTCAAAAATTACTAATAAATCCACTATTTTAGAGTCTTGAGGTTGTAATTTTTTTTTTTTTTTTGAGTTTTCCTATGCCTATAATTCTAATGGAACACTTCTATTCCCGGATAACTAGATGATTAATAATCCTTTCCTTTTCCACTTAGCGTGGTCAAGATAGACAATAATAAATTCTATTTACAAAGATTAGAAGGTTAAATAGACAAGTCGTAAAGTCAAATGTCGGATATTTAAAACGGTAAATTATTGAGTTTTTGTTTGCTATTCTTTGATACTTAATTATGGACGATTTGAATACTACCAGTGGATTGTCCCTCTACAAGCCTTTATCCATGCAATTATGTGTCGTTCCTGCCATTATATTTACTTGTGTTGTTTTAATTTTTTATTTAACGTTTTTTTACAACTTTGTTGTTTTACGTATCTAGAAGGTCTCGCCACAGATCTCCTTCTCTAAGTCCCCTCGCTGAAATGCTCTCCTCCACATCCTGCAACCATATTTTTTTTTTGGTCGTCCTCTTTTCCTAGGACGATAATCGGATATTGTTTTTAGCAATCGTTCCTTTGTCATTATTCTCAAGTGGCCTAACCAGTGAAGATGATCGTTCTTTCCTGGTCAACCAGTTGTTCTACTAGGGACGTGCTGATTTCCGGAAATAGCACAACAGCGCATCCAGAAGTCCATCTCCATGGCTAACAACTTCCTTTTATCCTTTTTCGTAATTTCGGATCCGTAGACGATAGCATTTCCAACCAACGAGTGGAACATCATTTTTTTTTTTTTGTTGGCTAACATGTTAACTCAACAGAACAGAGTCAAGACACCCAATAGTTTTTCTATCTTATACTATTTTTCTGTTATGTCTTTGTTGAAGCTTCCATCGTCAGTGAGCCACCTGCCAAGATATTTACATTCACGGGTATTGGGTAAGGTTTTAATACAGTTGTGAATTTCAATAAATTTTTTGTTTATATTAGTCCAGGATTCATGGTCCATTTTTGCACTTGATTATTATCAAGCTGAATCTTCGTGAATAGCTTTGTTTCGATGAGACGCCCAACAATTTCCTGAGCGAAAATTCTCGATTGTGGTAGCTAACGGAGGTAGCAAGGATAAAATATGTCGATTTGATGATTCTCAAAAATTTATTACTAACTGGGTTTTTTTTTTGTTAAATCACAAGATAATTATCTGAATTATTTGAAAAAATATTTGTCCTACAAAATGAATGGTTGGATCAAAGAGTTCCCTCCTTCCAACATGTATCGATAACGAGGTCATCAAAAATGATTACTGACCAGCTGATTTTTTGTTTTTTCATTTATATTGGTAGGAGGGGACTCTTTGATCTAACCATACATTTTGTAGGACAAATATTTTTTTTAATAATTTAGATAATTATCTTGAGATTTAACGAAAAAATCAAGTGAAAAAAGTGGACCATTGATACTGGACTATATATGGGCTATTTTTGTCTTCTACAGCAATAGAGATATCAAGATTTCTCAATATATCAATTTACTTTTGTAAAATAGCAAGCACTATCTTAATCACAATCTACTTGCTAAGTACCACAATATTGTGTAATAGTAATCAATATAGAAGACACTCCATATTCAATACTCGAATCTTCTGTAATATTAAGTAAAATCACTCTTAACGCGATCTTCCACCTACGCTTCGGCTTAACCCTCCAATGTTTATAATTAACGAATTTGAATGGACTAGCATTACTCCTCAGGTACGAATAACCATGTTCAAATTTATGGTTCGAATGAGACAAGAAAGGTGCAATATTCACAAGCTGGCTGGAGGGGAGAGAGCTATGTACCAATAGCCAGTGTAATTTTGGCACCCTCTTCTCTTCCGAGCAGATTGGAATCGTGTTGCCAAAGGTCCTCTTGTTTATATAATAACCTGCAATGGAATATCCTTCTCGGGACGGCGGGTTCGTTACCCCCTGATTCAATTAAACGAGCCATTTCCAGCCGAGTCGTCCCACGGGACCTCGTCTCCATTGCCTTGTGTACATCGGGACAATGAGCCGTAATAAGATTAACTAACCCTTCTGCATGAAATGTCTGCCCTCCCCCCCCGGTGTTTGTCTTTGCCATCAGGCAGTGTTGACAGAGAGATCGTGTCAGTTTTAATTTTTATTTTTTTTATTTTGGATGACAAGTATATAAGTATATATCTCCAGTCCCAATGAATAAGTATATAAGTCGAATTTTGTCCACAATGAGTTAATTAAAGTGGAAACGTGACATTCCCGAATATGTTTAGGTATCAGTTCCGGAGGTTGTCGATTCGAGCTAAGTACTAACAAGTATTAACTTTTTACTTGTTCCCTTTTTTATGTATTCGAAAATATATTAGGTATATATGGGTATTTATTTCACTAATAAATGAACGTTTAAATGCTTGTCGGTTCTTCAATCTATATACAGGCGGTAATAATTTATATATCTACAGTCCCGGTGAATAAGTGTTTAGATCTAATTTTCATCAAAATGAGTATCTAGTACTCAAGTACGCGGGATCGAGTTATTTTCGTAGTGAATATGCCAAAGTCAGGCTCTTGCTTACATCACATCACCATTTCAAGCCAAAAACTATGAAAATGACTGTCTGCTTCCCTCAATACAACTAACTCCCTCTGTGAATAATTTACTTGGCCACTTACTTGGCCACTGGGCTGTAAGTTTACAGTATTGTGTCACAAAGCCATTTTATAGAATATTAAAATGAAACGAATTAAAAACTTCTGTAACTTAACTCGAAGCGAAAACCTGGGGAATTGCTACCTAAATTTTCTATCCTAGAACTGAAAAAATCAGGGATTAGTGATGGAATAAAGTATGAAACTATTATACTTAAGTGTTATTTTGATGGTGATTACTTTTAAATATTTTTGTCTTGAAGAGAAAACATTTATCCTGGATGGGATTCGAACTCGTGTCGTCTGCAATTCTGGTTCAGTGCTCTAAACCACTAAGCTACCAGGGGTCGTATCCGAGTCAGACCGGATCGGTGAAGAGAACGGATTTGTCTGACTTGGATACGACCCTTGGTAGCTCAGTGGCTTAGAGCACTGCACCGGAGATGCAGACGACCCGGGTTCGAATCCCAGCCAGGACAAATGTTTTCTCTTCAAAACAAAAATATTTAAAAATAATCACCATCACAATAACAATTAATAAAAATAAATTTACATTTAATTTCCACGAAAATTTCTGTTATACTGCAATAAATAATTTTACAATAGAATTTATTATCTTATAAACATACATATTTAATAATTACTTATCCCTCTCATGAATGTCGGGTTAATTTTTAGCTAAACTTAATTTAGTATTTAGTTAACGTAATAAATTGAATCCAAAAAGTCTCCCCTGAATTTTTCAGTTCTAGGATAGATATTTTAGGTATTCCCCAGGTTGTCGCTTCGAGTTAAGCTACAGAAGTTTTTAATTCGTTTCCTTTTTAATAATAATCGAATCCTTATAATATATTGATTTAAGTCAACAAGCTCCTAATCAAAGTAATGTTCAACGATCATACTTCCCAGTGTATACATCGCAAAATTGCGAGAACACGAGGATATAGGATCGGTGAAGAGAATGGCTTTGTCTGACCTGGATATGAGCCCTGGTAGCTTAGTTGGAAGAGTGCTACGCTAGAGATGCGGAAGACCCTGATTCGAACCCGGCCAGGACAAATCTTTTCCTTTCGAATTAAAAATATTTAAAAAAAAGAAAAGATCAGAAAAAAGAAAAGATATGACCATGGCCGAGAAGCGTGCTTCATTAGGGCCCAGGATAGCTCAAATGGTAGAGTCCCAGACTAGTGATCTAGAAGACCCGGGTTCGAGTCCCGGTCCTGGACATATCTTTTTTTTTCAAATGAATATATTTAAAAATAATCTTTTAATAAAATAGAGCCAAAACTCAAAACGAAACATTAACATTTATTAGAATGCAAATGGAAAAAACCACAAGCCTTATGTTTCAAATCTGGAGTAAAAACAAACAATTACCAGTCGACGTTTTGCCTATTCAGGCATTATCAAGACACAAAAAAGAGTATTCTTATTAGGCGAAACGTCGACTGGTAATTGTTTGTTTTTACTCCAGATTTGAAACATAAGGCTTTGCTTGTGGTTTTTTCCATTTGCATTCTAATAATTCTTTTATATATTTAAACATATGCTTAAATGTCAATGACTATTTTCCTTGAAGAAGTTACTAATTGAGCACTCAACCCGTTAAAACAGAGATAAAACATTTCTAGTGAAATTAAATTGCATAAAATTAGGAACTCTAATTTGAATTAACAACAATGTAATATATCTCTTCATTATTGCGAGAGATTCTTGAAGAGAAGAGAGAGAGAGACTCTTGATGGAAATGTTTATCATCTTCTTAGGTCGACTCATCCCCATTAGTGGTAAAGAGGCTTAGAGCGACTTGTTCCAGGGTCAATATGGTCGGCTTTCCAACGGTGGAATTCCATCTAATTGAAATTAGTTCTGGGGTTTGGCTTTCCCGGGCGGGAGGTAGGGATTATGAGCAATAGGTCCCTGGATCGAACCTCACTCTGGCAGAAAAAAATATAATATTTAATCTGTTCGACCCTGCGGAATCTAGAGTCCTTTCTTGGGGCTAGAGTTGAGTCTGGTCTCGTCCAAATCTACCTTATACCGTATACGGTATAATATAGACTATAGTCTACCTTCACACACGTTGGCTTCGAAATAGTACTCTCTCTGTCAGTACATGGCCCTAAAATGAAATTAGTGTACATCTGTTTTGCACTCTGTTTATGTTTGCTGAATGTAATTAATCCTCTCTTTTTTTGGAAATATTTACTACTAGCGACCCACCCCGGCTTTCCACGGGTAGTAAAACATATTATGCCATGTTCTTTCTGTCTAATGTATTTTATTACCTAGATATTATATCCATAAAAACAAATATTACAAGACAAAGTCCTCGGCCGCGTCTGTTCGCGGTAAACTCAATAACTACTGCACGGATTTTCATGAGGTTTTCACCAATAGACAGAGTGTTTCACCAGGAAGGTTTAGTTATATAATTTGTCGAGGTTTTATAAATTTTTGTAAATTTGTTGGAATTAAACGAAAATTTGCGGAAATGTTGGAAAAAGTATTGCCGCCTGGGGGGTTTCATTGAAGACGCTGCCTAATCCCATCTAATGTCCATGAAAATAAATTCGTATATAAAGAAATATTTAGTTTTGTTTTTATTTTTATAACTTCTGTATAATAAAATACATTAGACAGGCAAATTATGTAGGGAAAATTTGCCTTATTACTTGAGCAAAGCTAGGGCCGCTAGTAACAACATATATAGAAAAATCATAAATTAATAAGATGTGGTAATATTTTTTTAAAAATTAAAGGATACTTTATTTATTGGTAGCTATGGACCCAACTAATGACTCACGAATGGAAATTTCTAACTGAAAAATTAAAGTGACTTCAAACGCAGAATACTAAGGTGAGGCTAATCGCCTGCAATTTCATCAAAATCGATGCATCAATATGAAATAGGAATCGATTAATAGGCGGAGTTCCGAGAATCCTCTTGTGTCTTCGGGTTATATTCAACATTTGAACACTTTGAAATGTTTAGAACCAATAAAGTATAGAAATTATAGTAATGAGTATAAAACCAACATTTAAAAAACTGGAATACATACAACAGTTTATTTTTAATTGAATTTATTAATTATGAAAATATTTTTAAAACCTTTATACTCCTGAAGATGGGGCAGTGCATTCAAACGTTAGAAATCCGATAAGAGAAAAAAAAATTACAATAATGGTATTGCTGAGAAAAAATTTCATTTACTAATTTAATTACTACGTCATTGATGTTGCTATTTCATGAATGCAGTCATGACTTTAAGCATCCTAAGACTTCTCACTTAAGACTTATTTTCACCGTCAATAACAAGTATTTGGCGACTGAAGGACCTTTTTTTTTTACTCAGTACGGTGTGAAATAGTTAAAGTCCGGATAACAAGCATTTTACCTCAGAAAGATCCATAATTATTATTTTAATTTTTTTGAACTTAAGATATGCAAGTACAGGATTAAATAAATCTGAGGTTCGAACCTTAAAGCCGGTCTCATTGTTGTTTGAGATCTTAACGGGAGGAACTTACTAAGGGTTTCCACTAACCTTACTAACATCACTAGCAGGATCTTCGTCAACGACGTTATACGATTATTGAAACATTGGTGAAATAATTTTAGTGACTTCTCTAATATCGAATCAACTTTAATTCGGATTTTTCAATCCTGTAACTCGTTTCTTTGAAGGTTAATTGGGCAGAAAACAAAGCGATTCATGGGCATATTGGTTGTATAGGTCTAGAACAATAAAATAAGCTTATATATTAGGAAATATAGATTTTCTATACAATTGTAGGCCTCAGTAAACTCAGTGTATGGGGGGCTAATCTACTGATCTGTAGCTATTGGGTTCTTAGCCGGCTATATTGGATAAAGTATTCATTCTTTTATCGGCAGTGAATCGACCCTACGGTATTTTTCCGTTAGCCGGGGGCAAATGTTTGGGCAAATTCTATTCTCCGAATTAATTCAAAACAAACCACGTGTTCCTTTTTTTCTTTAGTCTTAATTTTTGTAAAAAAGAAAAAAAAATGAAAATTAGGGATTTATCTGAAACTAACAAAGATGCAGTCCATTTCGTTCTAGAGAAAGGTATATTGGCAAAGAATGCAATATACGATCAGAATCATGGAATGAAACTGTCTTTTTGTGACGGAGTATCTTTCAACATGTCGCACGAAGAAGAGCGTTCGCAATGGTACCCGGTTCGAATCGTCCAGATTGAGTTTCCTAACATCTTTGAGATTTATTTACGGCTGGGGCGAAGAGATGGCATCAGTCAAATGATGTAAAAACAACTGAATATGAATAATAATACATTTGTATCATAGATTGGAACAACTATTTAAGAGAAGTTTGTTTTGAAGTATTAGCGGAACCTAAGCAAATTTATTTTTATATTCTCTTTATTTCCAGATCGGCTATTCCTAGCCTTACATGGTTTTTTTAATAATGAATTTTAAGATTTAACACATAGTGAAAGTGTGGGTTTCGTCTCATGCAAGAGACATCCCTAACTGTACATTATCAGATTATTTACAGAGAAGATGTAAATATTTAATAGTGTTTTTTTCATATAAAAGAATGATAGTAGTTTGAATATAAAACGTAAATAAGTAAACAAAATTAAATTTAATGTAATAATAAACAGAGCTATAGTACTATAAAACGGAAAACTAAAAGAAAATATGATTATATTACATTTTGTTAAAACGATTGGTGAGAAACGTTATCTATTGAGATCACATCAGAATATCTTTCAAGAGTCTTGGTTTTAGTCTTGGGGATGAAATAGGTTTGCCTATGTTGAATGCTACAGCTCCTTGGACTGCTGGGAATCCGCTCTTAAATCTGCTGTAACGCTTTTTAATAAATTCATCAATCGACTCTAGGTTTAGCTCTCGGTGAAGTTGACTGTTTCGTACAAACCAAGGCGCGTTTACTGCGATCCGTAGGATTTTATTTTGAAAGGTTTGCAATTTTTTTCTCTTTGTTGTAGACACTGCACCCCACTCTTCACAACCGTACATTTGTAGAGGTCTAAGTATGGTTTTATAAATTAATAAAGCTGTTTCTGGTTTTAATCTGGATTTTCTATTAATTATGGGATAAAGTAGAGCTAGTCTTGGGTAGGCCTGTGTTAATTTAGTGTTGATGCGCTGGTTCCAGGTAAGGCGACGATCCAAATAAATTCCGAGATATTTTACAGCTTCTTTATTCCACGGGAGGTTGCTGCCATTGAGCACTAGCTCAGGTGGGTCTGAAGGGCGTCTAAGGGGGAAAATTTTTGCGCAGCATTTTTGAACATAAGCAAATTAAATAGGTTATCATGAAAAAATAGTTGAGATAGGCGAGAAATCACATTTCATGATTCTGATCGAATGTGACATTCTTTGGCAATATACCTGTCCCTTGAAGGTAAGATACTGCATCTTTTTCAGTTCTAGCAAAAATCCTAAATTTTCGTCCTTTTTTTCAACAATTAAGACTGAAGAAAAAAAGGAAAACTTGGATTGTTTTGAATTAATTCAGAGAATAGAAGAACACGTGGCCCCAAACATCTACCCCCGGCTAAAAGTACCCGAAATACTCTAAATTTGGGGATATATTTGTCTCTTGATGGAACGTATTCTTGGACAAACCGTTGTGTAACAAATAGTACTAAATCTAACATGTACTGAATAATAAAACTGTTCTTAAATCATTTTAAAGTTTTGTTTTTGTTTTAGTTTTTTTACTAGCTGACCCGGCCACTCGTTGCTTTGGCTATTATAAGTGGCTAGTTTTTAAAAATAAAACCTTAAAATTTAAATTTTAAAGAAATGATGAATCAATAAAAAGAATGTATTAAATAGATTTTTGATTTCACATATTATTCATCTTATATCTAAGTATAGTGTATAATAAATAAATAATATACGAAATTCTTAACAGATAAAATATTTTTTTTATTTTTTTATTTATTTATTGATATTTACAACTGTATAAAAAAAAAATACATCTAGTAAATGGTCTAAGCGATACAAAATGACATGTGAAAATGACAAATCACAAGTTCAACTAAGAAGTCACGGGGCCATCTTCTTTTCAGACGCCTCGGAGGATTATCGGGAATTGAAGAGGAAGCTAGGTTTAAAACCAGAGGGTTTGAGTGGAAATGAGGTTTGTTATGAAAGGATAGATAGCGGGTTCGGGCCAAATCAGCAACAAATGGGACATTAAGGTCGTTATGGATGATTTTATTCTTAACAAAATAAGGAGCATTGAGGATTTTACGAAGGATTTTGGATTGTAGGGATTGGATACGAGAGGAATTCGATGGCTTAGTGGAGCCCCAAAGCTCTACTTCGTAGGTCCAAATAGGTCGTATGATGGTCATGTAGATGAGTCTTTTGTAATTAATTGGGAGCTTAGAGCGTTTGTCTAGTAAGTGTTGAAGTAGCCTGAAACGTCGAGCGGTTTCTTGTCTTTTCAGTCTCGTATGAGGATTCCAGGTTAGTCGTTTGTCAAGATGCAACCCTAAGTATCGGATCTGTTCTACAGGCACCACTTAACTGATAAAATATAAACATTAGTTTAATGAATGAGCTACAGAATGGTTGATGTTTAATTATGACTAATATTATTATTTTAAATTATAACTATTTATTTAAATTTAATTGAGCACTAATCGATGCACAATATTTTTTGTTAATCTGTCCTTTGCTAATACAAATAGATTAGATGGTTTACCAACACGTGAGTAGGCAACTGCATTTTGTAATTGTACTCGCATGTTTATAGTAAATCGAAGTGTTTCGACATTTCGCCATGAAAACGATTGTATTAAACATGCGTTAATCTCATCGGCAAAAGTAGAGCGATGGATGACAGGAAATGTCTGTCGGAAATCACCGGATAGTAATAGAACAGCGTCACCCAATAGCTTGTCCTTGTTGTTCAAATCTATCATTGTTATATTTTAATTAATTAATTAATAATTATTAATTACACGGCACCATGAAAAATTTATTAATATTAAATTTCAAAAAAGTAAATAAAAGCTTCTATAACGAATATGTGTGAATAAACGTAAATAAAGGAACATGTGTAAAATGAATTGTAGCCTTCCATACAAACTTTCATCCCCTATTTCAACCCCTTACAACCCTTATCGCAATAAAAAGTAGCCTATGTTCATCCCAAGACTTTAAAGTATCGCTATATGAAATTTCATCACAATCGGCCCAGCGGTTCGGCCGTGATAACGTCTGTGACAGACAGGCAGAGTTACTTTCGCATTTATAATATTATAGATTTATAAAATTCAAATATATTAAATCTAAAATGGTAATGTACAGTATGTCCAATTTGGATTGATAAGTAAGCTGTGTGTTATGGCAATCCAATGTAGTTGGGCAGCATTGCTGACAAAAATAAAGCATTTCTCTCTCTAGATAAACTGGTAGTTCTTTTCTCTCAGTAAGTGCTTGTATAAAATATTGAATAGCAGAAAAGCACCGTTATTTAATTGTTTTGCTCCTAACAATCGATTAGCCATTTTCTACTTTTTAATCTTTTATACTGCCACTTACAGAGAGGAAAACGAACGGCAATCGGTCGTCTGGTAATAAATATATGTTTACATCTATAAAAATACACATTTATTGAAGGAAAGAGCTTATGGGTTCACGTCACCGACATGCTCTTGACTTATTGTGAGAGGCTGGCGACGCTAAGTGGCCTGTACATGGTTTATGCAGTTTTTTAATCATCTTTAGTCTAAACTATAGAATTCCAATGATATAAGCATTATAATATTTTAATAAAATATCTATTCATACTGCAATAACCCTTAAATGCTACAATTATTTTTACTAACGGGTCTGGTACACTGGGGTACATGTACACATTAATAGTGTACCCCAAATAAAAAGACGGTTTTTAGAGCGTTTACATTTTTTCTAATTTTAAAATAATATAAAACACTCTTAAGCCATACATTAAAAAATTGAAAAAAATACCTAATGAGAATAAACTAATTACTGAATACATGAAACACGCACTTTTTCTTGATGTTCCAAACAAATAAATTTTTTACACGGAGCACATTTAACACTAGATTTTCGGTCTCGAGACCTAGGACAGAAATTACACCGTCCTGATGTGGATTCTAGACTTCCTCTGGCTTCTTACCACTGGCACATCTAAAATACGTGTGATGGTTTGGCGGAGTTCTCGTCTTAAAGTTGGGTTTTCCAATCGCCTTGACGTCTGAGGTATAATCAGATCTAGTGCCAATTTTTTTTAGGAAAGATCTTCGGTTTGTAAATATTTCTTTGTAAGCTGCAGCACTCCCTTTTAACAGTGACATAGAATTGTATCCTGTAATGTCATTTTTTTAGATGCCAGTGTATTACGCCTAAAAAAATTCAATTTACTGAAAATCGCAGCCACTAATTGTAAATATCCACTGCATTGATTGAAAAAAAAAATCAGTATTTTCATCTTTATAACAAAACATATTTATTATTTCCTTGTTTAAAATAAGTATTAATAAATTTAACGTTGTACTTACCCAAAGAAATAATCTTAGTCCTCGAAAATGTTTTGCTACACTGGGGTACACCTGTACCCCAAAGGTTAAATAACTTGGTAAAAAACAATTCTTCCAACGCTTTTATTCCACACCCATACTGTCTTATCAAGACATGAAACTACTGCGAACAACAGAACTGTAGCGCTATTTGTTGACCGGTGTACGCCAAGCAGCATTTCAGGAATAATAATATTCAAACGTGAATGACTAGTTAAAACTTTTGGTTTTCATTAGAAAACCCTGCATTCAATATCTGGTATAGAAAATTTGATAGCAAGTTGAAAAAAGTGTAGAGAAAATGAGGTACAGTTAAGAGAGGGTTCGTTATTAATATTTTGATTCCGATATTTTGATATTGTGCAGCCAATCAGATGTTTTGATTAACAAATAAAATAATTGAAAATGAACATACATGTCAAAACAAGTCTAAATATAACAGTTTAATTTCATAATTGGAATCCTCATACAAGACTGAAAAGACAAGAAACCGCTCGACGTTTCAGGCTACTTCAACACTTACTAGACAAACGCTCTAAGCTCCCAGTTAATTACAAAAGACTCATCTACATGACCATCATACGACCTATTTGGACTTACGGAGTAGAGCTTTGGGGCTCCACTAAGCCATCGAATTCTTCTCGTATCCAATCCCTACAATCCAAAATCCTTCGTAAAATCCTCAACGCTCCTTATTTTGTTAAGAATAAAATCATCCATAACGACCTTAATGTTCCATTTGTTGCTGATTTGGCCCGAACACGGTATCTATCCTTTCATAACAAACTTCATTTCCACTCAAACCCTCTAGTTTCCAACTTAGCTTCCTCTTCAATTCCCGATAATCCTCCGAGGCGTCTGAGAAGAAGATGGCCACGTGACCTTCTTAGTTGAACATGCGATTTGAGTACTACCAGTGGGTAGTTTCTCTACTTGTCATTATATCATGTCATTATGTATCACTCAGCCAATTTACTTGTTATATTATTGTAATATAGTAGTAAATATCAATAAATAAATAATTAAAAAAAATTCATAATTAATTAAATAATTGATTTTTTTCATAACTGTTTCCTCAAATTGAGGTTTCGTTCTTCCAAAAATTTCCTTTAATCCTGTTTTCCATTTTTTTCTATCTTCCTCCCTCAAACCATGGTCGCGCATAATTTCTTCAATTCCTTATATCCATCTTTTTTCGTGGTTATCCTCGCCGTTTTCTCCCTTCAGGACTCCAATTGAAAATTAAATTGGGAAATTTTCCTTCCTTCCCTTTTGTTCTCTATATTTTGGTGAACGTTTTGTTGATTTTGCATTCGCTCTCTAATTTTGGTATTAGTCCTTATTTGAAGCCTGGATACCATGTCGGTCTCCTCCAATTGTCCATATCAGTAGCAACTAGCTTTTTTCTTAGAGCAGCGCTTATCGTCCTTGCCTCTGCTTCATATTGCTGCTTTCGATTATAGACTTATATTTGAGCTTCTCGGTATCTTTTGTCACATAATTGCTCCAAAGGACCGAGTTAAGCATAGCGATTGTATTTATCCTTTATTTAATCTCTCCTTCGTACGTTCCATTCCTTTCCATTACAGAGCCCAAATTTTTATAATCATCCACTCTTTTTATTACCTTTCCTTCAACAACACGGTCCTCCTGGTCATAAATGGTCATGTTGCAAAACTGAATACATGACAAATTAGATGATTTATAAAATTCAAATAAGAACACAGTTATTGCAAAGATTTTAGTTTTAGTCTTCTATGGGTTGGTTATGATGAATTTCTATTTAATTTTTTTTTTCAATGTCGGGACACAAAACCTGCCGTAGCTATGTGATTTGACTTCCCCTCCCCAATTGAACATGCCGAAGCCAAATATCCACTAGGCCAGAGGCGCTGTCGAGTCGCAGTGGACAAGTACACAATGCCATTAGGGGGTCAAGCTGGGGGGGGGCAGGTAAATATTTGAGGGCCGCTTTCGATTATTGAAATTTAATCCTGACTGCATCGCCCGGGCGTGTCGTTGTCGTTGCACCTTCTGTACTGTCTACTTCATCCAGTCTACTTCATCACAGCCTGTCCTCATCACATCCCCGATTTCTAAATTGGGATATTTTCGATGGAAATTCGAATATTTTTATTTATTTCAATTTTTTTTTTTAACTCAAACTGATTTAAACGAACAATTCATTCTTTTAACCAATTTCCAGACCGCTTGATAACATTTAAATTAAATCCAATCAAATATATATTCTCGGTGTGTATAATGTTATATAGATAATATAAATTTTATATTATATCATAAATCTTATATAATTATGTATAACGTTTTATTTTAATATGAACAACTTCATATAAGTTACATTTCTATCATATGTTTAATATGTTAATATGGTTTTACTATGTGCCTATTATAGAATGGTATGTTATTATTTAAATAGTTAACAATATTTGTACTAAGTGTAATAAGGTAACTAGAATATATAAATGTAATTATGCAGGTAATGTAAATATGTATATTCTCTAGTGGTAATTTTGTAGATACTGTATATATTTATACTCTCCAGTAGTGAGGGCAATAATAACCATTTGTAGTTGTTTGCCCTTAAAATAAAACAACAACAAATCCAATCAAATGTTCATTCTGGTTTGGACCGTGCCGTCAAATTCTTTGCCAAAGTTTCGCTAGACATGCTGTTAGCTATTTTCGTTTTTACCACTGGCCATTGGACATGAAAATCTATAAATACAGAAGTATATAAGGACATTTTCAGTCTCAGATTAAGCCCTGAGGAAGCCAGCCCCATGTATAGCGAAACGTTGACAAAGTGTTTGGCTCCATGTTCAAAACGAGAAAGAATTTTTGATGAATGGATTAAAAATATTGGTTGTAGCAATTTAAGAGGGTATTTACATTTAAATTGTTGATTAGAGAAACCAAGAAAGTTGTTCAACAAAGTTTATCAGTTCAAGGCACCCAGAAACCACTCGTAATAATCATGCTATCAGATCTTAACATATCATATAACCAACCAGGACAATAATAATTATTACAGGGATTTCATTAAACTTTTAAAATAAAATAAAAAATATGATAAATATCTGATGAGGACAAACATTACCTTCTTGTACACCTATTGAATATTAATTAAGCTATAAATCTTGAGTAAGTAATTACGAATTATTGTTGTTGTTATTGTTTTATTTTAAGGGCAAACAACTACAAATGGTTATTATTGCCCTCACTACTGGATAATGTACATATTTACATTACCTACATAATTACATTTATATATTCTTGTTACCTTATTACACTTAGTAAAAATATTGTTACACATTTAAATAATAACATACCAGCTATATTAGGCACATAGTAAAACCATATTAACATATTAAACATATGATAGAAATGTAACTTATATGAAGTTGTTCATATTAAAATAAAACGTTATACATAATTATATAAGATTTATGATATAATATAAAATTTATATTATCTATATAACATTATACACACCGACAATATATATATATACACACATACACATAAACGTGTAAATGTATATGACTGGTATATATTGGTGGTTTTAATAAATTTTAACGTATTATTTAAACATTGTTCGCTATCCCCCAACACCTTTTGCATCTGCCGAGGTACGCCACACCTTTCCATCACTCCACTGTACCTAGGGCAATCCTCGAAGATATGGCGCACTGTAACTGTCACCTTACACAGTGTACATTGAGGTGGGTCTTTCTTTGTTATCAGGTATTCGTGGGTCAAACGACTGTGACCAATCCTAAGGCGGGTAATAACTACTTCTTCTCTTCTACACTGCCTGGAAGATGATACCCAGCTACTGATAGCTACGAATTATTTATTCCAATTATACAATATTACATAATATTAGAAAACAATCCGTAAAGGTCGGAAAATGGAAAACTATCCCAATTATAACATGCTTTCTGGTGTGTTTATTCATTTAATGGCACTTTATGCTGATATGGCTAATTGGGCGATGTTACAGTGAAAGTACTAAATTTTATATTTAGCTATCCAGGTACAATTGGGGTAGGGACCTTTAACGAGTACCTGACACGGTACAGGCTCGGAACCCCATTTTATGATCCTTTCGACTAATGGATAAACCAACTACCAGGCCACTTGCCGGTGATCCCACTGTCTTGGACATAGGAGGTTGTGATGCTAACCTCTTTCCCACAGGTGACCCTTTTTGTGGTGTTTACAAGAGAGTAAAAACCTGGACGAATGAGTCCTTCCGCACTTACCTTATTCGCCATACTTCTCTCCAACAGATTTTCCATCTGTTCACAAATTAGGATAATTTCCATAACCGGAAAAGTTTTGAAAATGATTCAGAAATGCATTTTCTGACTTTATTTCATTACAAAATCATGAATTTTTTGGTTGTGGGATTGAGAATCTGATGACACTTCAGGAAATCTGTTTAGACTCTGAGGGTAAATATTTTGAATAAAATGTTTCTATTCCATAAAGATGCATAACTGAATATCCTTTCCTTTGAAAACTGACATTTTATTTTTAAACGACCAATTAAGAATTGAGTGAGGAGGCCTTAGGGCTGAAATGGATATACTAAAATCAGATATTTTTAAATTTTCTGAATGTGAAAATGAAAATTATAATTAATCCTATAATATAACATGTCAAAATTTATTCTTGCGAATAATGCAATATTTACACTTTGCAATGTCCATACCCTTTCTCGACAAGGCGTACTATATAACAAGTAAAATCCTGAAGTGTGTAATTTGACCCGTGTATCCGAGGACCTTATGGTAATAAAAAGTCTGTTTAGACTTCCGGAGTAACGGAAGAGGAAAGACTGCCTGAGGATTTCCGTAGGAAGGAGTAAAAAGTGAGGAAATAAAAGTGCTGGGCTAAGGTTGCGAAGAGGGAGAGAGAGAGAGAGAGAGAGAGAGAGAGAGTGAGAGAGAGAGAGAGATAGAGCGAGAGAGAGAGAGAGAGAGAGAGAGAGAGAGAGAGAGAGAGAGAGAGAGAGAGAGAGAGTGCGAGAGATGGTAGGGGTCGCAATTTGCTAGGCTGAAGTAGGCAATGTAATGCCGGTCGTTTCGTTCCACTTTCCCTGTCCGCACCAGTTGCCACTACTTCACTCTCACCTAAGGGTTTCCACCTTAGTCAGTAAAAAATATTCTCATTTCTAGCGAACAAAGGATGTTTTAACAACTATCCATAATGAATTATAATAATAAGACCTAGGACATTCGATAAATATAGGAGTCCTTAAAGCGAGAAATACATAGGAATTCATTTAGTAGTGTGTATCAATCAAGTAAGGTTGATCTTCACCGATCCGCATACCGAATGAAAAATATAATTTTAATTAAATAAATTAAGGAGTGGTAGAGTGCCAAGTTGCCGTTCCGAAGATCCTGGGTTCAAATCCCGCTGCTCGCAATACTTTTATTTAATCTGTTAATATATACAGGTGAATACTATGGGACCCTTATGGACCCTTGGAGGGTGGTACACCCAGCCTCTATAAGGTGGGTACCTAAAATAAGTGGAAAACATATGGCGGTTGAGCGATATCTATTTCAAATCACCTCGCTGACCAACCGTTGTCCAAGAAACACTATAGTATTGAACCCAAGACCCTCAATGGGTCGTAATGGTAAAGGCTTTTTTTTTTATGATTAATCTAAATTATTAATTTTTTTTTTAATTTCATAGATTTCAACTAAATTACAATGTAACTCATAAAGCATACATAATAAACAGTTAAGTTATTATCTGCTTTCTAAGTGCAAACAGGTAAGTTTTAGTATTGTTAGAAAAACAGAAACTATAATTACTTAGCAGGACTACTTACGTCAAGAGCAATTTCCCATAAAACAACTTAGTTCGCCTCTCCAAAGATAAATTCTTGACCTCTTTCTGTTTTTGCTATAGTATTAGCAATAAGTATGCTATTAATTTCTATAACTTATTTCCATTAAAAAATACAAATGTAGTTGAAGTATCAATGGCTAATATAAGGATTTCTATATAGTGAACTACCATCAATATTAAAACAAATATAATAATTAATATAAGCTCCTAATTAATTACAAAAGACTCATATACATGACAATCGTTAGACCCATCTGGACTTACGGAATAGAGCTTTGGACATCCACTAAGCCATCGAATTCCTCTCGTATTCAATCCTTACAATCCAAAATCCTCAATGCCCCTCACTTTGTAACGAACGAAGAAATCCATACTGACATTAATGTCCCATTTGTTCCTGATTTGGCCCGAATCCTATATTAATCTTTTCATGGCAAACTACATTCGTGACCTTCTAAGTTGAATTTGTTATTTGAGTAATACCACTGGGTATTTTCTCTACTTGTCTTTTATGCTAATGTTTACCAATCATTCTATTTACTTGTTTTAATAGCGTAATACAGTTGTACATTTCATCGAATAAATTATTTTAAAAATAATAATAATCAACAATAATTAACAGTAATCGGCATATAAAATACTCAACAATAGGCATTATTCTAGATTTAAAATGTTTAATTTGAGGTATCATGATAAATTATGATATACATTAAAATTCTTTAACCATTAAAATGTATATTATAAATCATAACCGTGATAAATCTTCTCTGCCTTAAAACAAAAATATGATTCTTTTATTCTACTTTTGTAATTTTTCAATTTTATTAATAGTTTAAATTTGTCTATCTTTTATTACAACTAATTATAGTAAACGATTTACTATTCAGAAATAGTAAATAGAATAAACAAATGGTTTGAGAGTGAGAAGAGATCGGGTTAAGGGAGATGGGTCTACCTGCAAGGCAATGCCTATAAGTCATCCGGGTCTGTGTGGGCATACGGTTGCCCCTTAACCATACAGAAGTGACATTTTTTCAAACAACCATCGTTTTTATCAGTATTAAAAAAAATATATTTCAATTCGCATATACTATACTGGACTGCAATCTTTTAGTAATCACGATCAAGAAGAAAACTAGTTTCCATAAGTTATAACAATTATTTATTGTTTTAAAAAAAGTTTCGACACTTAAGTCATTTTCAATTCATACAAACATCATATATAACTCAATAAAATATAAGTTAATTATCTCTGAAAGTGCATTGTTAAATAATTATTATCTAAATTTATCATCCTAGAGATCAACAATCCCCCATGGTCAAATGTTAGTCTAAGTTAATCTAAGAATCAGAGATAATTGACTTATAACTTATTGAATATTTTTATTTGAAAAGAAAAGATATGTGCAGGACCGGGACTCGAACCCGGGTCGCCCACGTCTCTAGCGTGGTGCTCTCCCAGCGAGCCAGGTTCCACATATCTTTTCTTTCCAAAAAAAAATTATAATAATTAATAATAAATAAAATATAATAAATTAAAACTTATTGAGTTATATATGATGTTTGTATGATGAAAAATGCTTAATTTTGACAATTGAAAATGGTTAATTGTCGAAACATTTTTATAACAATAAAAAATTGTTGAGACTTGAAACTGTTTGTCTTCTTGATCAAGGTTAAAAAGATTTTAAAAAAACTTTGTATAAGCAGTCACGAGGACTGCCGACAGAAGTAATTTTTTTTTTGAATTTCTAAATCAATTATAGTCTGATTAATTTAAATTTAAATAAATAACATATTTAGATCCTTTGTACTTTCAATCATTTCATTAAACAAGACATTTAAATATTGCAAATATAATCTTTTAGGGGAAATACAAAATTAGTAGTAACTAGTTACGGATGATTTAAGTTAACATGATTCAAGTTGTCAATTGCACGTGATTTAATGATGATGATTTAAGTTATTAAGATTAAGTTGAGTTATTAAGAGTAGGTTATTATGATTAAGTTGATTGATTTGATGATTAAGTTATTATGATTCAAGTTATCAATTGCACAACTATTAAGCGACCTTTTAGTTAAATATAATCATTCTTATATCAATGACATTGTAACCTTTAAAGTGAAGTTGATTAAAATAAAGTATATACCTTATGCGCTACATCACGCTAAGGGTCGCCAGATTCGATCATGTTTCTGGCGCAATGTCAAAAGGTCACCAAAAGCGCATAAATAAGCTTTTACTTCTAAAAACAAATCTGCCAGAACCTGGAAAAATAATGCTAATGTCAAAAGATCTAGGGCTCACCCAGTCTCCATCAATTGGGTACCCAAAATAAGGTGAAGAATCTGGCTGATGAGCGTAGTCTAGGACAGATGACCACCCTGCCCAACCGTTTCCCACGAAACGATACAGTCTATACCATGTTCTGAACCTAACACCCTCCATGACGTACAGGTATTTCTCTCTATCTCTCTCTCTATATATATACTAGCTGTCCCGGCAGACGTTGCTATGCCTTATTACCCTAAAGCTTCCATATTTTAAAGGAGACTTATCAGCTCTGATTACAATTTTATGATTACCAGATGGCAGAAGATCCAGCGTACTTTTAAACAATGAAATCAATTGATTTTGTTGATGAAACAAAGTATGTAATTGTTCTACAATAGAACTCCTCACTAAACTGTTATTTGCACAACACTGATCAATTTTTTCTGGTGTATTGCCCATTTATTCCATTTGCACGAATTTATAGTCGTCATCTGTCGCCGGCAACAGGGATATATTAGGCCTTGTATCAGAAATTAAACAGAAAAGTTTTATTTTTACACAAAACTTATATTATTTTATTATATGGACCCTAATAAACTTTTACTAACAACTAACGCGCCTTTCCTTTGCTATGATTGACGTCAAATGTTAGACAGCTGGGAAAAGAGTGGTTTGTATGGGAAAAGAAAATTGTTATTGTACGGGCGTGATTAGACTGAATAGAAAGAAAGAAAAAAAAGATAATGAAATGAAATATAATAGCAAAATAGAGTCGGGGTTTTAAATCAATTGGCGAGATACTGAAACATGTGGTTTATTAATTTTAAATACAAACATGAAAATGAATTATTTTACAATTAAATAAAGAAAGAAACAATCAAAGGGGTCACTTATATCTAGGTACAAAAGGAGATAATGCAGTCTTTACTAAAGGAAATTACTATGAAAGAGTTAATATATAGTATAAACAAACACCAACACTGGGCGAAATGGCAGCATGGTGATTGAGTCCGGAGTCCCTATCTCGAACGTTGAATGGAATGAAATAGTCTTTGCTGTTACCAAATTTAATGAGAAAAGGCGGACTTACGGTGGTGGAGTCAATTTCGTCACCTCAATTCTGACTGCATCTGGTATTAGGCGATCTGGTGGTATCGAGGTTGCACCTCTTGTCTCTTCTGGTGGTGCTAGGCGATCTAGGGCCTTCGGCGAATATATCAATGTCCTGCGGTGAACGGCGACCTTTTGGTGAATGTCCGTAGGTTTAGGATTCAGTAGAGAAGAGTAGAGAGATGTGTGCTTGCAGTCTGAATGCGGAGAGTCAAGTGAAGTGAAGATCGCGATTCTGCCGACAGATGGTGTTTCAATCTTCTTTCCTAATCTAGATGGCTATAGCCGATCACGGCGGCGGTGACTAGTGAATTGGAATATACAAAGCTTTAAATGTAACGCTACTGAACATCCTCTTTATTCGTCGCCATGGAAACAAAATGTGAACAGATCTGCGAGATTCTAATTTTAATTTATGAAATTGATCCGCGACTGAACATCCCCCCCGCCATGGCACGATAGTGGCATCATAAGAGGGTAAGGGGGCGTATGCGTGTGACCGAGATATTGGTGGACTGGAGAAAGTGAGACACCGAACTACAATGGTGGGCTGGAGGTGAGTAATGATTTGGAGAAGATGGTGACGATGGAGACTAAGATGGTGACCTGGGTGAATATGTGGGAGGTATAGTTGTGCAATGAGGAGATGTTGAATGTTAATGGGGGAGAGCCGCGGTAGCTGGGACTTGTAGGTGAATATGGTGGATGGTAGAAAGCGGGAGACGTCGGAGAATAAGAGGGAGAGGTTGATGAATACGTAAGACTCGGTATTGCTTGATGAACTGGGTGAATATGACGGTATTAGAAAGAATTAGTAGAATACAATGGGGATGTAGAAGGAATAAGTTTGAGAAATAATAGGGGGAAGTATGCGAATATGAGGATGAGGTAGCAGAATGCAAGAAGCAGTATTGCTTGGTGAACTTGGTGAAAAAAGAGGAAAGGTTGGTGAATGTAAAGCTTACGTAGGTGGATAGGAGGGAGATGTTAGGGAACAATTGGAAAGAAACCGTGAGAATAATTTGTAGAAGCAGGAGAATAGTGGGAAAGATGGTGAAGATGGCGAATATGAGAGAAAAGGTGGTGAACATGAAGATGAGGTAAGGGGAATAAGATGGAGAGGTGAGTGTGAGAGCGAATTCGGTGAGTGCGAAGGGGATGCAGAAGGAATGAGATAGTGAAGTTGAAGAATAAGAGGGAGAAGTAGGCGAATATGATGGTGAGATAGGAGCATGAGATGAAGAGGTGGAAAAATATGAGGTGATGTGGGTGAATAGATAAGAATGAGCAGTGATTGATAAACTGGTTGAGGGTGCTGGAGAATTAGATGGAGAAATTGGAGAATAGTAGGCGAATATGATGCTGAAGTAAGAGCATATGATGAAGAGGTGGGAGAATATAAGGTGATGTGGGTGAATAGATAAGAAGCCGCAGTGATTAATGAACTGGGTGATTATGAAGAAGAAGTTGGTAGGTACAAAGGGGGTGATGGAGAGTAAGATGGTGAAATTGGAGAATATGAGGGAGGCGTATATAATATGACGGTGATGTAGGTGAATCGGAAGGAAACAACAGGGAATAATTGGAACTAAAGACCCAGGAGAAAAATTTGTAGAAGCGGGAGAATGGTGGGACTGAGAATGAGTAGGACTATGTAGGAGAATAGATTGGGCTACTAGGAGAATATCATGAGCTAGATGGAGAATACCAAGGACTAGTAGTGAATAGGAGTGAGGAGATTGGTGAATATGTAAGAGATGAGATTGGTGAATATGTAAGAGAAGTGACAAATTTGTGCTTCCAACATTTGAATGGCGAGCATCCCTATCGACGGTGATCGGCGATGGTTGCTGGAAGGCGAGAGAGAGGAGAAGAGATTCGAAGGTGCAAGAGAGTCCCTTGGTAGGCCTGGTTGTACCGGCGATTGGTGATCGGCGAGCGGTGGCTTCCTCAGGCGGACGTAAGAGAGGATACACGTATCGAGCGGTTGATTCCTCAGGAGAACGTAAGAGGGGGTATACGCGTCGAACAGTAGTTTTCTCAGGCGGACTTAAGCAAGGATAGATGCGTCGAGCGGTTGATTCCTCAGGAGGACGTAAGAGGGGGTATACGCGTCGAACAGTAGTTTTCTCAGGCGGACTTAAGCAAGGATAGATGCGTCGAGCGGTTGATTCCTCAGGAGGACGTAAGAGGGGGTATACGCGTCGAATAGTAGTTTTCTCAGGCGGACTTAAGCGAGGATAGATGTGTCGAGCGGTTGATTCCTCAGGAGGATGCAGATGGGGGTAGAGTCGGGGACGATAAATATCTCTGGGGAAAACCCAGTGACCCGGGCGAAAGGATTGCGGGAGAGTATGGTGATTTATCGGTGTATCACGACAGGTCGGATTATATGGGGGTGAGTTTTTTAGTGATCCCTGCGAGTTTGATGATCGACGCGCGGAGGCTTTATCCGGCGAAAATAAGAGGGGGTATAAGTGGAGACGATTGACATCTCCGGAGAAAGTCCGATGAGAAGGGCGAAAAGATCGCTCAGGATTGTGGTAACCTTTCGATGGGTCAGGAAAGATAGTCTTATGAGGAGATGGATTTTTGCAGGATACCAGCAAATGATGACCCAAGGTTGGGGACTGGCTAGGTGATTCCCGAACGGGTGGTGGAGACGAATCGTGCAAGGTGGGAACAGTTGATGAAGAACTATGTCCGGGTTCGGTGGCGCTGAGGTGTTGAGCGGAATTGTCGTGCGGCTGAGGGGGCTTACATTCCGGAGACACTGACCGGGGGGAGCGGTGCGGTGAATTATTTGATGTTTCCGGTCGCGCTGCGGGAGCGAATTGTCGTATCGGAGATTGAGCCTTGGGCGGAAGTGACTCATCTGTTAGTTCATGGGCCGGGGCTGTGTTAGAAAGGGAAGCGGCGGTGATAGCAGCTTTAAGGCGGGAAATATAGGTCAATAAATCGGCGAGCGTTGGAAACTCTTCCGGATGCTGAAGTTTAAATTCTCTCTGGGTGACCGGATCAAGTTTCTGGAATGCAATAGTATACAATAAATAATCCCCCAGATTTGGAATGTTCGATGTTTTTAATTGTTGACATTTTGAAATAACCCCATTCAACCGGGGCAACTCAAGAGGTGGAAGGAAAATGGCCGGCGGGTTAGGTGTCGGGACAGCGGTATTACATAGTTCGAATATCGTTGCTTCTAACTCCACGGCTTCTAACTGGACCTGAATAAATTGTTCCTGAATATCGGCTGGGATCGATCGTCCCTTATATTCGATAAGTAGGGCAGTCTTGGCGGTACGCATTTTGGAAATTAATTGCTTTAATTGATCAATATAAATTTGAGCTAATGAGATTTCGTTACTGTTCACAGTTGTTTTACATTTTTTGGCGAAAAATTGGACGTCTTTTAATAAACTGATAAATATTGCCTTTTGAGATTTTCCCTTAAAATTAGATTGGCGACGATTGGCCATTTTAAACTATTAACACTTAATAAAAAACGGCTGAAAGAAATTACAATGAATAATAGTATTGAATAATGAGCCTTAAATTTAAACAATTGTAACCTAAATAGAATTGAATAGATAGTCACATATGTGGCGGAAGTAACCGTAAACAATATGGCCGAATAACTAAGTAAACAATGAGGCAATATGGCCGTGAAACACCAATGGTTCAGTATCTGCCGAGAAAATGAATGCTCTTCTTAAACTCCCGGGTTTCGGCACCAAAATGTACGGGCGTGATTAGACTGAATAGAAAGAAAGAAAAAAAAGATAATGAAATGAAATATAATAGCAAAATAGAGTCGGGGTTTTAAATCAATTGGCGAGATACTGAAACATGTGGTTTATTAATTTTAAATACAAACATGAAAATGAATTATTTTACAATTAAATAAAGAAAGAAACAATCAAAGGGGTCACTTATATCTAGGTACAAAAGGAGATAATGCAGTCTTTACTAAAGGAAATTACTATGAAAGAGTTAATATATAGTATAAACAAACACCAACACTGGGCGAAATGGCAGCATGGTGATTGAGTCCGGAGTCCCTATCTCGAACGTTGAATGGAATGAAATAGTCTTTGCTGTTACCAAATTTAATGAGAAAAGGCGGACTTACGGTGGTGGAGTCAATTTCGTCACCTCAATTCTGACTGCATCTGGTATTAGGCGATCTGGTGGTATCGAGGTTGCACCTCTTGTCTCTTCTGGTGGTGCTAGGCGATCTAGGGCCTTCGGCGAATATATCAATGTCCTGCGGTGAACGGCGACCTTTTGGTGAATGTCCGTAGGTTTAGGATTCAGTAGAGAAGAGTAGAGAGATGTGTGCTTGCAGTCTGAATGCGGAGAGTCAAGTGAAGTGAAGATCGCGATTCTGCCGACAGATGGTGTTTCAATCTTCTTTCCTAATCTAGATGGCTATAGCCGATCACGGCGGCGGTGACTAGTGAATTGGAATATACAAAGCTTTAAATGTAACGCTACTGAACATCCTCTTTATTCGTCGCCATGGAAACAAAATGTGAACAGATCTGCGAGATTCTAATTTTAATTTATGAAATTGATCCGCGACTGAACAGTTATTTTTATTATTGTTATTGTAATTTTTACGGGTTTTCGCTCCATAAGACCCTTTTTTGCGCCTTAAAAAAATTAGAAAAAAAATTAGCCGAATTGGTCGAGCCGTTCTCGAGTTTTGCGGTTAGTAAGGAAATGGCGATTCATTTTTATTTTATATATATATATATATATATATATATGTGTGTGTGTGTGTGTGTGTGTGTGTGTATTCATACATAGTGATGGTTACTTATACAAGTAATAAGTAAGTAAAATAAAGTAATTTATACGTTTTGAATGGATTCCATTGGATTCGACTCCAGGGAATCTATCCCATCTCTAACCTCTAATGACTGGCTGAGCCTGTGCCGATGCAGATGCCACCCCCGCCTCACCGATTAAGAACCACCCCCAACCTACGACCCCCCCCCCAAACACCCCCTTCCAGGACGACGGTGCTGACGCTGCAGCAGAGCGGATCTCCATTTAGCGGAACAGAACGGCAGCCTCATAGCGATAGGCAGTTTTAACATCCTCAGCAGTGCCATCCTCTAATTCCTCTTCTCCCCACAATCCCTCATTTCTCTCTCTAATCCCCTCCTTAATATCTCTTCATCCAAGCCTTCATCTACGCCACTCACGGCTCATCAACTTCGCAATTACGTGCGGCATTGATTGTCCCCCCAACGACGTCACTAAAGGGATAATAATAATTCTCGAGTTTAATGAACATGTCTAAGGAGTTTCATATATATATATATATATATATATATATATATACATATATATATATATATATAGATGTGTGTGTGTATGTGTGTATATATTTAAATCAACTACACAATTTTTTTAAAAATGAACCCATGGGGTTCAGTACATGGTAGATACTGTACTGTTTCATGGACAAAGGTTGTGAATTGTCCTAGATCACGCTCAACCATCAGATATTACATTATAGGGATATTATAAAGGCTGGATGAGCCTTTTGAGGTTCCTAACTGCCATAGGACCCATCTCCAGCTGCTAACAGATTAAATAACAATCTGCCAGCAAGCGAGATTTGAACCTAGGATCTTCGACATGACAACTTAGTGCTCTATCACTGAGCCAATCTGCTCCCAATTGCACAATTAAACTGTACAATGTATTGTAATAAGTCTAACTAAAGAAAATTTAAATTAAAAAAAAAAAATGAACAGCGCATTCAAACCGTAAAAAGATTTGGGATCGGTCCAGCCTAAGAATATTTATATTTAAAAACACGAACCGCACAATTAAGTTATAAATGTGCTCAAATTAATTTAACTTCCGAAAACTTATAATTACAAAAACAACCTCAACTCAAAATACTACTCAAATTTTTGAATAACAAAAAATTGAAATAAGTTGTATTTTACAAAACTGATAATGACTAAAACAAAATTAACTACGCTATTAAACTTGAAAAAGTATTAAAATGAATCCAACAATATTTATTATAAAAACCTTACACTAAAAATTAAAAAAAACTATTGCACAATAAACTCGTAAAAAGTGCTAAAATAAGTCTATCTTATGAAAATTTAAAATTACAAAAACAAAATTCACTATATGATTGAACCATATTAATTATTGAAATAAGTAAAATTTAAGAAACTTTGAATTCTTAAAAACTCAACTGTACAATTATACCGTAAAAAGTACTGAAATAAGTATAACTTATTTAATATTATAACTTATTATAAATAAGTATAACTTATTTAATATTTAAATAACATACTTAAAAAAGCATATCAACAAAAACAAAAATAATCGGAAATTTAACTGTAAACAACACTGAAATAAATCTTACATACTTTGTAAAAATGTTAAATACCTTTTTTCCATGTTTTGGATTGTATATTTCAGAAAAATTTAAATAAATGGGGGTCAAGAGGAAACTAGATTGTTTGAAGGTCGATATTGACCATTTAAAGTGAAAAACCAAAAAATGTTTTTGACCTTCAAACTAGCCCTGAATAGTTACAACTTTTACCTTAATCGTTATTCTGAATTTTGTTTCGTTTAACAGTTAAAAACGTTTGATCCACTTGAAATGGGACACCTGTTTATATATATATACTATGTATAACGATCTCGGGATGGCATCCCATTTTATTATTTAAATATAATTCAGCTCAAATGATCTGACTTTTCCTTGAAGTCATAGTTTAGGATGTGAATCCTATATAGCAATAGATATTTAAGTATATTCTTGATTACTGATTTAAAGTTGAAAGTAAATATGTTATTTACATTAACATTAAGTCTTAAATACAAAATTTTGACTAAAATCGATTAATTTTGTTACAGAAGTCAATTAAGAGTTTTTATTTTAAAATTTGTTTAGAATAAATCCGATATATATTTAATATTGATATATTAATTTAAAAGAAATTTGAGAACCTTTTCCTTATCCTGTTTTTTTTATTTTTATTTTTTATAAAATAATATATATATATAATGAATTTTTATACAGAGTACTTCTTGTTAACATGTAGAGACGAAAAAGGATGGCACACATCTAGATATTACAACAATCCAAAACACCATATTTCAACTGTCAAATACAAACCTTTGTTGACAGCTGAACATTTTACATCTGTTCAACTGTCAACAATATCTCGTACATTTTTTTTTTTTTACAGATGGCAATGGCACATTTAGTGAGTAAAAGTAAGTCACTATATAGACAGATGATTTTTAATAAGATTACCATACCTCCATTACTATTTGGTAGCTAGTTAAAAACCCGTCAGTTCCCATAAGGTCTTCGGTGCTGATTAAAAAAAAAAAATTATATTCATATTCTCTAAACTTAATTTAAGTGTCTTATAATGTTTACCTGCAAATGTTGGCCATAGTTTCTAAAATAATGAGTATGCACCCCTAGGTTCTTATGGACACCCAAGATTTGGTAGGGGTTTGAGGTTGAAAACGTTCTCTACTTTACAAATTAAATTTATTGAAAATGGTAACAAATATTAATAGAAAAATATCAATATATAATAATTAGCTTGTCAATTATTCGGATAAATAATAATTGAAATTATTATTATTGCATACTCACAAAGCTAACCTCCAAGCGGAAACCTCTCGGTTCCAAACCGTTAAAAGAGTGATGCACACACTTTGAAGGAGATGGATGGAAACTAATGCTAATATGTTTTTTTAACCAGAAGATGGCGGCGGAAGAGCAAATACTGAGACAGAACCAGAATTAAATGAAAAATAAAATGACGCACCTGTTGGTGCTTATGGGAACTGACGGGTTAATAACATTAACATTTTAAATTTTAACCCTTATTCCAATTCTAATCATATAACAATTACTATATCATAGTGTATTGTTATAGGAATATTATTAATAACACTTCCGGTTATGATATAGTGACTAAAAAGTGCATCTTACACTAAATATATAAAATCATTAAATATTTCTATTTTGAAGAGAATTATAATATAATATAATGCTTAATTAAATATAATATTTAAAATTATAATAATTATTAAAAAAATAAAAAAAGTTGATATAATTATTTTCCATTCAAAACAACAAACTTTTGAAAGGACCAATTATTTATTGGCACATTCCTTACTACTGCATCCTATGTGCCATTTAATTATTTATTTATGAAATTAATTCAAAATAACAACGGTATAACGAAAACAATTGGGATTTTAGTGTTCAGGAACGACATATCTGATATTCCGTATCCAAAAATTTTATTTTTTTAAATAAAGTCATATTTCGAGTTGTATCATGCTTGAACTTCTATAGGAATAAGGGCATAAATTAAAATCGAAATAATTTTCAAGCATTTTCTATTCGTTAATAAAGGAATTTCAATACCATTCACCAATACCCAAATATTTATTCGTTTAACTCACATGGAACTTTAAATTACCTCTATTGAAATATTAAATTTTTTGAACTATGATGTTCTTTTGATGGAACGATAAATGAAAATTAAAATGAATACACAACATTACTACTTACTTTCCATTAAAATTACTAAAAATTACAATTAAAAATTTTTTTTTTTAAATGTACCAATACAAACCGTGAACGGGTCTGGGGTTCATTTCATGGTAGAGACTGTTTTGTTTCATGAACAACGGTTATGTCGGGAGGTGATTTGTCCTAGATCAGGCTCAACCGCCAGATTTTTTTCTATTATTTTGGGTACCCACTTTATAGAGTTAGGGTGAGGCCCAGGAGGGTCCTAAATTTCCGGCTGCAAACAGACTAAATAAAAGTCTTGCCTACGGCGGGATTTGAACCAGGATTTCGGCGTGGCAACTCATTGGAAAATTATTCACATAAATATAAATTATATAACATTGGCTGGCATACATTTAGATAATATTTTATGGACTTTATTATCACAAACTCTTGTTCCTCTCCATTCACGGAAGAGTTGATTTTTTTTTTTTAATTTACGGCATTTTAAGAAGATTATTCCCCGATAGGGAGAAAAAAATTCTCCCTCTCTTCCCCAACGAGCTCGTAGAACATTTTTCATTAGTCGGAATTAATTGCAGTTAATCCGGTTGTGGTGGCGGGTTCATTAGGCGAGGCTCGAACCCGGGCTTAAGTAGCCGTGGCTTTTTATAAAACCCTCGGCTCCCCGAGCGGGTCTCTTTGTTCCGCAGGAGGCTTAACAACTTCTCTATAGAATGACCTTTCCTCCCCTGCCCACAGCTCGGTCGTTCTGATTGCCACCACTTGTGTATGTGTACAGAGTATTTATTAATAATACCTAAATTACAAAAAACAGTACAGGGGTAGTCCTCTGTGTAGGGCGACGAGCTGCTGTGCGGAAGGTCCTGGATTTGTAATAGACGGACTCTGTTGGTATCTGGAGTCACTCCTAGGGCCCAACCAACCTGGATAAAGAGGGTACCTCTAGTTTGGAGAAAACCTGGCGGTTGAACCTGATCAAAGACAAATATACAGAAATTCATGGGTTTTAGTAGTACATTTATTTTTAAAATAATAATAAACATATTTTTAAATATTTTTATTTGAAAAGAAAAGATATGTCCAGGACCGGGGGCGAGCCAGGGTAGCTTAGAGCTCCAGATTAGTGATCTGAACGACCCGGGTTAGAGTCCCGGTCCTGGACATATCTTTTGTTTTCAAATAAAAATATTTAAAAATTAATAAAAAATAAAATAAATAATTAATTATAATAAACATATTTATTTGAGAAATCATACAAATGCCATCTGCCACATATTGTATTTCAGCAACATTTAAATGTAAAATATAAACGATTTTTTTTTGTTAATATAATTAAACATATGGTAAGTAAAAAAAAAAAAAACACTTGAGATAATGTGAAAGTTCAAAAGCTGGTTACATTGATCTTTTAAACCCCCCCATAACTCTTAAGTACCTAATTCCTTTAGGACCTACCGTTGTTTCAAAAACAGTGGTCTCTACCACGTAATGGACCTAAGTGCCTTGACGGGTTGTAGTTGTACATGGATTATTTTTAAATAGGTACTAAAGAGTAAATATAAATTCTTAAGCTTGAAAAGAAATCAAGGTATAAATAAGTAAAAAGCATACATTTAGCTTGCGCTCATTGCAGAAATCGTTCCATTGATGACTTAATAATCTCCGAAGCAAGATCTCATTGTCAACTGAACTTATGTAAACGGTATATTTTTATTAATATAATTTAAAGATAAAGGAAATTTTTAAAAAATAAGTTGAGAACAGTTGGATATTTATATTACAAAAAAGTATTAAATTGATTATTTGAACCATCCTATAGCTCCCCTCCCTATTAAAAAAAATGCATAAAAAAATGCAAAATTTGAATATTTCCCAAAGTCTACATAACAAGAAATTTTAAATTTCATAAATGCCATGAAAACGTTCTTTTAGAAAATAAATAACTTGGCATCGATAATAAAACACTTTTGTCGTCCCGAAACCGGTGATAAATCCCCGAAGGCACGGAATTGTTCCATCAAAGAAACAGAAAAACATTTTCGTGTCAAACGCAAATGAAGTTTTCGTTATCAATAGGACTCACTCTATTTGAACTGAATTACACTCTACCAAATGCCAGTCGTTCGCATTTGAATTAATTTTGGTATGTGCTCCTTTTAGTGCAAAATTAAAAAATACAAATATAATTTTTAGCTATATCTTCTATAATATCGGTCCGATTTTTTTTTTCATATTTACATGTAAGCAGTAAAGGAAGAATTGTAGTAATAAAAATATTCATGTTAAGATTTTTAATAATAAAAATGATTAACAAAAATACCTTTCTTAAATACTATCTTTGGAAGTTATACATTATATGGATAGTTAAAATATTTTAAGGATAAATTATTTTATTATTTTTTATTAATTGTTATTAATTTAAATGGATCTATGGGATTATTATTATTATTTTATGACATTTATAAGTTAGCATGCACTTCGGTCTAATGTGCTCGAGTCCTAACAATCCCTAGCCCAGGTCTATACTTCTGAGAAATTTTAGATAGCCTTTATAGCTCAGTTCTTGAAATTCCTTCTCCCCACCAGGGCCAAGGTCAAATGTCCTCTTTCGACTTAGTGCTTTGCATTCAAAGAGAACGTGCCAGGGGATTTCGTCCTCCTCTGTGCACATCTATTGGATTAAATGGGAATTATAATTGTAGGATCAGGTAAAAGAAAGGATATGCCTGACCGAGAAGCGAGCCTGGTTAGCTCAGTTGGGAGAGCACCACGAGACGTGGGCGACCCGGGTTCGAGCCCCAGCCCTCCACATATCTTTTCTTTTCAAATACAAATATTTTAAAGATATTTTGAGGACACATTTATTCAAAGAAGAAAGCCCTTTCCTTCTATTGCTTAACCCAAATCTATTAATAAACAGCTGATGATATGCAATAAACAGTAGTTTTTATGGAATCGCCGATTTTTCCCAAATTTTTTCCTTGATAATTGTTTGATAATTTTTCCTAATCAGTTATATTAAAAAAAAAAAAAACTTTCATAGAGACCTCTCTCTGTTGTTTTTATTTACATTCAGTAGGTATTATATTATAATCCTTTTTTATTACAATAACCGTTAACATTAGTTTAGTAAAAATAAAACAAAAACTACGAAATAGCATCCTACCCCCTCCCCTCCTCACCTGGCTATATTTCAACTGCTACAACTCACCCAATATTATACTGACTGGAATAACAACAATTCATCTATTGTTTAATTCTATTATATTTTGCTTTCACCAGCAATATAGTTGCGGTTTTGATGTTAATAGGTCGCTTTTTGTTCTACTATTATCTATTTTCATTTCCATGTTTTATTTTAAAATAAATGATATAAAAAATACTGAAACTTAAGTATTGAATATGAAAAAATTCTTTTAAAAAAATGTATAGTTTTTTAGCCTTAAAAAAAATCCTTAATTTACTAAACCTGGAACCTAAAAAGAATGCTGATACAGTTAAATTCTAGGAAGTGCAGTGATAATTCTTCAATAAAACGTAATTAAACATAAATTAAAAAAAAAGCATCATTGCGGTGCTTTCGCAAACTATATTTATCTTTTACGTAAAACAACAAACAATAAAAGTAATTAGAATGCAAATGGAAAAAAACACAAGCAAAGGCTTATGCTTCAAATTTGGAATAAAAATAAAATCAATAATTGTATAGTAATTACTAGTAATTGTTTCTTTTTACTCCAAATTTGAAGCATACGCCTTTGCTTGTGTTTTTTTCCATTTGCATTCTAATAAATTTTAATGTTTCCTTTTGAGTTTTGGCTCTATTTTATTATTAATAATAATAATAGATAAAAACATAAGAAAAAAAACTCCAATCAAAAAGCAAGTTGGAAACGAATATTCTTGCCGCTATTCCACTAATCTAGGCATTATTAGGACGGAAAAAGAATTGTAAAATAAATACTACTCATCCCAATATCATTGTCCAACACAACACCGACCAGAGCCAGCATCCACCATCACCGACCAGAGCCAACATCCAAACACCACCAATTCATGAATATAAATACCAAATCTTAAGGAAGGTTACAGACAACAGCAGGGAAGGTTAAATAAAAACAGCTGATGCAAAAAAAAAATACACACATAAGTATTTAGTAAACATTTTCTATGCTTTCCGGAGTGCAGGCATTTAAAAAAAAAATAACTAATCTCTTTCTGTCCTGAAGATTGGACTGGATCGGCGAAATATTGTCTTTATTCGACCTTTCCAAGCTCCTCTGTTCCGTATTCTTCCTTAAGCTTCAGTAGCTGCATCTGTTAGTGTCTTATTGGACAATGCTTGTTGGAATGTGATACATCTATTTTATTATTTTGTTGCTGCTATGATGATGCCTGCGTTGCCGGGATTTCGTTAGCTAATTTCTTTTTCGGCTGTTTTAGAGACGCTTTTCGTTTCGAGTTTTCTCACACGTGTCATAACAAGTACTGTTGTTTTTCTATTTTAATAATCAATAATCTCTTATAATTTTTTAGGAGATTGGTTAATATTTTAAGATGCTATTAGATGATTCTAGTGAATAGGTAGATATATTGAGCTATTTGTTTCCAAATCTTATACGCAGGAATAAAAAAAACAACCCATATGTTCCATATTCAAGAGACCATCTTCACATTAAATTTCAGTTTATTTTTAATAATACAAGATATGATATGGAGATGTGAAGATATATTATTATAGGGCCTTATGCAATGTTATATTAATATAACAAATATGCAGTAAATTATTATTGGCACAGTATCGTTATTTTTACTCGACTCCGCCCACTCTACTAACAACTCCTAATTGAAGGACTGGGAACTGTAGACGTCTGTTGAACCGGATGAGTCATCTAGGAGGGGAACCTACCATCCTGTAT
Organism: Troilus luridus; assembly: GCA_964056705.1. NCBI lineage: Eukaryota > Metazoa > Arthropoda > Insecta > Hemiptera > Pentatomidae > Troilus > Troilus luridus. The sequence goes on along the minus strand of OZ057417.1, from coordinate 74,480,475 downwards.
TGGGGGGGAACCTACCATCCTGTAAGGGTGAGGAACATTGCAACGACTAGTTAGGATTCTAACGATTCAGCAAGTTTTTTCCCCTTTATTTGTTTGCGACTTGTTTTCATCAGCTTGTTTGTTCTTTTAGAATAATTAATTTTTTTTTTTAAGTTTCATGAAGTACAAATGTTAAGTTATTAAGACATTAGTAAACAGCGAGCAAAGTCAGCAGGCACATTAAGTAATTAATTATGAAATAATAAATCTAAGCTACTTAGCCCATGAGAGAATTTCGAATTTGACAGTTACAGTTATAACTATAAATATACAGTCTTCTGTCGATAAGTAGTTAAGCCAAATTTTCTCTACAATGAGTTTCTTGTATGGAAGCGGGTCGTGCTATTCTCGTAATGAACAAGGGGACAAGTCAGCCATTAGCTTGAAAAGGAGTTATTCCTTATATTAAAACTCCATTTCGAGAAAAAAACTACAAGAATAACTCGATCTGCTTCCCTCAAAACAATGAACTCACTCTGGACAAAATACGACTTAACTACTAATTCAAATGAACTATACACTCCGTCGAAAACCGATGGCTTACTGCCCTCAATTATCTGTAGAACAAATCCGGTACTTAGGATTAAATCTTAACGAGATTAACTTGGAATCATCATGCTAAAATGGAACGATAAGAAACAGCTCGCAGTTTCTGGCCACTTCAACATTTCAGAGACGCCCTAACCTCACAATTAATTACAAAAGACTCATATACATGACTATTATAAGACCTATCTGGACTTATAGAGCTCTCCACTAAGCGATAGAATTTATCTCGTATCCAATCCATATTAACCTATATTCAATGTCCCTTGCTTTGTTACGACTAATGTCATCACAATGACCTCAATATTACATTTGTTGTTGATTTGCCCAGAACACCATATCAATATTTTCATGACAAGCCTTATTCCCACTATCCAACTAAATGGATATATACTAGGATATTAATAGATTGAATAAAGTACTTGCCACAGCTGGATTTAAACACGAGACATTTAGCAGAGCAACTCAGCCCTGCTTAACAACACATTGATGAGGTGGATAAAGTCGCTCGTACTAAAATTGTTATTCAGTTCCTATCAAAATTTTCTCTAATTTTTGAATAATAAGGTAGCAAGAGAGAAAGAGTATACCTAACCAGGAAGTATTTATGAAGAAAAGAAACTTCGAATTACGGCCCCAAAGTTTACTAAATGTAAATATATTTATTATTTATTATGTAGGAGGTAAACGGCCTACAGATTAAAAATGCACCCAACTTCTAATATTTAGGATCTATCCTTCAAAAAGATGGAACGTCTGAAGGAGATATAAACCAAAGAACCGGAGAAGGAAGGAAAGCTATTGCCATGCTCAATTCTGTAAACGTGGAGTAAAACCAACCTAAAAATTATAAAAAAAGGATTTTCCATGCTATTATAACAGCTGTAATGTTATATGGCTGTGAAACATGGAAATCGGGAAAGGGAAGCAAGAGAAACTTCTAGTTTCGGAAATGGATTTCTTGAGAAGGGCAGCCGGAATTTCTAGACGTGAAAGGATTCCCAATTCAGCAGTGCGAAAGATAATGTGTGCTCAGAATACCATACTTGAAAAAATCACAATAAAAAGATTAGAGTGGTTTGGACACCTCATTAGGATGGATAATAATAGAATACCCAAAATGACAATGAACTGGTGCCCTGAAGGAAGAAGAAGAAGAGGACGACCAAGAACTTCATGGATGAGCCAAGTCCAGGAAGACATGGCAGGATATGGCCTTAATGAAGAGGACGCATTTGACAGGAAAACCTGGAAAAAAATGTTACTCTAAAATTTGGTTGGAGAAAAACTCAACTTTGGGGAAACTCTCAATAAAAAAAATAAAACTATTTAACAAGGTCAACACTATTTCGTCCACTTAATAAGAAATATTTTTAGTGTCAGACTATCTGCTGATTGTCACTGTTTTGTATTTGACAGGTGTAGATAAAAATATAAAGAGAGAAAAAAAAATAAGAAATATGTTTCTCAAAAAGTGATTCTGATTCGTTTTTAAAATATACGTATACGGCACAGCTGACATCCCAACCCATCCAAGCACTGTCCTCACTACTTACGCTGATGACACATGCGTGTTATCAGTAAATAAGGATCCATTTGTTGCATCCCAATCTCTTCAATCCTATATCTCAAACCTTCAAGAATGGTGTCAAAATTGGAGAATTAAAATAAATCCTAACAAATCCCATCAAATTACCTTCACCCTTCGTCATAAACCTACGAATTCCTGTCCTACTATATCCTTTAATAATATTCCACTGAACACTGTCAAACAGATACGTTACCTAGGACTCCATCTAGACAAACGTCTCACTTGGAATCCTCATACAAGACTGAAAAGACAAGAAACTGCTCGACGTTTTCGCCTACTCCAACACTTACTGGGCAAACGCTCTAAGCTCCCAATTAATTACAAAAGACTCATTTACATGACAGTTATCAGACCTATTTGGACATACGGAGTTGAGCTTTGAGGCTCTACTAAACCATGCAATTCATCTCGTATCCTTCGTAAAATCCTCAATGCTCCTTATTATGTCACAAACAAACTCATCCATCGTGATCTTAATATCCCATATGTTACTGATTTGGCCCAAACTAGATACCTATCCTTCCACGACAAGCTCCATACACACTCGAATCCTCTAGTCTCTCAACTTGCTTCCCATACTATTCCTGATAACCCTCCTAGGCGTCTGAAAAGAAGATGGCCTCGAGATCATCTACTATAGAACTTTATTGGAGTGCTGCCGATGGGTAGTTACTCCACATGTGTTTTTCATGTCATAATGTACATATCAGCAGATTTACTAGTTATAATCATATTATAGTTGTAAATATCAATAAATTAAATTAAAAAAACAACAACAAAAAACGTATACGGCATCATTTATTACCAAACCATCGCTTATTTCTGAATACAGTATAGTCTCTACCATATAGTGAATCCGAGACCCTTCATGAATTACAGTGGTATAGGTTTTTATTGCCGAGTTATTGGAATTTGATGTTTAATATTCGCCTTCATTTAAATGTCTCCAATAACAAAATACAATTAAAACGAACTAATAATATTTCTTTGTTGTTTTTTTTCCTAACCTTCTGAATAGGTTTTGGTCTGTACCATGAACCCAGGTGTAGAGCATTATCGCCAGCTGGAACGAATAGGTCGTTAAGAGTTATAGGAGAGCCCCCCCCCCCCCGGGTTGTAGTGGAAGTGGTTTCCGCCGGAGTAAAAAGGTTATTCGACGGGATTCATTGATTCTCATTTTTACGGCCCATTCTTCAGAGTAATGGATATAGGCTCTGACAGTTAGGGGGCTTAAGTCCGGATTTAGGTTTGCGAGAGGAGGAATAGCTGGGAAGAGTGTAAAAGTGGCCGTCGTAATGCACGATCCGTTTTGTCGGCGTTCCAACATAACAGTTCAAGATAGGTCCCGACTATCGTGTTGGAACGGTGATATGGATAACCTGGATCTTGTAGGAACGCATCATTATTACATTGTCGTTTCTATTTTTATTTTACTTAATAAAAAAATTATGTTCAAAAGATCTTAAAATTTAAACCGCAATGATTACGAAGTAATGGAAAGTATCCATTGAGAACAACACTTGACTAATTGTGCACCTATTGAACCAGAAATGGGTAACACAAAAATTGATAACAAATTAACAATCTGAGCGAATTAGTAAATTATCACTTACTTCTTTCCCACTAATAACTAAATATTTATTTTATTTATAATTAAAAAAAGTAAAATGTGAGTCAGCTCCGACGCACGACTGGAGTTAATATAAATCATTCTTGGGAAGAATCGTTTGCTCTACCATGAACATTAACATTTAACATGATTTTGAATACTATTTACTCCGTGAATACTATTACCATCATAATTAAATACTGTGACAATAGGTTTGTGGTAACTAAAATACGATACGTGTACGTCAGAAGTTACAAAGGTTATGAATCCTAAAAACATTGCATCAATAGTTACACCATATTTAGTCGTCCCGAGTAATCTGCCAGAAATAAAATCTAAATTAAGTTCATTTTTCAAGTATAATCTTTACTTAGTGAAAATTAAATTTATTTGTTACTATTAAAATTTTACTTAGTGACGTTAAGTGATTAAACAAATATCCACTATGTCTATATTTGAAAGAACCAACGATAAATGACTTCATACTAAAACTGGCTTCGCATTAAGTAAGTATTTTTCAATTCAAAGGCAATCTTGATGAAGTATAGAAAGAAGTTCAATCAGTGATAAAGGTATTTGACTTCTTTTGAAAATTTCAATCTGATAATTTTTAAGGTGTAATGTAAAAGCTATATCGGGGGTCGTAGTCAATATATGTATATTTTACTGTAAAGTTTATTGACTAAACCTCCTCCCTCAACATTTAAAACATTTGTAAATCTATTCTCATAATAACAACACATAAAAGCTCAAAGGTAACATTGAGGTTATATACTTATCTTCTTAACTAGTTCAATCAAAGCTTTTAATCTTACCTGATTTAATGTTTTAAATTTAATTTTATCCTCAACGCTCCTTATTTTGTTAAGAATAAAGTCATCCATAACGACCTTAATGTCCCATTTGTTGCTGATTAGGCCCGAACCCGGTATCTATCCTTTCATAACAAACTTCATTCCCACTCAAACCCTCAAGTTTCAAACCTAGCTTCCTCTTCAATTCCCGATAATCCTCCGAGGCGTCTGAAAAGAAGATGGTCACGTGACCTTCTTAGTTGAACTTGTTTGATTACTACTAGTGGGTAGTTTCTCTACTTCTCATTATCTCATGTCATTAAGTATCACTCAGCCAATTTACTTGTTATATTACTGTAATATAGTTGTAAATATCAATAAATAAATAATAAAAAATAAAATAAAATTTAATTTTAACCATCCCACCTACAACTATCCTTCTTTAGAACATTCACGTGCTGGTTTAATACGAACAAAGCCTGCATTAATAGCGTTTTTACATTATTTTTTAGCAATAATCACAATTTTAGTAATTACCAAGTGCAGATAGACCTTCTGTATTGGCATAATATTCTGAACAATACCAACTAATATATTAAATAATTAAATTATTAGTATTAATTTAACTTTTAATTTCTACCTGTTATGTAAAACAAATAGTACATACAATCTTATTGAGAAAGGTGCGCAAAGGTACGTAACGGACCACCCGCTCGATTTTACTCCTCATAAAATTTTCATACCGCGTGCTAAATATGAAAATCTTTTCTTAAGGACTAAGCTCAAAAAACCTTTAGCTTCGCAACAAGCAATTTATATAATAATAGGAGCCTGTCAACAAAGGCGAAGATAAGACACTACAATACGGTCGTCATACCGGTGATACTGTACGGAATGGAGACCGCTTCCCTTCCCAGCCTAAGGTTAGGGATAGAAAGAAGAATTTACGGCCCAAAGAAGACACAGGAAGGCTACAGGATCGCAACCGCCTTTTTTATTTTTTTTTATACAAAGAATTAGGGAAATTTTATACTAAAAGAGTATTCATTTTATAGAGGCCTGTATGCCAGTGGATGGTCTGTAGATCCCTCTGGGTCCATCTATTATTGTTACCAGATTATACAATTTATTTAATATGATTTAAACTCTCAACGGTAGCTACCCCTAAATGTAATGATTTTTTGCCTTACAACTTCGTATCCACTAGCTGGTAAAGTTCAGTACTTTACGGATATGAGATACATGGCTAAGACCCCAGAAGCGAATTCCATATTAATCCTTCGCAGGAGTTGGAAGGACTAAGCTAAGCAGGTCGAGGATGTGACGGCCGGGCACTTGGCATCAACTTTACAAATGTCATCAAACTTCACCCCCCCCCTTCCCCCATCACTCTCTCTCTTTCTCTTTTTTTTCCCTCTTCCGGTCCCTAAAGTTGTCCCTCCGACCCTTACTAAGTAGGTTTCCCGGGAAATATTCCCACTCTCTACTCCTCCAAGGCAGTGTCTTTTTCCCCTTTTCAATCAAAGTTCTCATTGAGTAAGAAATGAGGTGGAAAATCAAGAGTCCAAGGAGAGTGTCTCACGCATGTTTCCTTGTTACAGCTGTCCTCGAGAATAATGATAGAAATTTACATTAATAACTGAAAACTCCACGATGTAAAAACGGAATGAAAGTTCAGAAATATTGTAACATTTATTATTTCTTTTAGCATTGACAGTTAAGAAATAATAATAATAAAGGCCAGTTATCCCGCAGGTTCGATGCCGAAAACTCCAATATCCTCTGATAAACTTCTGTCCTCTCTGTTTCATTACCCAAACTCAAATCCGTCAGATCACTCTGAGCGCAATCTTCCAACCTCATTCTCAGTCACTTCTTATTGGGCATTAACATCTTAGGAATTCGTTCTTTACTAATCCCAACCACATTACAAGCCACTTTACGGAATCGTGTCATTCTTTGGCTTGAAATGAATATCTGATATAAGTAATAACTTCATTTCAAACCAAAAAAGATAGGATACCAATCTTAGAAAACAAAAATTTAATATACGAACTCACTTGTAATGATTGTGACAGGTTATACACAGGACATACTAGTACACACCTCAAAAACCGTATTTATCACCATCAAAGCAATCTTAAATTAAAAACAAAAACTAACACAGCACTATCAACACACTGTAAAAAAGAGTCACATACTTTCAATTTCAGTAATCCAAAAATTTTACATAAAGAAAATAATACTTTAAGGCGTAAATATATGGAGGCTCTTTTTATAAACGATAATTTGGAAAATGCAGTTAATGATAGGAAGGAAGCTGGGGATATAAGCAAATTATATTCCACCATAATTTTAAACATTTTTTTTTTTAATTTAATTTATTGTAATTTACAACTATAATATGATTATAACTAGTAAATCTGCTGATATGTACATTATGAGTACATGTATGTACATTATGGAGTAACTACCCATCGGCAGCACTCCAATAAAGTTCTATAGTAGATGATCTCGAGGCCATCTTCTTTTCAGACGCCTCGGAGGGTTATCAAGAATAGTATGGGAAGCAAGTTGAGAGACTAGAGGATTCAAGTGCGTATGGAGCTTGTCATGGAAGTATAGGTATCTAGTTTGGGCCAAATCAGTAACATATGGGATATTAAGATCATGATGGGTGAGTTTGTTTGTGACATAATAGGGTGCATTGAGGATTTTACGAAGGATTTTGGATTTTAAGGATTGGATACGAGATGAATTGGATGGTTTAGTAGAGCCCCAAAGCTCAACTCCGTATGTCCAAATAGGTCTGATAACTGTCATGTAAATGAGTCTTTTGTAATTAATTGGTAGCTTAGAGTGTTTGTCCAGTAAGTGTTGAAGTAGGCGAAAACGTCGAGCAGTTTCTTGTCTTTTCAGTCTTGTATGAGGATTCCAAGTGAGACGTTTGTCCAGATGGAGTCCTAGGTAACGTATCTGTTCGACAGGGTTCAGTAGAATATTATTAAAGGATATAGTAGGGCAGGAATTCGTAGGTTTACGACGAAGGGTGAAGGTAATTTGATGGGATTTGTTAGGATTTATTTTAATTCTCCAATTTTGACACCATTCTTGAAGGTTTGAGATATGGGATTGAAGAGATTGGGATGCAACAAATGGATCCTTATTTACTGATAACACGCATGTGTCACCAGCGTACGTAGTGAGGACAGTGCTTGGATGGGTTTGGATGTCAGCTGTATATATCGTGTATAGGATGGGACCCAGGATACTACCTTGAGGAACACCGGCAGACTGGGTGAAGAGGGAAGAGTAGGAAAAATTATGGTTTACTTTAAAGGTTCTATTACTGAGGTAGGAACTGATAATAAGGAAGTAAGTAGAAGGTAAGAATTTACGGAGTTTGTACAGCAGACCCGGATGCCAGACTCAATTTTAAAATTAAAAAAGAAACCGAGCATGGGAAGTTAAGCATTAAAAATAGGTCAGATGGAGCAAAATAACCTGACCCAAAACCTACAAATAGATTAGATGATTAATAAAACATTTTCCAATTTATACTTAAATAATATTTCATGTTTTTAAATTAATTTAATAATTTAATTGTTTGAATAGAAAATCTAAATAAATACCATATTTGTCTATAATAGTTTGTTTTGTTTTTGGAGTACATTTGTTGATATATTTATATTTATAAGATAATTTAATTTGATCTAGTACAGAGATCAAAGTTTGGTTTTTAATGTAATGCATATTGTATATGCCCATGGAAGAAAGTTGAGTTCCAGGATTTTATAAATTGATTTTTTAATTTGTTTGACCTCAAGGTATCTATGCTTATAGTTATTGGTTATTTTTGACAAATTGTTTTATTATTGTATTTTAGTGTACTTTTATTAATTTTATAGTAATGAATGGACTTGTAAATTTGAAGGATGTTGTGAAGAACAACTAAAATTGAAAATGACGAATAAATGTCGAAACGTTTTTTTTAATCTTTTGTTAATTTTTTAACGAAAATTGTTGACTGGAATAAGGTTTTTTTTTTCTTCATAATTGAATTGTATAGATCAAGAAGTTAGTCCAGTATATAAGAAATATCTTGTGAAGAAAATGAACCAAGGCTTGACTTGGCCTTTTAAGCGCTATGAGTATGACACTATTCACTATCTTTTTAGACATTTTATTCATTTTTGACAAACTTCGACTTACCCACTTATACAGCAGGGATACATATGTGTTCTGTATCTGAACCTTTGTAGTTTGTACCATTCAATGTACCACAACACCCTGTACAAGTTCTAGTGAAAGACTTGTTCAAGAATTTATTTCAATATTTTTTTTCACTCAATGTTTGTAATTAGTAAAATTGGAGGCATACGATTGTTTGCAAGTTAGCGCATGCGCACAACTTTGAAGAGGGATTTCCAGGGATTGGTAAAATGGACAGGATAGGAATGTTTTTAGAGATTGTGTAATAAAAATTGACTGGTTTTTTGTTTGGCCACGTTCAGGATTCAATATCCATTAGAAAGCAAACAGAAACGAAAATTTAAACTCTCTCTTAAACTGCGTACTGGAAAATAACGACGTAAAGGTATTTTAATATAGTAGAGCGAAAACTAAAAAAAAAAATAATAATAAAAGAACAGTTACCAAATGATTGCTAGGATTTTAATGGAAAATTCTAAAATTCCAAACAAGAATCCTGGAATCTCTAAATTATATCAGAGAGTATGTTTGTTGGAGTAATTTATGCAGCGTATTGACAACATGGTAGTTAACTTTTTCCATTTATCTCGGAACAATTATATAATACTTAATTCCGTTACACATATATCTGATGGGGTCACTTGCGGTGTCAAAAATAGCTTAGCAACCTTGCATAGCTCATAGTTTTTATAAAGAAAGAAAATCATAAAAAAATTGTCAATAATTATTGTTTGAATTGAATTGATAACAAAATAACGGAAAATAATTATATGTTATAAATATGTTCGCGAGTTGGGAGGGAAAATACGTAAAACCTCGTAGCAGATGATGATGTTGGGACGGGACCGACAGGACTGGCACTGTTGGGTAGAGGCTCCTCCACATTGAAAGGTATACCGAAGATGGGGGAGAGAAGAAGAAACCCCGTGTTCCCGTTCCGAAAGACAAGGAAGGGTGTTTAAATAAATAAATAAATATCATTCATTATATTCATTTATTGTATTTTTATAAATTTAATAAAAACTATTTATTAATTTTTGATTAAATGGAAAAGAACTTTTTCTTTTTTTAACTTTCATATAAAGAAAATATAGAAACTCAGAGGGAGTGTTATGCCAGCTAGCAAAGAACTCGGAAACCAATCTCACCTGAGCTATTGGCGGCGAGGCTCGATAAAGCAGGTGCGAAACTTTTCCGCCGCGGCAAAAAAAAAAAAAAAAAAAAAAAAAAAGAACCGGCAAAAAGTACATAAATTGCCGCAGGAATTTGCTTGCCACCGACACCCGATGACTTACGAGCTAAGTTTTATTCTGTAAACTTAATACCGAGAGAGAGCATAAGTTCTAGCGCGCAGCTCTGAAGGAAATACTTTTCCCGAAGGAATTTTAATATTGAAGAAGAATTAATTAATTTTCTCTTGTAACAGAGAGAGAGAGAGCGAGAGAGAGAGTGTCTCGCCATTGGTACAACACTGAGGATTTTGTAAGGATTAAATTTTATTATTAAATTTCAAATAGTATTCATCTTGTAAAGTGCTGAAATTAAAATTGTAAAAAAAGGTAAGTTTTAACTATGTTTTAAATATTATAGTGAACCATTTTATCAAAAGGATTTGGCCAACGATAAAATTGTAAAAACTATTGTGTAGGATCTTTTATTCCCGAAGTGTTCCCTGATGTTGTTTTCATTTGAATTTTTGATCAATTTGGTTTTTTTTTTGTACTAACACTTTTCTGCTTTTATCATACCAATCATTGAATCTATAAATGAACGCCTTTCAAACTGTCTTTTGACTCCATTTTTATCATCGCGTTAGCTCATAAATTCAAACTCTCTCCCTCCTTCGAAAGGGATACAAAATGGAGGGCACTAGCCAATGAATAAACAGCAATTATATTTCGGTCTTCAGATCGTACATATCTCGGAAACTATGTATCCTAAAAATCATAAAATCATAAAACATAAAATCAAATCTGACCAAAAAATCATAGGAATGGTTTTTAATCTTATGTTAAAATTCAGCCACTAATATGTTATGTGTGATATATTTATTTTAGGTATACAAAATAACTAAAAAAAACTGCACCACTACAACCCATGAATGGGGTTGGGTTCAGTACGTGGTAGAGACTTAAGTGTTCCTGGGCAGCGGTTGAGCAGGGAGGTGTTTGTCCCAGATGACCCTCAGCCACCAGATTTTCAAAATATTAAAAATTAAAAGTTCAATTTTAAAAGTATTTGTCTTGAAAAGTGCTTGAAATTAAAAATCGTAAATATGTTAAATTTTAAGTGAGTTTGAATTAGTGAACCATTTTAGCAAAACGATAACAGGAACACTTTTATATCAGGTTTCATAATATTAAGAGATAGATAATTCTGGCAATGATAAAGTTATCAGTAAAATATATATATATTTTTTTTTTTTTTTTATTATTTTATTGAATTGTACAACTGTAATATATACATCTAGTACAAGGGCTGTATGAATAAATAAATGCATGAAAGGGCGTGTAGAGGCACTACCCATTGGCAGCACTCTAATTACATTTCTATTATAGAAGGTCTCGAGGCCATCTTCTCTTCAGACGCCTAGGAGGATTGTCCGGGATGGAATTGGATCCAAGGATGGAAACTAGTGGGTTTGGATGGGCCTGGAGTTTATTATGGAATGATAGGTATCTGGAATGGGCTAAATCGGTAACATGTGGAACGTTCAGGTCATTATGGATGGTTTTATTTGTGACAAAATAAGGAGCGTTTAGGATTTTGCGATGGATTTTGGATTTTTAATACGAGAGGAATTTTATGGTTTGGTGGAGCCCCATAGTTCAATTCCGTAAGTCCATATAGGTCTTATAACAGTAACATTAATAAGTCTTTTGTAATTGATTTGAAGCTTTGAGCGTTTGTCTAGTATGTGTTGAAGTAGTCGGAAGCGTCGAGCTGTTTCTTATCTTTTCAGTCTTGTGTGAGGGTTCCAATATATTTTCTTAAATGTTTTTATTGAAATTTACAACTGTATCTTGACAATAAAAAAAACCTGTACCATTACAATCTTAGTATTGTCTGGGATCTAGTAAATGGTAGAGATAGTAATGTTTCTTGGACAACCGTTATGTAGAGACATGATTATGATCAACTTCCAGGATTCCCCACCCCTAATTTTAGATAACCTCACACCGCGTGAGTGGTAGAGAGGATGGATTATGATGATGATTTTGGGTATCCACTTATTATAGAGGCTGGGTGAGTCCCCGGAATGTCCTAGATCCCATAGGATCGATCTCCAGGCGCTTACATACTAAATAAAATTCTGTCAGTGAACCCAGAATCTTCGACATGGCATCTCAGCGCTCTACCACTGAGTCAATCCGCTCCCTCAGACATATATAAATATACTAGTATTTATCTTTTTCAGATATACTGGTGAAATATTTATGAGTTTATGTAATATAAACGAGAAGAAGCGATTACAATTTCATAGCCTGTTCTAGGAAATGGGGGAATTGAAATTCCGAGCGTTTGCTTGATTTAGCCCTTGGATATAATGCAGTGTAATATTTAACCCGTAGCTTCAACCGCGGACCTGTTTTATGTTAAATGTTAAAACGGAGAGTAGTGGTATGTTAAATGATTCTGAATCATGATGAAGTTAATAATATAATTTGCTTGCTCGGGTCCTGTCAAAGCTTTCCAGATTAATATTTCAGGCCTAGGAGGAGGGAAGGGGGTTAGCGAGGACTCTGAGTAAACTGAATCATCTCCTTGTGTGTGTGTGTGTGTGTGTGTGTGTGTGTGTGTAACCTGTGTCACTAAAACCCTTGAAGGGTTTTGGGTTCTTTACTCGATTAGGACTGTACTGTTTCTTGGACAACGGTTGTGGATTAAGGTGACGCCCTAGATAACGCTCAAACGCCAGATTTTCCCCCTTGTCTTGGATACCCAATTTTTATAATATTTTATAGAGGCTGGGTAAGCCCCAGGAGGGTCCTAGATCCTACACGATCCTTCTCCGGCTGCAAACAAAATAAAAGTCTTACCGCAGCGGTATTTGAACCAGGATTTCCGGCATGAGCCACTCCGCTTCCCTATTATATAAGATATAGGTATCTATAATAATATAATAATATAATATAGTCCTTAAGAAGTAAACTCCAGTCGCGTGTCGGAGCTGACACTTGTTTGTTTTTTTTTTGCGTTTTATCGCCGTTTTGGGAAACTACTTTTGGTCTACTTTTTGTGGAGCAGGGAAAGCTCAGTATGTTTTGTATGTATGAGATACACCGATCGAAAAATACCAAGTTAGAGACCAACCGTGACAGATAAGTTATTTATCATGAAATAATTGTACATCATGGTCACTTCCTGATGTTTGCTTAGCATCTGTAAACTAGAACCCTTGATTGAACAATAAATAAATGAATAAACAAAAGGCTTAGCGAACCCGAAGGCTCAATGCCGATACCACTAATCTCTGGTTACAAACTTCCACGGACCACTCACTATAAACCCAAATCTTCAGATCACTCTTAAAGCCATGCTTCGAAATTCCGCTTTGTGTAATCTCCTAAATTCTCCAGTGGTCCCATTTTTTTTTTTTTTTTTGACTGAATTTTCTATGCAATACCTAATTTTCCTTTAACGCAATCCTCCCACCTACGTCTCCATCTAACCCTCAGACGCTTCACAGTCATCACAGCTCTTATTAACTTTTTAGGAAGTTGTTGGTTACTCAACATAACAACTTTACAAGCCCATCTTAAAGCGACGCTATCACTTAAATATTGTTAACCGGGTGCATGCATCGAAATTCCGCTTTGTGTAATCTCCTAAATTCTCCAGTGGTCCCATTTTTTTTTTTTTTTTTGACCGAATTTTCTATGCAATACCTTATTTTCCTTTAACGCAATCCTCCCACCTACGTCTCCATCTAACCCTCAGACGCTTCACAGTCATCACAGCTCTTATTAACTTTTAAGGAAATTGTTAGTTACTCAACCTAACAACTTTAAAATCCCATCTTAAAGCGACGCTATCACTTAAATATTATTAACCGGGTGCATGCTTCGCAATTCCTCTTTTTGTAATCTCCTAAATTCTCCAGTGGTCACATCCTTTGAAGAATAAATAAATAATGTTATATTTATACAGATATCTCGGCCAAATCACCGTTTTTTTTTTTGTAATGTATTGGAATCCTCCAATTACTAGAGGCGCTCTCAATTCTGATAGTGAAAAATTAAATCTTGACACAATTGTTCGTACATCCCCTAGCAAAGCTAGTTCACATTTTTTTTTTCTTTGGACAGTTAATGATTATCCGTTTCTGATTGCGACGACATTTTAACTGTTTCCCTTTCATGTCGAAAACTCAAACGGCCACGCGCGGCTCGAATACTACTAACCGCGAAAAGGAAAAACGCTCCTAATGTTATTCACTTTAATTAATGGCCGCCCCTTCTAGCGAACAAACGACAGCTTTTATCTTTTGAAACGGTCCAAGAAGTAAAAGGGAAACCTTACATGCCGGAAATTACTCTGGAAGCGAGGAAGCCGGTGGAAGGCGATTGGTTCCAATGAAAAACGCTTCAGTGTATTCAAGAGAGCTCCTGGTTGGCGGGAAAGTAAGGAGTGGGGATGGGCGAGGGGCGAGAGGAGGGGGCAATCTACTTCCTCTTTCCTTTCTTTCTCCTTCCGTTTGCCGTGTTCGATAATTTTTGTTTCCTTTTGAAAGAGAACGATCCTTCGGGAAATAAATACATCCGCTAAAAAGGATATTACTTTATTATTGAACTTATTTTCCACTCAAATAATAAATTGGCGTTTATTATTTGATTCGTCACTTAATCGAATTATATGATTCGATGTGCACAGAGATTTATCTCAAACGATTCCCGTGTTGCTTTGGGCTCCAGCCTCCTGGTCATATAGCCCTGAAGATGACCCACAAAGTGGGTCGAAACGTCGGCACATAATTAAATAAGTAACCACATATTTAGTGTTTTTATTTGATTGCACCCACAACTATTTTCTTCCTTACGTCTATCTTCCAGTCAACCATCCCCTCGCTTCTCATGTATTATTATATGTTTTATATGGAGTGCAAGAAATTTCGTCTTCATTTTGGCCTGAATAGGAAGACATTTTTTATTCATAAAACTGACCTTACTCCTAGAAGCTAAAAAACTTATATGTAATTATAAATTACCCATGTAAAAAAACAGCCAATATATACTGGTATATGTAATAATATGGAAAGTGACAATAACAGGTACATTAGGAGTAGCTAGATAAATAGGGTAGGGGGCATAGAGGTACCTTCAGGATGTTGTCCATTAGGCTACACCTACATTGGATCCGATTCGGTGCGACGTGATTCTATCACATACGGTGCTGGGGTGTATACATTATACATATTTTACTATACATTTTAGTAAAATATAAATGAATTAAAAATAATTAATAAATAATCTTAATTTTATAAATTTAAAGAACCAAATGTTATAACTCTCGATATATTTCAGGCATTTGGTTTGCTAGCGACGTCTCATCGTATCACACCGGATCCAATGTAGGTGTAGCCTTAGCATTAAGTGTCCTCAGGGGGGGTACGTTCACTCTCAGAACAGGCAGTTGTAGGGAAGGAGCGGGCAACACAACATGCAGGCTGTCACATCTATCAAAAGGGCCCCACTTTTCTTTCTTTGTAAATAGTTTTATAAGTTAACTTGTAAATATGATCAACACAATATAAATATAATGTTATTCAATTAAATGAAAAATGATATTTATTTACTAACCAACTCCTAGTCAATCAACAACGTCAGCCTTTGTAGAAGAGAGGGACAGGTCTCTTATTCATTATTGATTTAGAATTACTATATATTAGGTATAACGATCTCATGGCGGAATCCCATTTTGTTATTTAAATATTATTCAGATCGAAGAATCTGAATTTTCCCTGAGATCATTGCTTGGGCAGTGAAACCAATAGCTGTCAAAACAATACCGCCTATCTACAACTTTTTATGAAAATGAATTAGTAACGGTTGAATTATACACTAAGAAAGGCACGTATTAAGGGCAGCAACATGGCAGAGTATGATTTTTTTGATAATTTCCTTCAATAGTTCTGAAAAAAAATCGCCAAGTCAACAGTCGGCGTGTTTTTTTTTTATCTCCTGTACAATAGCCCAAAATGTACATAGGAGGTATTGTTTTGACAGCTACGATATGTTATATAGATAGCTGTATATATAAATTTAGTTTTTCGATTAATCCTCATACGAGACTGAAAAGACAAGAAACCGCTCGACGTTTCAGGCTACTTCAACACTTACTAGACAAACGCTCTAAGCTCCCAATTAATTACAAAAGACTCATCTACATGACCATCATACGACCTATTTGGACCTACGGAGTAGAGCTTTGGGGCTCCACTAAGCCATCGAATTCCTCTCGCATCCAATCCCTACAATCCAAAATCCTTCGTAAAATCCTTAATGCTCATTATTTTGTTAAGAATAAAATCATCCATAACGACCTTAATGTCCCATTTGTTGCTAAATTGGCCCTAACCCGCTATCTATCCTTTCATAACAAACTTCATTTCCACTCAAACCCTCTAGTTTCAAACCTAGCTTCCTCTTCAATTCCCGATAATCCTCCGAGGCGTCTGAAAAGAAGATGGCCCCGTGACTTCTTAGTTGAACTTATGATTTGAGCACTACCAGTGGGTAGTTTCTCTACTTGTCATTTTCACATGTCATTATGTATCGCTTAGCCCATTTACTTGATGTATTTTTTTTTTATACAGTTGTAAATATCAATAAATAAATTTAAAAAGAAAAAGAAAAAAGTTTTTCAATTAACTTGCTATTAATTTCTTTATCTACTTTATTATTCAGCTACTAATTTTTTTTTCGATAGCTCGAACAGGTTTTTATTAATTTCGGATTAATAAAAGATTGCTGTAGGAATTTTCCATGATAAATTATTAAAAAGGATTGATTAACTTAGTCGTTACATAATTTTAATAGCTTTGAATAGTAATAATAATTTTTTATTTTTTTTAATCGAACTAAACATAAAGTGTGAAGCGCTGAGCTACAAAGCTATAGCTCCTGGGTTAGAAACCCGATGTGTCAGACAAACTACTTATTGTGTTGTATTCGATTGATTATGTGGGATCTAGAGATTCACACATTGTGAGTCCAGCACCTAAAACATAAATCATTTAAATTAGAGGAAAATCTAACGGTTGGTCCACTAACATTGGACTACTCGTGGCTCAAAAAAGTATCTGCAAGTACAGCTTATTAATAAAAATAAAAAAAAAACTCTACCACTACAACCTCTACCTTGTCTGGGGTTCAGTACAAGGTAGAGACTGTACTGTTTCATGGACTTCGGTTCTGCAAGGAGGTGACTAAGGTTCAACCGCCAGATTTCCCCCCCTTATTTTGGCTCCCTATTATTTATTATAAATAATAAATAAATTATTTATTATTTTAAAGTAGCTGGGTGAGCCCCAGGAGGTTCTAGATCTCATATGATCCATCTCTACCTAGAGCGAGTTTTGAACCAGGATTCCCGGCATGGCAACTCAGTGCTCTACCATTGAGCCACTCCGCCCCCCAGTTTAATAACTAAACTTTTTGTTGTTTTTTGTATCCTTGTTGAATTTGACAAATTTCAAAGAAACTGTAGGTATTTTTTGATATATCTTATGGACTTTATCGTAGGTACTGAGTACTGAACCTTCCTATTAGAAGAATATGTCGAAATATTCGGGACCGAGCTTCCACTTGAGTCTGCATCTCCGGTGCAGTGCTCTAAACCACTGACCTGCCAGGGGTCGTATCCAAGTCAGACAAATCCGGTCTCGCAAACAAGAACCTAATTAAAGTAATGTTCAATGAGCATTCTTCCCCGTGTATACGTCGCAATAATTGTGTGAGAACACGGGGATATAGGATCGGTGAAGAGAACGGATTTGTAAGACTTAGGCTACACCTACATTGGATCCGATTCGGTGCGACGTGATTCTATCACATTCGATGCTGTGGTGTATACATTATACATATTTTACTATACATTATAGTAAAATATAAATGTATTAAAAATAATTAATAAATAATCTTAATTTTATAAATTTAAAGAACCAACTTTTATAACTCTCGATATATTTCAGTCATTTGGTTTGCTAGCGACGTCTCATCGTATCACACCGGATCCAATGTAGGTGTAGCCTTAGAAAGACCCATGTTAGTTCAGTGGTTTAGAGCGCTGCACCGGAGATGCAGACGACCCGAGTTCGAATCCCGGGCAGGAAAAATCTTTTCTCTTCAAAACAAAAATATTTAAAAATAATCACCATAAAAATAACAATTAATAAAAATAAATTTTAAATAATATATTGACATAAGTCAACAAGATCCTAACTAAAGTAATGTTCAATAAACATTCTTTCCCGCGTATGCATCCCAAAAATTGCGAGAACACGGGGATATAAGATTGGTGAAGAGAACGGATTTGTCTGAATTGGATACGACCCTCGGGTTCGAATCCCGGTCAGGACAAATCTTTTCTCTTTAATACAAAAATATTTAAAAATAATCACCATCAAAATAACAATTAATAAAAATAAAAAACAACTTATGTCTCTATCTGTTCGTGTGAATTTCATTTAACTCTTCCTAAACAGTTAGACCGAATCCCATTCAGTTTTTTTTGTTTTTCGTTGGTTTTTCAATTAGATTTTTAACTGTTCAAAACTCTTAACAGGCCTGGTTTAACCATATCATTATTTCTATTTGTCTTTATTAACTTATGACAGACAAATGCTTAGGCCCATTGGCTCTTTTAGATTTTAAGATGCATTTTTTTTTTCACCATCGATGACATTTCTACGGGATATTGATGAAGTATTTCATTCTCAACACCAAAAGTTCTTAATCACATATCCCGTGAAATAGCTCTTGATAAAGATCCCTGCGTTGATCATCAAAAAAATTTAATATTCTCCCTAATCCATTCTGAAGGGGGGAAAAAAAGGAAATTCAATTATCCTTTCAAAAAAAAGTATTAAAAATTACTAAGTGAATGGAAGAACCGACGGAATGGTAATGATTAATTCGATTCGACTTAAACTTCTCGATCCTTTGATTATGACAAAGTCACGTTTGAAAAGAAATGGCCCTTTCAGCACTTTTGTTAATAATTGCATAGAGAGAGAGAGAGAGAGGGTGAGAGAGAGAGATAGAGAGAGGGTGAGAGAGAGAGATGGAGAGAGAGAGAGAGAGAGAGATAGAGTGAGGGGGAGAGAGGGAGAGAGAGAGAGATAGAGATAGATAGATAGATAGATAGATAGAGAGAGAGAGAGAGAGAGAGAGATATATAGAGAGAGATAGAGAGAGAGAGAGAGAGAGAGAGAGAGAGAGAGAGAGAGAGAGAGAGAGAGAGAGAGAGAGAGAGAGAGAGAGAGAGAGAGAGAGAGAGAGAGAGAGAGAGAGAGAGAGAGAGAGAGAGAGAGAGAGAAAGAGAGAGAGAGAGAGAGAGAAAGAGAGAGAGAGAGAGAGAGAGAGAGAGAGAGTGAGAGAGTGGGGGGGGAGAGAGAAAAAGGTTCAATATAAGGTTCCAATACGAGGAAGAGTGTCTAATTACGAAAATGATTTGCAACCGGTATGTAACCTATTTAATTTGACGAGTATTTTATACAATTCAATATATTCGTTATTGAAGTACATATGTACATGCATAGTAATGGAATGTTCCTGTTCCTCAGCAAATTGGCTCACTACACTCCAACCTAACCAGCTCACCGGATAGTAAAAAATATTTTTTATTATTCAATGAAATTTGAACGGTACCATGTATACCAAGTACTGAACCCCATACCCGTTCACAGGTTGTAGTGGTACAGGTTTTAGGTTTTTTTTTCTAACAGCATTACGAATTTAAAAGTACATTACAAAACCCTTGACTTCCTGTCCTACTGTATCCTTTAATAGTACTCCACTTATCCCTGTTGAACAGATCCGTTACCTAGGACTCAACTTAGACAAACGTCGAACTTGGAACCCTCACACAAGACTGAAAAGACAAGAAACAGCTCGACGCTTCCGACTACTTCAACACATACTAGACAAACGCTCAAAGCTTCAAATCAATTACAAAAGACTTATTTATGTTACTGTTATAAGACCTATATGGACTTACGGAATTGCACTATGGGGCTCCACCAAACCATCAAATTCCTTTCGTATTCAATCCTTGCAATCCAAAATCCTTCGCAAAATCCTAAACGCTCCTTATTTTGTCACAAATAAAACCATCCATAATGACATGAACGTTCCATATGTTACCGATTTAGCCCATTCCAGATACCTATCATTCCATAATAAACTCCAGACCCATCCAAACCCACTAGTTTCCATCCTTTGTTCCAATTCCATCCCGGACAATCCTCCTAGGCGTCTGAAGAGAAGATGGCCTCGAGACCTTCTATAATAGAAATGTAATTAGAGTGCTGCCAATGGGTAGTGCCTCTACTTGTCCTTTCATGCATTTATTTATTCATACAGCCTTTGTACTAGATGTATATATTACAGTTGTACAATTCAATAAAATAATTAAAAAAAAAAAAAAAGTACATTACAAATAAAATGTTTGATTAAGATATTAGCATATTGATAGTCTACAGATGCATGAGATAGTTATGCAATGTAAATGAGTAAGATTTTAGACTCAATATTCATAAATTTATATCGAGCTTAAATTGTTCAGTATTTTATTGTATACAATATTGTTATATATTGTTGAGCTTATATCAAATATTGTTTATTGAGTGCTAACTCCGCCACGAATGACCCTAGGTTGAACGGATGGTAATATTCTCGGAAACTTTTTTTTTTTTTTTTCGGAAAGGCGGGGGCGAGGTAAAGAAATTTGGTAGGACACGCCTAATCCGAAGGCCTTGGAGCGAGAGAGATGTTATCAGAACAGGGACACCTCGAGATTAGACCTTCCGACGGGATATGAAATATTTTTCAGGTCCGCTAAATCCAGTGGCCCCGTGTTGCTTGGCTGGGGCTCGAGGCGGTTATAGATTTTGAAATTCAATTCTCGAAACATCAACCGAATGTTATATAGGAATGGCCCACTTTCCCTGCCGTTTATATGTGGAATACATTATTTGGTAATTATTCCACAGGATGTCGGCTGGGTAGTAAGGAACCTACCTCCTTACCTCGTGTAACCTCTTCTTATTAAAAAACCCTCTACCACTACAACCGGTGAAGGGTATCGGTTCAGAACATGGTAGAGACTGTTCTGTTTCTTAGAAAACGGTTGTGAGGTAGGTAATTTGTCCTAGTTCAGATTTTCCACCTCGTTATTTGAGTACTTTATGTAGGCAGTTTGTATATTTACCTTTAGGCACTAGTCATTATATTTCATTCATAATATTAACTTTTTTTATTACTTAATACATTTGAACATTTTAAAATATTGTTTAATAAAAAACAAAAAATGACCGAAACAACGTTTAAGCATTTTAATGGTGTTAGCCTAAACCTAGGGAATGTACTGTCATATTTAATGTAACAAATACTTATGTTGTTAGTGAAACAGATGCCATCCTATACACGTTACGGCTACTTCCCGATACTTTCCGTACCTGACATCTGTTCTAATTGTATTTTGTATCTAGCCAAGAAGAAGAACATCAAATATATCCTATTTTAGAAATTTCTTCTATGAACACCACCCGCACCGTTTTCTCCTTCATATATTTAAGGTGAACTAATATTAATCAAGGTTAATAAAGAAGAATAACTTATATAGAAATATAGAAGGTCTTCCCATTCACAGTATCACTTTTAAGCAGTACGTTTAAGTAGGCATGTAAGTACATTACGCACCTGATGGATAGTATACCAAGCTATATTATTTTTACTTAATTATCTAGGTTTAAATGAATATTAGGATAATTAAATGGACATATTAAGGCATAATAACATATTTACTTTTTGTTTACACATAATACCAGAGGCTGCATATTAGCGATCAACCAAGCCTTGTGGAACAATAAGACATTCCTGGAACAAACTTCTTTGTTCTGAATGACATATTACGGCAGGCAATTATACAGGATTTAACACTCGAGTGGCACAAATGACCCTCTATTGTGATTTAACTACCGTTTCTCCTCAAGAAGGTCCTTGCTAACCACGGAAGGACAAAGAAGGAAAGAGGATGAAGGCGTACAATAAGTGGCCATCAGGAGATGTTGATGGAGCGGCGAAGACAGGATGACGGAGGAGAAGCGGTTGGTGGAAGCGGCAAGATTTATAAGGACACGATGGAGACAAATTTCTGAGCTCTGTCCGTGCCAGGAGGTCTCCCAATCTCGGCTCTCTAATCTCCTCCGATGGTCTCATCCATTTCTTCTTCTTAGAAGATTTCTGTCCACATCTGAGCTACTCGAAGGGGGACTTCTGGACACCAAAGGAAAAAATAAAATGGAAATAACCGATGAATTGGGAAATGAAACATAAAGAAATCTATTCAATAAATGCTAGAGGAGCGGCTCATTGGTATGAAGCTGAGATGCCGTGCCGAAGGTCCCGGGTTCAAATCTCTCTGCTGGCAGACTTTTATTTAATCTGTTAGAAACCGAAGATAGATACTATGTGATCTAGTACCCTCCTGGGGCTCACCCAGCCAAAGTGGTTACCCAAAATTGGAGGAAAATGTTGTCCAGAGAGACTAGAACAAATCACCCACCTGCGCAACCGTTTTCAAATAAACAGTACAGTCTCGACCATGTACTGAACTCTAGACCCTTCATGGATTGTAGTTGTACAGTATTTTTTTCTTTTTTTTTTTTTACATTTTTATATCAATGGATATCATATATTTACATCACCAATTACTCATTTAACAGCCGTAAAATCAAGTCTCGCATTTTCTGCATCAGACATTGATTCTAAGTCCTGGAAATTGATGCCTTATTACCTTTGATAATATTATGATTATGATTATATATAGCATAAAAACAATAAAATAAGAAAAGTCTTATTATACTATCTTATCTTAGTTTTTTAATCATTTGTATGCTAATTTGACGGTTCTGAAGTAGGAGTCCTAAATCTTGTCTGTTCAGATATAAATAGCACTTGGTAACTGTAATGAGCATTTGGCCCCGCAGTGGCTAGGGACTGGCATTTTACGTTTCTTACGAAGGACGGCATTACTAAGGATTTTCATCTTAAAATATTCTAAGCAGATAAATCTTTGTTTCTCAATCTAACTTGTATTATAAAAAGAAATATATGCTGCAATATGTCAATATGTAATAATTAAATATGAACATAAAAATATGTTTAATCTGATTCACAACTTTATCAAACTGAACCTCTCTTGCAGCTAGAAATAGTTTTTGAAATATATAAATAAATTCACACAAGTATCATCAAATCACCTTTACCCTCCCTCGTAAATCAATGACTTCCTGTCCTCCTGTATCGTTTAATTACATCCCACTGATTTCTTACTAAGGACTACACCTTGACAAACGCTTAACTTGGAATCCTCATAATAGACTAAAACGACAAGAAACAGCTCGCCGTTTCAGGCTACTTCAACATTTACTAGACAAACGCTCTAAGCTCTCAATTAATTACAAAAGACTCATATACATGACAATCATTAGACCCATCTGGACTTACAGGGTAGAGCTTTGGGGCTCCACTAAGCCATCGAATTCCTCTCGTATTCAATCCTTACAATCCAGAATCCTCAATGCTCCTTACATTGTTACGAACAAAGTAATTCATTATGACCTTTCCTATTTCTTTGTGCCCGAATCCGATAACAATCTTTTCATGACACACTTTATTCAAACCTAGAAACCTCTTCAATTCCTGATAATCCTTCTTGTTGTATTCTTTTAATACAGTTGTAAATATTAATGAAAAAAAAAGAAATATATAAATACAAATTTGAGAAGAATTGAAGGATCTAGAAATAATTATCACGTCCTTAGGAAAGCCCTTCCTCTCTCTTTCTTCCTTGTTAGGATGATTACATAAAAGGTGCTCCCTTCATCGCGAAGGAATCATCAAGGCCCGAAGGGAGAGATCTGATGACCCCATCAAAGTCGAGGGCCGAGCAATCTGGAGATGGGAGAGCTTCATCCGGTTAAGTACATTAAGGGCATTACTCCAGTTCTGTCTAATCCATCCTCTCAGATTAGCTGCCGAGGACATCTCCTTTGTTCGTCCTTGTGTCCTTCTATAGGGCGACCTCGAGGAGATGCATACTGAACTGGGAGGGCAAGGGAGGGTATTTAAATTTTAAAGCAGCATCCGGGAAGAAGAAAGGAAAATAATCAAAGCAACGATATCAGAAAGAGTGAGATTCAAAGAATACAATGGACAATCAATTTTCTACAATCCAAAGTAGTCGTAGACAAGAAAAAAAAAATTATTCTGGAATCATATCCCTTAGGATTAATAACGCTGTAACTAAAATATCCATAAAAAGCTTAATAGATATATTTAAATTTTATTTTATCCGAAACAAAATAATTGTGTGTGTGTAAAAAAATAAGAAAACAATTTCTATCCAGAAACGTAATATAAAAATTAAGAAAATCACAAATAATGTTTAAAAAAATTAATTAGGAAAATAAATAACTGAAAAGAAAAATAATGAGACAAAAAATAAATATTAAACTAAAAATTAAAAAAAAAGTCACTAGTATAGATATCTACATCTCATCACAACTACAGGCAGGAAAAGAAAACAAATGGTCATGTAATAAAAATGATAAATTATATCAAACAAGAAAAACAAAGTGCAACACATCTCACATCAACAGTCCAAACAGAATCATCAAATAGAGGCAGGAACCTTGCACCCAGACATTCAATGTTTTCGTTCATGTTCATCGATTTATTGATAATGGTAAAAACAATAATAATTAAGAACATACGTGCGCGCGCACAGCGTATGGGAAGAGAGGAGAAATGGGCAGAAATCATAGGAAAAAATCAACATTTCGTTATTTTATGATGAATAAAATAATATCCAAGAAGTTATATTCATTGTCGGCCTTCGGACGGGACGTAAAATCGGGGGGGGGGGGGGGGGGGCGAGCTCATATGATGTCAGGTACTCCTTAAAAATCCCTACCCTAATTAAACCTTGATAGGCAATATTGGGGATTACCGCTATACCATCGTTCCTTTTGCCATCGTAGCATAAAGTGACGTTAAATGAACAAAGAAACGTCCAAGAAGCAAGAAATATATTTTAAAAAGTTGTTTCTGAGCTTACTAAAGATAAGAAACTTTAAAGTTAGTTACAATGTCTTTTACCGCAAATATTGGCTAATAATGGTTTGATTTAGATGATTTTTTTTTTACTGTCAGGTGTTCCTCAAGGTATTATCCTCGATCCTATCCTCTACATAGTATATACAGCTGGCATTCCAACCCATCCTAACACCTTCATTTCCACGTATGCTGATGACACATGTGTGTTATCAGTTGATAACGACCCATATATTGCATCTCAATCCCTTCAATCACATTTATCAAGCCTCGAAGAATGGTGTCGGAATTAGAGAATTAAAATCAATTCTAACAACCCCATCAAATTACCTTTACCCTTCGCCGAAAACCCATTACTTCCTGTCCTACTGTATCCTTTAACAGGATTCCACTTATCCCTGTTGAACAGATTCACTACCTAGGACTCAACTTAGACAAACGTCTTACTTGGAATCCTCACAACAGACTGAAAAGACAAAAACAGCTAGACGCTTCCGACTACTTCAACAAATACTAGACAAACGCCCAAAGCTTCAGATCAATTACAAACTACTTATTTATGTTACTGTTATAAGACCTGTATGGGCTTACGGAATTGAACTATGGGGCTCCACCAAACCATCAAATTCCTCTCGTATTCAATCCTTGCAATCCAAAATCCTTCGCAAAATCCTAAACGCTCCTTATTTTGTCACAAATAAAACTATCCATAATGACCTTAACGTTCCATATTTTACCGATTTAGCCCATTCCAGATACCTATCATTCCATAATAAACTCCAGGGCTATCCAAACCCATTAGTTTCCATCATTGCATCCAATTCCATCCCGGACAATCCTCCTAGGCGTCTGAAGAGAAGATGGCCTCGAGACCTTCTATAATAGAAATGTAATTAGAGTGCTGCCAATGGGTAGTGCCTCTACACGTCCTTTCATATATTTATTTATTCATATAGACCTTGTACTAGATGTATATATTACAGTTGTACAATTCAATAAAATAATTTTTAAAAAAACTGTCAGGACAGGTTTTCCCGTACAGTTTTATTTTTGATATTGCAAACAAATAACAATGGCAGGGATCAGCAAAACTCATCTACTTAATAACGAGAGAAAGAGCGATAAACAATCATAAAATTAACTGATTTAAAACTAATGTATCGATGACCTAATATTTATAACTCTTTGTAAACAATTTTAATGATACTCCATATCTAAGAATTACATAAGTGAATTTAGGTATATTAAAAAAGAACTGTATTATATTTTTATTGATTTGTTCATCGAAGATAATAAGCACTGTAATGATCCATAATGAGAAGGAATGATAGTAAATTGCAAAAATTGGAGTCCTTGAAATCTTGGTCAATCTTGTCCTTGCACGACAGGATAATTTACTATGCCATATTTCATCCACTAAGGCCACTTTAGTTAATTGCAACATTATGTTTTCTAGATAATTCGTTGTTTTTTATTTATTATTAGTTTAATCATATTATGGCAATCGTGATCATAGTAATCATATTTCTTCCGTCTCTATCCATACGAATAATAGAAACAAAGGATATTTTATATTTTATTTTAGTATCTAGTATTGTTCAAGAACTTGAGAGCTGAAGAAACGAGAACATATTTGAAATTTTTTTTCTGCCGCATCCTATAGGCGTCATTTTTTATATTTTTCATACTTTTGATACTTTCGAATTCTAAATTAATTTTTTTTTTACAAATGAATATAATACGAAATCGGTAAAAAATGGGACATTAAAGTCATTATGGATTATTTTTTTCGTAACAAATTAAATAGCACATTAATTAATAAATTAAATAAAGAAATACAGAAAACTATTGATAGAGGAAAGTAATGGATCAAGGGGCAGTGTATCTACCTACAACACAATGCCTAAAAGCCATGCGGGTCTGGCCTGTGATTACCCCTTAATCAACAAAATACCTAGAGTCTGGAAGTGTTAACTGTTTTATCAGATAATTATCGTGTTATCATTTTTTAAAAAATGTTTTCATTAGGATCGGAACAAATATAAGTTAAATAGCACTGATACTCAAGAGGCTATACAAGGCATAAAACATTAGCAATTTAAATATTTTTATTTTGAATAAAAATATAAAAAAATAATAAAAATTAAAAAATTAACAATTTAAATTCGAATAGTTGAGAATGAATTTCTTGAAAAATAAAAATATTTATTAGAAAATAAATGTTTAATCTTATTTAAATTTTAAAATAAATATTTATAATTTTTATTTTTCATTACTTGTTATTATTTTTAAATATTTTTATTTTGAAAAGAAAAATATATAAATAATTATACTTTGGAGATAAATGTAAAAAATAAAAAAATGGTATATTATTGAATATATGATATATCACTAAATTATTCAAAGGCTTATCTGACATGTTACAATGCTAATTCAGGTTTATAATTGACCCAGTGTAAGTTCACTATCGTATCATACTAATTATTTATAAAATAATTATTGAAATAAAATTTTATGATTATAAGTACTGCAGAACTAAAAAAAGTTATAAATCAATTTTCGTCGTTCTCTGAAATTCCTGAAAATGTTATATCTATAAAAATTAATAATAATAAACTATTTTATGATATAGTTATAATTGTATATTATAGATATCTATGAAGATAAATAAAACTTATTTAATTTTGTCAGTTGACATTGACATTATTCTATTTATTTATGAGAATCTTTTCTTTTCATGTTTTTATTATGCCAATAATGTCTATAGGAAATCTATGAGAAAATTAAATTATGTATATGTTTAGGGAGGAGCGGAGTGGCTCAGTGGTAGAGCGCTGAGTTGCCATGCCGGATATCCTGGTTCAAATCCCGCTGTTGGCAAAAGTTTAATTTAGTCTGTTTCCAACGGGAGATGGATCATATGGGTTCTAGGATCCTCCTGGGGCTCACCCAGGCTCTATAAAATGTTATAAAAATTGGGTACCTAAATTAAGGTGGGGAAATCTGGCGGTTGAGCGTGACCTAAGCCAAGTCACCTTCTTGCAGAACCGTTGTCTATGAAATAATACAGTCTCTACCATGTACTGAACCCCAGACCCGTTCAATGGTTGTAGTGGTGCAGGTATATATGTTTATGGAATGACTGTTTATTAGAACTTTTTATGCTGTGATAAGATAAGAGAAGCTGAGAGTAAGCTTATAGAGAAGTGTAATAAAATAATATCTACCTTTTATTACTCTTTTTATAATTCTGTTTCCCTATTTAGTCCTGAAAAATGCCTGCGATGTGGGTCGTAACGTTGTCTTCCCTCGAAGGATTATCAGGAATTGAAGAGGTTGCTAGCTTTGAAACTAATGCGTTTGAGTGGAAATTTGTCATGAAAAGATTGATATCGGATTCGGGCCAAATCAGCAACAAATGGGACATTAAGGTCATTATGGATTATTTTGTACATAACAAAGCATTGAGGATTTTGGATTGTGAGGATTGGATACGAGAGGAGTTCTATATCTTAGCGGGAACACAAAGATCTACTCCGTAATTTGATGCACATCGGAGATAATTACTACTGTTGTATGAAACGCGGTTGAGAAATTAATAAAAATATTTAATTGAGATACGTTACGACTCGGTAAGTCGTCCTCGGACAATTTGCCAATAAAGAAAGGAACTTAAATGAAAGTGGCTTACCTAAAACTTGTTAGAGCCTCCTCTCTTCATTGACGTCTCGCAGGTGAGCTCACCGTAGCGTACGTCAAAAAATGCCGGTCCTCTCAATTCGGAAAAGAGATATTTTCAAAGAAGGGGTTATAAAATGCGGGATAACTGGCTTAATGAGGTTCAGACAACGTTCACACATATAATCATAATAATAAAAAAAACATATGACTGTATATTTTTGTAAGCGGTTAACAAAACAACTAATTTAGGATGCAGTGTACAAATCACCCGGAATTATATACAAAAAGAAATCATAGAAAATCCAATATTGAACTAAACATACCGCCCACCCAAAATTGATAGCAATTTTGTAATTGGGTAAAACTTTAGAACAGAAGAAGCGAACTTGCAATGTAAAATATGTACAAAAAAAAAAACTAACAAAACAAAAACATGATATATGAAAGGTAAAGTAAAGTTTAGTTTATTGGAAGGGGAACTAATTTATTGGTAGGCCGTGTAATTGAACCGGAGATGGTTCGTAGTTGCACCACCCGTACTACTCCATCACGACTAGGTAGAAGTTTTTCAATTCTTCCCAGGGGCCATTGCAAAGGCTTGGTGTTCTGCCCAACAATCATAACCACATCGCCTATGGCAGGATTCGGGGAATGTTGGGTCCATTTAGGTCGACTGATCATAGTCTGGAGGTACTCATGACTCCACCTCTTCCAGAAGCTCTGGAGCGATTGTTGGAGAACTTGCCAGCGGGATAAGCGGTGTAGATTGGTGTCTGTCAAGTCTTCTTCCGGCGCAGCCAATAGTGGTCCTCCAATGAGGAAGTGTCCAGGGCTCAAATAGTCGACATCGTCGTTGGGGTCGGACGAAATAGCGCAAAGCGGACGGCTGTTAAGAACGGCTTCGATGCGGGTGATCAGTGTGGTGAATTCTTCAAAAGTTAGTGTCCGACATTCCATAACGCGAACTAGGTGGCGCTTCACGGATTTGACACCAGCTTCCCAAATACCACCAAAATTAGGAGCCGCGGGCGGATTAAAATGCCAAATAATCTCACGTTTGGCTAAATTATCGTGAATATCTTCAGCGTGTCTCTGGAGAAATTTATGAACTTCCTTTAGTGCGCGGGACGCGCCGAGAAAGTTTGTACCGCAGTCACTGTAGATATTCAAACATAATCCACGACGGGCGATAAAGCGGTCCAACGCAGCAAGGAATGCACTGGTGCTAAGATCGGAGACGACTTCCAAGTGGATCGCCTTAGTGGCCATACAGACGATGAGGCAAATGTAACCCTTAGAAATGACAGCCTTCCGGCGGTTACTTTCCTTAATCTGGAAAGGACCAGCAAAATCAATCCCAATATTGGTGAAAGCGCGGACCTGGGAAAATCTGGAAGGTGGTAAATCTGCCATTAAAGGTTGGTTTGCCTTGGCCTTGAGTTTGTAGCATGGTAGACACCTAAATATGCGCATCCTGATTAGTTGACGAAGTCCTGGTATCCAAAATTTTCTTTGAATGAACGCCTGCATTACGCGAGGGCCTCCGTGGATAGTGGTCTGATGATACCAGTCACATATGATGGTTGCTAAATGCGATTTTTTATGCAAAATGAGGGGGTGCTTGGCATCATACGTGAGATCTGAATGCCTCAGCCTACCGCCCACCCTGAGAAAACCCAGCTTGTCAATAAAAGGTGATAACGGTTTGATAGCTTGAGACATTTGTTCAGGGGACGTAGTCTTAAGATCATAATGGAAGTATTGTTCCTGGGATAGACGGACACATAAATTCATGCTATCTCGCAGTTCTGAAACCGACAGTACACCGGTTTTACGATGAGGTTTTGCGCTGAGGCAGTTGTTAACAAATCGGAGAACATAGGCGATGACATTTTTGAGGCGTTGGAGTGATGAAAAGGAGCTAATGGTGGTAACAAGTTCGTTCGGTTCGGCGGTGGCTACCATCACAGTAGTCTCATCTTTGATTTCAGGAATTTCTTCTAGCCGATCAAAGTGAGAATCTGGCCAGCAGTTTAGGGGTAATTGCAAAAATGAAGGTCCTTCCCACCACTGAGAAAACTGCATCAGGGTGCGGGGCATCAGACCTCGGGATCCACAATCAGCTGGATTGTCTTGACTGCAACAGTGGCTCCACAGGTCAGGTGGGGCGATCTCTACAATGGCGGTTACCCTATTGGCGATGAATGTTTTCAATCGGTGTGGCGTAGTATGGATCCAGGAGAGAGCGACTGTGGAGTCCGTAAATAAATGCGTCGCTGTGATGGTAATGGCGGTTCGGAACTCTTCGAGGGATTCAATAAGGCGGGATAACAGCAAACATGCGCAGAGTTCCAATCTGGGAATAGTAAGGCTTGGTTTAAGGGGAGCGACTCTACTTTTAGCCTTAATTAAATGAACCTTGGTATTCTCACCAGACCGTTCTAAAAGGTACACTACCGCGCAGTACCCTTTCTCAGATGCGTCGCCAAAGCCGATTAAATAAAATAGCGGGTTTTCGAGAACTTTGATAAGTCGTGGGATCTTAATGTCTGAGAGTGCAGGAAGTTCTTGCAAAAATGAATTCCAAACTTTGTGGTGCTCTGCTGACAAGGGATTGTCCCAATCTTGCTCAGCCTTCCACAACAACTGCATAAATCGCTTCGCCCAAAAAATGGTGGGGGTTAGCCAGCCCATAGGGTCAAACAACCTCGCTATGACAGAGAGGACGTGTCGTTTGTTTGTAGGACCTGTAGTCTCGGTGATGGCATACGAAAATAAGTCCTCTTGTGGTAGCCATTGGAGACCAAGAATTTTCAGCGAACAGCTATCTTCTTGTTGTATGGTTAGCGCTTGCTCCCGGTGTTCAGGAGGAATTGTAGCTAGCACCTTCTCGCTGTTGCTAGACCATTTGCGCAGTAGGAATTTAGCTGCACCTAACAATTGCTCCAGCTGATGGCGTAATATAAGAGCCTCCTCTTCTGTACCAGCTCCCCCTACTATGTCGTCCATATAAGTTTGATGTAGAAGTGCGTGCGCTGCGAGCGGCCATTTTCCACCTTCGTCTTCAACTAGTTGTTTCATGACGCGCTGCGCGAGGAATGGAGATGTAGAGAGACCATATGTGACCGTGTTGAGCTCGAACTCTCTCACGGGTTCGGCAGACGAAGCACGCCAGAATATGTGTTGAAAACAACGGTCCTTTTCGTCGATTAAGATACCCCTGTACATCATCTTAACGTCGGCGCAAACAGCAACACGATAGAGCCGGAAACTAGAAATTATATTGGTCAAATCTCGCTGAAGCTTCGGCCCGGTGTATAAGCGGTCATTCAATGATAATCCAAGGGAATCCTTGGCCGAAGCGTCGAAAACTACGCGTAGTTTCTTAGTAGAGCTGGTGCTTTTTACCACAGCGTGATGTGGGATGATATATGCTGAGGGTTGGCAAGCTAATTTCATGTGTGACATGTCCAAATACTCCTGGAGGAAGGCGTTATATTGAGGTTCTAAATTTGTCCGCTTAAGCCGGCTCTCCATGTTCACGAATCGTTTATGAGCGTTTTCGCGGTTATTTCCCAGCATTGGAGCCTCGGTGTTTTTAAAAGGAAGAGAAACTATGTATTGGCCAGAGGGTGTTCTGCGGTGGGTGTTCAAAAAATGTAGCTCACATAATTCGTCTTCCGGGTTCTGTGGTGCTACAGATGCGACCTCTTCAGTCTTCCAGAAACGTTGAAGTGCAATTTCAAGTGGCGAGGTGCAACCAAAAAGCGTTACGGCTCTATTTTCTGCTGGTTCGGTAATTTTCCCCAATAAAATCCACCCAAAGGAAGTTTTCACAGCTGACGGATTACCCCTGATGACGGAATTATTGTCGTCGGAAAGGATTTCGGAATAGAGGTCCGCACCCAGAAGAAAATCTATTTTCCCTTTTACGTGGAAAGCCGGGTCGGCCAATAACATGGAGGAAAATCGATTTTTTAATTCATTTGAGAGCGTCGAAACCGGTAAATCTGCACAAATTTCATGGAGAACAACGGCTTCTGAGGATATAGAATTGCCTCGAGTGTGTTTAGGGGTCAGAGTGCAAGAAACCATTTTCGTCTTGCTAGTCGTAGCATGGTTGCCGATGCCTGTGATGTTCAGTGGGCAATTCTTGAGCTTTAAATTTAACCGTTGGGCCATTTCCCTGGTTATGCACGACACCTGAGAACCAGGATCCACAACTAGACGTATAGGAACCTTCCTACCACCCGAAGCTGTAAGAAAAGCCTCTGCTGTGCCCAGCAATACGGTGGAGTACGCAGTACTGGATGGGGGAGTATGGGCACTGCAAGATAGTGCTTGCGTAGGAGGCGGATTTTCAAGTGACTCCCTAGGTGGGGCTGTGAAAGTAGAGCGGTGTAAATGCGAATGATGTTTCGAGGATCCACATGAGATGCATTTACCTTTGGAGTTACATTTTGACAACATGTGGTTTCCGAGGCAATTAAAACATTTTCTCAAAGTTTTCACAGTCTCCCAGCGGGCATCTACACTTTGCTTCAGAAATGTTTCACAATGATGTAACTTATGTGAAGATGAGCAAAGCGGGCATACAATATGAGCGGTGGAACATTCGGTGGAAGAAGATTTATTTGGCGGTGAAGAAGTTCGACTGTGATGCGGGTTGGTCGTGATCAAGGCGGTTTTTCGTGGGAAATTTGCACGTTGGATTGGATTAGACTCAGTCCTAGTTGGAGAACTCAGTTCGAGAATTTTGCAACGTTCAGTTAGAAAATCCGAAAATTGTTTATATGTTGGATATTGAACCCCTGAATACTTGGCTTCGAATAATTTTTTGCTTTCCAAATCCAAGCAACGAAGACCGAAATGAAGCAGAAGTGTATCAGATAAGTCTGGTAGGTTCAAGGCCTTGAGTGCAGCAACATTAGTTAGGAAAACGTCAGATAACCTTTCCAAATTTTGAAGATTTTCTTGGGAAAGCGGTTTAAAATTCGTAATTTTTTCCAAGTAAAAATTAGCCAATAGCCTGTTGTTTTGGTACCGATTAACTAAAGTTTCAAATGCAATCTGATAGTTATCATCGGACAAATGAATCGATTCGATTAATTTTAAAGGCGGGCCTCTCAAAAATGAGCGTAAATAGTAAAATTTCTCAGATGAGGCCATTTGTCGATTTTCATGAATAAGGGACCGAAACAGACAGTAAAAATTGGGCCACTCTTGAAGATCGCCGGAAAATATTTGTAAATTGATTTTTGGAAGTTTCGCATGTCCTATGTTGGGCTTCTCATTTTTCGTAGACAGGCTAGTACTAGTAGCTGGCTTAGCATACTGCGAGGCTACTGCCTTTGCTGAATAGTATAACTCGTCGCAGGCTTGAGATCTAGCAGCCGTGTCGAAATTTTCGGGAGATTCTGTTTTAGAAGCCAATTCCATAATTTGATCTTGAATTTCATCAAATGATTGGTAAACCATGTCAATTTGTTCCATTCGGGATAAAAAAATGGGAAAATTTTCCTTTGTAAGATTTTTCGATAAGTCATAAACAATTTGCATTTTATGAAAATATTTTTCCCTCTTTTTAATTAAAAACTTAATTTTATCTTCCGCCATCTTGAAATAATTTAAAATAAAAGTGCGACAAAAAATGTATAGAAAAATATTCAGGAAAAACAAAGTTAAACTTTGTTCAAATATCAACTAATTTAATTGTACTATTTTCTGGAGAGAAAAAATGAATTTGCTAAATTGTACCAAATGTATATAAAAATTGCAGTTCGCTTCTTTCCGAAACTGAACGAAGTCGTAATAGTTGGGAGAAGCAGCGTGAGGTGAGGTTAGAAGAGGCGTAAGGAAGTCTATCTGAACGGCCTCGTGGTTGCTATGCGACATATAACAAAAATGAAAAATTAAATTTTGTTTGGTTAGATTCCGAATTGAGAAAATAATTAACTAATTTTCTTAATTAATTAATCCGGCCCCGGAGGACCATAAATTTTGTATGAAACGCGGTTGAGAAATTAATAAAAATATTTAATTGAGATACGTTACGACTCGGTAAGTCGTCCTCGGACAATTTGCCAATAAAGAAAGGAACTTAAATGAAAGTGGCTTACCTAAAACTTGTTAGAGCCTCCTCTCTTCATTGACGTCTCGCAGGTGAGCTCACCGTAGCGTACGTCAAAAAATGCCGGTCCTCTCAATTCGGAAAAGAGATATTTTCAAAGAAGGGGTTATAAAATGCGGGATAACTGACTTAATGAGGTTCAGACAACGTTCACACATATAATCATAATAATAAAAAAAACATATGACTGTATATTTTTGTAAGCGGTTAACAAAACAACTAATTTAGGATGCAGTGTACAAATCACCCGGAATTATATACAAAAAGAAATCATAGAAAATCCAATATTGAACTAAACAACTGTTCTTTCGTAAATCTTATTTAAATTCGGTATACCACCCGCTATTTGTTCTGGAACCTCCGCATCAAGATGTGCCTCACGATACAGCATCCTGCATGCAGAATGTTTTTTTTCCATTTGAGAAATAAAATGGAAGGATAAACCCATATTCCCCCGGGGGAATGCTGAAGGTTCGCTTTGTCAGTGCTGGCTATATAGCTCCTCGCCTGGGGATCTTGGGGAATCCTTGGGGAACTCCTGCCAGTTACCTTGGCAACCAGGCACTTACCTCCAATGTCAACCTCAGCCTGAAATGTGCTTTCATTGCAGGGAGATTTGATTAGGCGAAGGCAATTTAGGATGTCTCACTAACTGTCAGGTGTCGCTCTCTATAAAGGACAATTGACAGGTTCAATAGTCATCAGTATGGTCAGCAAAAAAAAAAATCGATAAGTTGTAATTCGATAAAGTTTTCGACTTATTTATCCGCGCTATAGAAGTAATTAAATAAAGCGGGCAAGTATATAACTTCATATTATAACCTGAGTTTTAACATTAAATTCTCGGATGTTATTAATTTAAAAAAACTGTACCACTACAACCCATGAATGGGGCTGAGTACCTAGTAGAGACTGTACTGTTTCCAGAGCAACGGTTGTGCGGTCGATATCGATATTTCGTTACCTTATTGTTTTCAAACCTAAATTAACTGAGCCGTTCACCGAAAAAAATCTATTAACTCCACTTTTTTTATTGTCTAAGCAGTTGGCATAGTCCTAACTTTTATAGTTATAATCACATTTTTTAATAATTCAGATTTTCTTCCTTTGCCTCTACGACCCATGAAGGATCTTGGACTCGATACGTGCTATGTTAAATGTATGCTATAACGCGTTGTTTGGGTTTTTTTCCAGGCTATGTGTACTCACTTTGGGAAGGTCCCCAGATCCCAAAGAGTCGATTCACGGATTTTAATTTTAAATATCTCCATAACCCGGATTTAGCGCTAGTGAATTCAAATCTTAATAATTTTTATTTTTTTATTTATTTATTGATATTTACAACTTTATTAAAAAATACGTCCAGTAAATAGGCTATGTGATACATAATGACATGTGAAAATGGCAAGTAGAGAAACTACCCACTGGTAGTACTCAAATCACTAGTTCAACTAAGAAGGTCACGTGGCCATCTTCTTTTCAGACGCCTCGGTCTGAAGGTTTGAAACTAGAGGGTTTGAGTGGGAATGAAGTTTGTTATGAAAGGAAAGATACCGGGTTCGGGCCAAATCAGCAACAAATGGGACATTAAGGTCGTTATGGATGACTTTATTCTTAACAAAATAAGGAGCGTTGAGGATTTTACGAAGGATTTTGGATTGTAGGGATTGGATACGAGAGGAATTCGATGGCTTAGTGGAGCCCCAAAGCTCTACTCCGTAAGTCCAAATAGGTCGTATGATGGTCATGTCGATGAGTCATTTGTAGTTAATTGGAAGGTTAGAGCGTTTGTCTAGTAAGTGTTGAAGTAGCCTGAAACGTCGAGCGGTTTCTTGTCTTTTCAGTCTTGTATGAGGATTCCAGGTTAATCGTTTGTCGAGGTGCAACCCTAAGTATCGGATCTGTTCTACAGGCACCAGTGGGATAATCTTAATTATTAAAAAAAAAAAAAAAAGCTGTACCACTACAACCTTGGAGTATTAAAAAATTAAAATATCAGAGACCATATTTTTTTTAATCGAAAATCAGATAATTAGTACTTTAAAATGCTTAGTGAGCGATATTTGAAATTTAAATCACCTAAGCAAACATCCAACCAGAATTAGTCAAAGAGAAGAAAAGAAAAAAAAAAAAAGGAAAAGAAAAAGAAGAAGTATAAGAAATAAGGAAAAGTGTTAAAACATTAACGCTCTTACTCTCACCGCTTCTTCTTCCAAATACTTCTGTAAGTGTCAAAAGCAATCTAATTCCAAAGGAAACGATTATGAGATTCAAGGAATTCGGATATGAAAAAAAGAAACTTCAATAAATGGCTCCCGTTTCATTTTTTTTTTTTTTTTTTTTTTTTTTTTTTTTTTTTTTTTTTTTTTTTTTTTACACTTCTCAACAATTTTAATCTCGGGAATCGGGTACTTTCAAATGGGGGGAGGGTGTGAAATTCCAAAGTTTACGATATGAAATATACAGCGCTATTTTCATAATTGGTTTGTCTTAATGTGCCTTGTTTGTTGGAATTTAAGCGGGTACTTTACCAATTGTTTTGAAGTGAAAAATTCTTTAGCTGAGTTTTAATTTATATTGTAATTTTTTATCTTTTCCACAAGAAAGTTTATAATTGCAATCACGAAAAATTAGGATTTTCACATTTTAATTGATATATTATTTTCGACTTGAATTTCTTTAGAAAAACATTTGTTGTGAAAAAATATAATTTGGCAAAATAAAAGAATCATTCAAATCGTAAGAAATGAAACTATTTGTTATAAGTTAAATTTATTTTTTACTAACGGACAACAACTAAAGACTGACATTATATCACAACACATAAGCATAAACCTAAAATCAAGAAGGCATCAATAAAAACATGATTAAATAAATGATTAAATGACTTATATGAAAGATATATATTTATTTATTGTGACATGGATAGATAGAGAACAGATATACAAGATACTTTTCTTATATGGATTAACTGAGCAACTTATTAACTAACCTGATTAAATTCTATAAACTAACCACACCATCTCCCCTCAGCTCTCTTACCTTATCATAGATAAGATTAAATATATAACCATTTAGAGTAAATAGATATGTACAAGCGACCCATACTATGCCTACATGCTTTGTCTGTCGAATATATTTTATTATGTAGATATTATAACCATAAAAACAAAACAATATATTTCTTTATATACGAATTCATTTTCTTGCGCGTTAAGTTTTTGAGATAACCCATAAGATACTCATTTAAATTATATGGTATAAAATATTCTAATAATGCGCATAGGTAACTAAAGTATATAAGTTGAAAAGGATTAATACTGTACTCGTCTAAATAGCTTTCCAAATACCGCATTGTACGTTATCAATGTTTTAGAAGATAAAATGAGTATAGTATGCTTTCCTTTAAATATAGATATCTGCTATCACTGACTTTTTTGGAGATCAATAAAAGAGGAATATTCCACCATGCATTGTTTCGTTATATGGCAAAGGCGTTAGGCAGCGCCTTCGATGAAACCTCCCAGGCGGCCATACTTTTTCCAACATTTCAGACAAATATTGTTATATTCTAACCAATTTACACAAAACCTTGACAGATTATATACCAAAACCTTTCTGGTGAATCACTCTATCTATTGGTGAAGACCGCATGAAAATCCGTGCAGTAGTTATTGAGTTTATCTCGAACAAAGCCTGTTGAAGACTTTGTTTTATAATATAAATATAAATATATATCATGTTTTATTTTCTTGGGTTTTTATAAACTCTTCAGGCGACGTTTCGAGACCAGGCTTTGTCTCACATTCATGCCCTAACGTTTGATCAAATGTCGGTTATGAATTTCAATGTGAAGTTAAAGCGGTAAATCCTATTTCGGAACATCAGTTCAATACTTGAAACGTAGAGTATACCAACACAAATATAGTTTTGATTCAATAATCAAAAACCCTAATAAACCAGATAAGACAGCTCTCACTGCAGACTATAGAAATACAAAAAATGTGTTTAAATTTGATTAACCTTGGATTAACAGGAGAAAAATGATTAAGTTTCAAAAGGAATATAAAAGAAATGATAAATATAGAGAAATATAAAAATCGTGCTATAAACAAAAAATCTGATCTTCAAGGTCTGAGCTCATGTTACGCAAATTTAATTAATTCATAATGAAATAATAATTTAAATAATCAAACATAACAAGTAAATGAAGCCGCTGTTCCCTAGAAACGTATTAATTGACCGTTGATCATTACAGGGTAAACATTTTATGATGTGGTACGAGGTGGCTGGTCGGTGATGGGGAGATTTATTTTTTTGGAAATTGTAATTACACAATATCTGATTACATCTTAAACGTGTCATTTTTATTTTATTAAGGTGTGCTGTTTAGTGTTTTTATTTTAAAAGATCTTAATTTTCACTGTTAGGGCATGAATATGAGACAAAGCCTGGTCTCGAAACGTCACCTGAAGAATTAATAAAAAAAAAGAAAGTAAGACTGAAACTCAAGAAAATAAAACATAAAATTTATATAACAGTCGAGAGAAGTAGAAACCTATATATACCTATATCTGTGGCAGCTGTGGATAGTGTGCTAAGTGCGAAAATTGCGATTTTTTTAAAAAATCCTCAAGTTAAAAAAAAATCCAATTTTGGGGGCTTAAACTCTTGATAGTACATTTCTATTTATGTTGGTAAGGTATGTTTTAATTCTTGCCAATATTCTAATATTTAATACTAATCTTTCCAAAAAAAATCGAACTCTTAGCCCGCATTAAACTAATCGATTTTGTGTGAAACGGGCTAAGTGATTGATTTTAACGTTATTGACCTCTGAGAAAAACTATGTATACATTAAATAATGTTTTCCTTTTCAAAAATTTATTTTTAGGACACTTTTTATACTTTGTTATATAAAATAAAATAATACACACCATGACTAAAGACAAATAAATGAGTTTATTGGTAGTTTTTAAAACATTGAAAAAAAAATCACTTATAATTTTCTCTCATTTGTCTTCTTCTTCACCTAAATCTGGGTACACATCCTGCTTAGATGTAGATTTCAGCTCTTGATAGAATAACTTTGCTGTACAATACTGAAAATATTAGTTTTGTTTTAGCCTTTCCGATCTCCATACTATCTGCAGAACCAAAACATACGAGGGTTCCTTTCTCGCGACACTATCCCTCCTAATATCCGCCATTCTTTCCAACCCTCATTTAAATCCTTGCCTTTCCAACATCGCCTAACTTCCCTAACAGATGCTTTCTAATAAGGTTAAATGTAAAATGTGCTATTACAGTGTTTTATTTATCGTCCGAAAAGTTTTATTTTATTTATTAAGAGCTTTTGTATTGTATCTCAGTCGCAGATGGAAAGGTAGTCACGAAACAATAAATCCAATTTAATTTAAAAGGACTGAAATACTACTTCACTTGAAATTGGAGTCCATTTCACTATTTTCATGGTTGGTTTGAAACCAATATCGGCAGTTCGCTAGAACCCTAGATTGCTTCTACCGTGAACTCATTGCGATGGTATTTCATTTGATATAGACACTTTTTTTTTAAAAATTCTCAGAAGAGTTTTTTATTAATTGTTATTTTAATGGTTATTATTTTTAAATATTTTTTGTTTTGAAGAGAAAAGATTTGCCCTGGCCGAACTTCGGACCCGCGTCGTCTGCGTCTTCGTTGCAGTTTTCTAAACCACTGAGCTACTAGGGGTCGTATCAGACAAATCCGTTTTCTTTACTGATCCTATATCCCCGTTAGAGAAAAAATATATAAATCTATAACATTAAAGAGAAGTAGAAACCAATATATATATAATTATCGGCTATTGGATTTACCGTATCTGTTGCACTTTTCCATTTACCAACAGAGGATTGGTGAAGATAGAGGAAGACCCCACGGATTTACTCCCCCTATCTCTGTGCTAGCGGACGACTGCCTGACTTGGGCTTGATAACGTGTGGATTAGTGGACTTTGTAGGAAACAAGGCAACTTTGTTAGTTCTTGTTTAGGAAATCTAACCTTCCGGCCTGTTTATTACCCTTGTCTCTTACTTTCCCCAAGTTTCCTGGACAGTAGAGGATGCTCTGAGGGGATGAGAACTGCGGGAGAAGTGAGGGTCAGAGTAGGCAGTGCGGATTACACTTCCCAAGTCTTAGCCTCTAGTTTCTTCAAGCAGTTACATAAGTTTAAGTACACAAGTAAATAGTACAAGTACATAAGCAATAATAATAATCACAATAACATTGGTCTACATCAAATTTGCCTTTTACATGAAAATGTACTCTATTGATAGTATTTCACTCGCTTTTTTTTTTTTTTTTTTTAAATTTATTTATTGATATTTACAACTGTATAATAAAAATACATCTAGAAAAAATTTGCTAAGCGATACATAATGACATGTGAAAATGACAAGTAGAGAAACTACCCACTGGTAGTACTCAAATCACAAGTTCAACTAAGAAGTCACGGGGCCATCTTCTTTTCAGACGCCTCGGAGGATTATCGGGAATTGAAGAGGAAGCTAGGTTTAAAACCAGAGGGTTTGAGTGGGAATGAAGTTTGTTATGAAAGGATAGATAGCGGGTTCGGGCCAAATCAGCAACAAATGGGACATTAAGGTCGTTATGGATGATTTTATTCTTAACAAAATAAGGAGCATTAAGGATTTTACGAAGGATTTTGGATTGTAGGGATTGGATACGAGAGGAATTCGATGGCTTAGTGGAGCCCCAAAGCTCTACACCGTAGGTCCAAATAGGTCGTATGATGGTCATGTATATGAGTCTTTTGTAGTTAATTGGGAGCTTAGAGCGTTTGTCTAGTAAGTGTTGAAGTAGCCTGAAACGTCGAGCGGTTTCTTGTCTTTTCAGTCTCGTATGAGGATTTCACTCGCTTAAGATAAATATACAAGTTAAATTTCATAGTTAGCTCTAATTATTTATTTGTGCCATATTTAATATAAAAGCGGGTAGGGCGATAGATTTATCACATTAATGATGATAATTCCAAATATTTAGGGATTACCTGTTGAAATTTTATTATTATTATTTGTTTGTTGGGTCTAACGCTGACTGTGTTTTCTTCACCAGTTAAAACGTGAAAATGTCATCGTTTTTTGTGTTTTTTTTACATTTTTAGTGAAAAATCTAGTTTTCATTATGAAGTGTAAATGTGTTAATAGCGCAGACAATTTTTGCTACATATATGGTAAGGTGACCCATATTAACGAAAGATGGTCAATAACTCAACGTTTAGAAACTGCTTACTTCCACTATTTTCGAATTAAAATTAAAAACCAAGACAAATCGTGGGTAACACATTTTAGTAGCACAACTTGCTCTACAAATTTGATTAAGGCTAAAAAAAAAAAAGAAACGCTCATTGCCTTTTGGTGTTGCAATGATATGGAGGGAACCTACCAGCCGTGCGAATGACTGTTACTTTTGCTCGACCCCCCACATCCAGCACGGTATATCAAGAAAAAAGAAACGAAGCGTGGTATACCCTAGCATAGCCTCTGTATCACGATCTATACCTCACGGAACAGATTTACCTGTTCCTCGACACCTCCCTAAGAGTACCACCAAGACCCTGAAGAAGAGATTAATTTAATGGAAGTTGACTACAATGAGCCTAGATCATCACAATCGACACAATTTTCGGGTGACAATATTGTTTGTGACGAAACTCATCTTGATTTTTATTCCTTCTAATTGCGGTGATGTGACGAACATGGTGAACGATTCCACAAAGATATCTCGACAATTGAAAAGAGATACCAGGGTCGACGGAATGTGTCAATGTTAGCGGACTACTGCTGGAAGTTATCGAGAGCTTTAGTATTGAAAAGATGATGTAATTATTGGTGATGAGTATATTTCGGTAATCAATTTATCAAGAAATGAAAGTTTCAACTTATATTTCGAAGTATTAGTGATATATTTTTATTGAAACGTTCATTTCTAGATGATATGATTATCGAATTATACACATTTTCCACAATAACATCCTCTTTTCCACACTAAACCTCGTGATAACTTGTGTTTTTGGAAAATATTAAAATGGAAGCAATGAAAAGTAAAAACTTGTGACACAACTCGAAGCGACAATCTGTGGAATAATTACCAAATGCTTTTCTTTAACAATACCCAAGTTTAATTTTGACAACTTTAAAATACCATTATTGAAAAATTAGTTTTTTCAGTAACGGCATTGTTCCTTTGAAAGGGCTATATCCTCTGACAACCAAGGGCTTATTATATTGTATTACGCTGAGTGAAACAATGTAATGTAGTTAATTTTGGCTCAATATCCGCCTATATAAATTAATTTAATATTTTCTCTATTGATTGACTCGTACTGATGGTAATAATTAATAGTAATTTAACATCAAAAGGTTTTATTATATGATTAATATATTAATATATATACATACACGTATAAGTAATGAGAGGGCTGAGTCGATTATAACCTGCCCCGAGGAAGCCTTCATCAGGTAGACAAAGACCCGTTCGCTACAGTTAATATTTCACATGTGCACGCGCTCGGCTGCACTACAAAGTCTCTTAGTAATCATCTAACGAATCATAACCGTCTCTATTCGCCCTCGTTATAATTTAATGATGAGGGGGCCTTTACCCGGCTCATTTAGAGCTGAAGTTACATTCCCCTCTACGAAAAAGAAAAGAAAGCCTAAAGTATTATACTCATCCGTTAATCATTTTGTATGTCTTATATCATATGAAGAAGAAGAGTTTCTACAGTCTAAAAATTATATTATCATATGAAGAAGTATACTTTGCAAATACTATACAGTATAAGGAGGATTGAGGAGGAATTCGATTGCATAGTGAAGCCCCAAAACTTTGCTCAGTAAGTCCAGGTGGGTCTAATGATTGTCATGTAGATGAGTCTTTTGTTATTAATTGGGAGCTTAGAGCGTTTGTCTAGTAAGTGTTGAAGTAGCCTGAAACGTCGAGCGGTTTCTTGTCTTTTCAGTCTAGTATGAGGATTCCAGGTTAATCGTTTCTCCAGATGCAACCCTAAGTATCGGATCTGTTCTACAGGCATAAGTGGGATATTATTAAAGGATACTGAAGGGGAGGAAGACATTGGTTTACGACGTAAGGTAAAAGTGATTTGATGCGATTTTTGAGAATTTATTTTAATTCTCCAGTTTTGACACCATTCTTCAAGATCAGTGATATGGGATTGGAGGCTTTGGGATGCAATAACTGGATTGGTGTTGACTGATAATACACATGTATCATCAGCGTGCATGTTAAGGATAGTATTAGGATG
Source organism: Troilus luridus (assembly GCA_964056705.1). Taxonomy (NCBI): domain Eukaryota; kingdom Metazoa; phylum Arthropoda; class Insecta; order Hemiptera; family Pentatomidae; genus Troilus; species Troilus luridus. The sequence goes on along the minus strand of OZ057417.1, from coordinate 74,436,205 downwards.
AGTTGGGATGTCAGCTGTATAAACTGTATAAATGATTGTGCCAAGGATACTACCTTGAGGATTTTTTTTTTATTTAAAAGACTGAAAGGACAAGAAACAGCTAGACGCTTCCGACTACTTGAACACATACTAGACAAACGCTCGAAGCTTCAGATGAATTACAAAAGACTTATTTATGTGACCTGTATGGGCTTACGGAATTGAACTATGGGGCTCCACAAAACCATCAAATTCCTCTCGTATTCAATCCGTGCAATCCAAAATCCTTCGCAAAATCCTAAACGCTCCTTATTTTGTCACAAATAAAACCATCCATAATGACCTGAACGTTCCATATGTTACCGATTTAGCCCATTCCAGATACCTATCATTCCATAATAAACTCCAGCCCCATCCAAACCCACTAGTTTCCATCCTTGCATCCAATTCCATCACGGACAATCCTCCTAGGCGTCTGTTGAGAAGATGGCCTCGGGACCTTATATTATAGGAATGTTATTAGAGTGCTGGGAGTGGGTAGTGCCTCTACATGTCCTTTCATGTATCTAGTTAGTCATATAGCCCTTGTACTAGATGTATATATTACAGTTGTACAATTCAATAAAATAATTTTAAAAAACAAACAAAACATGATAAAAGCCAATAAAATCCATTTCCCTTTTTATATACTCCAAGTTAGAACGTCTAACCGTTACTCAGGTACCTGTTATAAAAAATGTAACGACTAATAGTAACCGGAACATGAACCCATGGAAAATAAGAGAGTAGGTATTTTTTTCCGTATGCTACCTCGCGGGCATCACGTAGCGCTTTGATATAGTGCCTAAGGCTACTTTGGGATATGGAATTGAAGTGAGTAGCCACGCTGAATTAAACAGTAACCCTTCCCCTAAACTGCCTACTTCTATCCCTTACCTCCATCTCCATCATAAAATATTAAAAACCGAAGGCATATCAAGAAAAAAGCAACTTAGTTATACAGGAACCAAAAAAAGAAAAAAAAATATCTAAAAAGAGAAGATATATCAAGTAAGGCTACACCTACATTGGATCCGGTGTGATACGATGAGACGTCGCTAGCAAACCATACGACTGAAATATATCGAGAGTTATAACATTTGGTTCTTTAAATTTATAAAATTTAGATTATTTATTAATTATTTTTTATACATTTATATTTTCCTATAATGTATAGTAAAATATGTATAATGTATACACCCCAGCATCGTATGTGATAGAATCACGTCGCACCGAATCGGATCCAATGTAGGTGTAGCCTAACGAGTAAAAAATTACATACGGGTTTAAATGAGAATAGAAATATTTACAATATCAATATATAGAATCTAGGGTGTGGAGTTATTAATTGTTACGCTGAAGGATCCGGTTTAAAACCCTGCTAGGGTAGTTATTAAACCTGTTAACATCCACGAATAGACCCTGTGATACCTAGAGACCATCTGAGACTCACCCAACCTCTTTAAAGTTGGTACCCTAATTTGGGGAAAATGATGGCGGTTGAGTGTGATTTCGAATGTTACTGAACCCAAGACCTAGTGGTGCAGGGTTTTTTTTGGTTTATTTTTATATACAAACTGATACTCGGGAAATATAAAAGTCACAACTTTAACCTTAATAATAGCGAATCGGAAATGATTTTCAATAAATGGATATAGAAGGAAGGAGCGGAGTGGCTCAGTGGTAGAGCACTGAGTTGCCATCCCGCTGCTGGCAAGATTTTATTTTGTCTCATTGCAACCGGAGATGGATCATACAGGGTCTAGGTCCCTCCTGGGGCTCACCCAGCCTCTATAAGATATTATAAAAATAGGGTAGCCAAAATAAAGGGGAAATCTGGCAGTTGAGCGTGACCTAGGACAAGTCTCTTCCTTGCAGGACCGTTCTTCATGAACCAGTACAGCCTCTACCATGTAGTGATCCCCTGACCCGTTCAAGGGTTGTAGGTACAGGTTTTTTTTAAATTATTTATTTTTAGATATTGGAGGGGACAATTTTAAACATCCCGAAAAGTTTAACTACTTAAGGTCTATCATTACAAGAAAGAAAAAAGGTTAGCAACACACAAATTACCTAAAAAGTTCATAACGTTAGGCCGAATATTTAACGTCCGAGGGGTAGACCGAGGAGTAGACGGGAGGATTGCGATAAGAGTAATCTGGCGGATTCATTTGGATTTAGTAGTACAAGGACTGAAATTTCAAAGCAGAGATCGGTGGTATCGGTATCGAGCCTTCGACTAAGCCTCATGAAATATTCTGGATTAAATAATTGTTAAATAAATGTTAATTTAAATTTAACTGTATTTCCACTTGGCCTGTTTAAATAATAAAATCATTAAACAATATATAACAATGCAATATATAACAATATATTATATGAGAATATATAAAATGCATATTAAATTACCAATTTGTACACAATAATAGGCCGTTTTTTTATTGTTATTTAAAAAGTATGAAGAGATATATCCAAATTAATATTTCTCATTATTGACAGTTATGTCTGTTATTTGTTCGACCATCTAATTATTAAATATTCTATATTTGTAATTAAATCGCAACAGACAATGTTTTATTTTATAATGTATGATTGGTAAACAGTACTTTAATTACAAAAGGTATTTTGATTATTAAATATTTGAACTTCATATTTCATTGGAAATAAAAATTTCTTTTAATATTCATTTTAATTAATTTTGAAAGGATTTATTTTTAAATCCTGTTCTAATTAAATAATTTAATTAAACTAGCATAAACTCTAAAATATTATGAATATTATGTTAGATCCATCCTAATTAATAATCGGCTTTAGTTTTATTTAATTTATTTTTTGTTTAGTATTTTATAATTAATTTAATCTTAAATAATAAAATAATTTAGATATAAAAATATTGAAGTATAAGACAATGATATTATATGATGTCATAGCATATAATTGGTGGACAGTACCAAAGAAATATGTACCGTTCTATTAAGTTAAAGCCATTTTGAAATAAGTAGTAGAAATTTGTAATAATTAGGCTCGATTTAAACTAAAAAGTATACCAGATTTTTTTGTTTTTCCTGTTGACTAAACGGAAGTCAAGAGCATCAATACATTTAAATATTATGTAATAATACATTTAAATATTATATAATTAAGGAATTAATCCATTCAAAGTAATAGAAAATCAACAAGAGAATATAAAATTGTTATTATAAAAGACATGAGAGAGCGCTAGTGAGGGTGCCGGAAGCTCCATCTACGGTCCTTCAGAAAAACCAAGTAAACTTACATTTATTATATAAATTTCTTATTATTAAATAAGAATATAATTATTTTAAATAAGTTTAAACTTAATAGATGCTTTATTTATAGATAAATTTGTAGAAACATTTATTTGAATAATGAAATATACGTGTGTGAGTGTGTTTATATATATACATACTTTAAATTATATAACAGACCTGTAATAAATAAAAAATAATAGTTAAATAATAACCGATTTAATATCTAATTACTTTTAAAAAATCTCATTTATTTACTAAATTGTAAAATATGAATAAGACAAATATATTATTTGTAGAAAAAAAATGTAATGGAATGGAATTAATTATTTTAGAATATTTATTTGAATTAATGTTTAATAACTAATGATTATTTTCATTTAAAAAAAGTAAGAATAAAAAAGAAATATTTTACACAAATAACTATCTAAATAAATGAATGAAATAAAAAAATTTAAAATTATTTAAGTTGATAATTAAATATTAATAAGTATTATAGCTATTGTACTTAATAGTAAAAATATAAACAATATAGCATATAATATTTATACTCTATGAAATATAAAATAGTTTAACTATTATCCAATATGTTTAATTTTAATGTTTGTATATGTATCACATAGCCTATTTACTTGATGAATTATTGTAATACAGTTGTAAATATCAATAAATAAAAAAAATAAAAAAAATGTTTGTATAAAAAAATTGACAAAAAATATTTCAATATGCAATAATAATTTTATGTTAATACCTTACGAATATTTAAATTTTTAAGAAAAACTTCAAAATAATGTTGAAATATTTTATATTAATGATAATATCTAAAAAAAAAAAAGATTCATAAGAAAATAAAGCTATTTAAGTAGAGAATTAACAATAATATAATAATCATTTCATACAAAGCCTAATAATTAAAAGTATTTAAAAGTGTTCTCTTTTTATTATTAAGAATTAAAATTTAAAGAAAATTAGGCATAGTCGTTATGATTTTATTTATTTTTAATGGAAAAAATTACTAATATTTATATTATTATATAGATGTAGATAGAAGTATACCAATCAATGATATTATTAAATGAAAAATAATAAATATTTAATAGGAAAAGATATACCAGAAGAGAAAGTTTCGAATCCGCCATGATGGATTTCTGAACACTATCCATTTATATAATTAAAATTTAACACTATTATAATTTCCAAAACTTCACACAACCCACAATAACACAGAGAAACACCAAAACACAAACCAATAAACATTACCAATCTAAACACAAGTAAAAAGTAAAAATAAAAGAATTATAAGTAAAAAAAAAAAAAGATCCGCACTCATCCGAAGTTGAAATGAAACTGAGGAGTGAAAGGTACAAGTCAAAATGACAGTGTTGCCATCTAACATCTGCATTAAAAAAAAAATCATAGCTAATATAATATCTAATATTAAAATCAGTGTTGTTTTTTCTTGTAAAAGATACATTTACCATTATATCTTTAAACTCTATAAAAGAATTAAATTATCTAAATAGGAAGAAAATAATTGAAATCTATTTACAGAAACAGCAAATGCGCGGGAAGCCAATGATCTAATATACTGCGTCCGTATTACCTAGGGACAACGCGCCTGCCTCAAACTAACTCGAATCCCTTGTATTTCATTTTAAACGAATTAAACTGTTTTAAAACTATGACAATATTTAAAATTCATTATTAAAATAGGAATTTTATAATACTACATATCAAGGAAAAATGTAAGGTAATGATTTTAATATAATCTAATTTTTAAATTGGTAAGAACATTTTTTTTCCATTGGGTATTCTTCAAAACTTAAATATGTTTATATATATATATACACATTTAATTTTAATAATAAAATGATTTAAGCAGTTAAAGTAATGACAATATTTAAAATTAACTAAATTAAAATGTTATAATACTAAATATTAAGGACAAATAAAAGGTATTGACTTTAAAATAATTTATTTTTATAATTAATTATTATAAAATTATTGTTATTTTGATAGTGATTTTTAAAAAATATTTTTGTTTTGAAGAGAAAAGATTTAAATTTACTTTTTAACTTGGTAACAAAATTTTTTTTTCCATACATTAGTATTTATTTTAATAATTACCACCCACCTTGTAAACCTGTTAAAATATTATTATCCATATAAGCATTGTTTTTTCATTTAATAAAATGTTGATTTTTACCTATTTTGATTTTTGGTTTGTTTTATATACTTAAAATAAAAATTAATTTATTTCTTAATCTTTAATCTTTAATAAATTAATTATTTTTCTTATTTCACTGAATTCTCTATAACGAAGTAACAGAACCTGAACTCGAAATATTGGAATAAGGTTTTTTAAATCGATGCATTCCATTTTTAATTAAAAATAGGGCTATATTTGGTGTATTCATAATTTATTTTTATTTATTGTTCTTTTGGTGGTGATTATTTTTAAATATTTTTATTATGAAGAGAAAAGATATAATCACCATCAAAAGAGGACAAATGTTTTCTCTTGAAAATAAAAATATTTAAAAATAATCACCATCAAAATAGGACAAATCTTTTCTCTCCAAAATAAAAATATTCATAATTTAACTGATCGATTTAAATTTTATTTAAAATATAAATATAGCTGCTAATAAAATTATATAAGTATTCTTAATAAATATTTGGCTTGTTATTAGTTAAAAATAACACCTGTACCGCTACAACCCCTGAAGACTACAAGAATGGTCCTGGTTTCAGTACATGGTAGGGACTATACTGTTTCTAAGCTAAAGGTAGTACTTATCCACTTTATAAAAGCTCGGTGAGCCCTAAGAGGGTCAATAGATCTCACATGGTCCATCCGTGGCTGTTAATTTATTAAATTATTTATTTTTCACATTATATGGTGATTGAAAAAGTGGTCTTAAATTATAAGTCTGCGTGTACAGCACCAAATATTACTAAATTATTACTTACAGTTCATTAGGTAATAGTAGAAAAATATGGCGGGTGGAGTAGCTCATTGGTAGAGCGATGAGTTGCCGTGCAGATGGTCCTGGGTTCAAATCCGGGAGCTGGCAGACGTTATTTAACCTGTGAGGTGGGGATGGGTTCTCTAGGGGCTCACCCAGCCCCTGTAAAATGGGTACACGAAATATGGGCGGAATCTGTCGGTTGAGGGTGATCTAGGAAAAATCACCACACTGTATAACCCTTGTCTAAGAAACTTCTTTTTTTTATACTAGAAAATATATGAAAGAAAACAGTCACGACTACTAAAACAATTTTTCTTATTTCTTCATTATCATTCAGTTTATATAAATATAGAAGCTGTTTCCATAAAAAAGAAATAAGTCCTCAAAACATAGAAAGTGAAATGATAGAAAAATAAGGATTTAATTTTTATTTTAAAAATAAAAATTGTATTATTATTTATTTATAAAAGAGTCATATCGAATTTTTGATCCAACCGTTAAATAGAATCAGAGATTAGGAATTGTAATTTTTTTTTCTTTTCGTTTCTTGAAAAAACGTTTCGAATTGGGCATGTGCTGTTTTAGTTATTCAAATGTAATTTGGCTTTAGAAATAAGAATAATTTTCTTTTCTTTTCGTTCTGGCCGGTTGTTTCTCGGAATATTTTTTGTCCACCAATTGAAAATATTTTTCCTGATGAAGTAGACAATAAAGAGAAAGAGAGAAAGACATTTCCAAAAAGAGATAAAAAGAGTAGCAATCGTGCAGTTATCGATTGGCCCAGTTTATATCAGGAAGAAAGAGGACAATAGCCTTTATTGTGGGGATCAGTTGTGACAGAAGCTGTCGTGATAACTTCTGTGACAGTACTGTCATGGCTACTTCTGTCGACTCGGCTTCTGTATCTATTTTCTTTTTCCATTGCCATCTTTCATTTAGATACAGTAACATTTCAGACAATACTCCATGTATTTTGTTATTGTCAATAAAATTATTACGAGGATTAAAAAAAAACCTGTACCATTACAACCCCTGGACGGGTCTGGGGTTTAGTACATGTTAAAGACTGTACTGTTTCATGGACAACGGTTCTGCAGGGAGGTGATTTGTCCTAGATAACACTCAACCGCCCCCCATTATTTTGGGTGGGTACCCTATTTTTTATAGCATTATATAGAGGCTGGGTGAGCCCCAGGAGGGTCCCCTAGATCCTATATGATCCATCTCCGGCTGCAAACAGACTAAATAAAAGTCTTGCCTACAGTGGGATTTGAACTAGGATTTCCGGCATGGCAACTCAGTGCTCTACCACTGAGCCACGCCGCCCCCCAATATGGATGAAGGTAGTATGGATAACGAAATGAACTTATAAAATATTTCTCTATTATATCCCCGGTGAATAAGTGGTTAAGTCGGATTTTATCCAGAGAGAGTTAACTTCTTTCAGTTAACCGGAATTGTATCATTCTCGTAGTTTTTGGCTTTAAATGTAGTTGTAATATAAACAATAACTCCTTTTTAAGCCAATGCCTTACTTAGCCCCTTAACGAAAATAACTCGATTCCGTTTACTTAAGTAAAAGAAACTCATTTTGCTTTCGGATTGGCAAATTTAACAGTAAAAAAAAACATATTAATTAATATAAAATTTTGTAAGTATTATTTACAAAATTTTTGGAGTTTTAAAAACAGTTAATACAAATATTTTATCTATACACAATCGTTGGTTTAGGAAACGTACAGTCACTACCAAGTACTCACCCACGATCAATCGTGAGTTTTAGTGGACACAATTTTTATGATTTTTTTTTTCAATTTAGTAGCAAAAAACAATTAACTCGAGAAAAATTGAAAGGGTGATTTTAAACAAATTGAACCTACAGAGTCCAGATTGGTTGTATCTGTGATTTCAATACATTTTTTTTTTTTTTGTAATGGCATTTTCAGTTGTTCTTTGTCAGAATTGAAATGTATATAATATTTTTTTTATTATTATTTTTCTCTTCTCTTTCCCTTTTTTCCCTCCCATCCTTACCAAAAATATGTCAATATTCCCTGAAAGAGGCCGCAGGAGCTTTTAATTTCCTGCTGTCGGCGTTCACGTTCACAAACAAATAAACGTTTGCCTTCGTTCATCCCTCCTTTCACCCCACCCCCCTCAAACACTCTATCTCACTCTCACTGTCCCTCCCTCCTTGATTCCCTGAGTAATTGTCTCGTTTCCTTCCATAATGTTATTTCACAACTTATTAAAACGGTAATATTATATAATAACCGAAAAAACCTGTACCACTACAACTCGTGAAGGGTCTGGGGTTCAGTACATGGTAGAGACAGTACTGTTTCATGGACATCGGTTGTGCAGGGAGGTGAATTGTCCTAGATTTCCCCCCCTTATTTTGGGTACCCACTTTAAAGAGGAATATTATATAATAGGGATAAAAGAACTATATACCTCTAGAAACCATTAATTGTCTTGATTTCAGAATATGTTAGATGCTCTTGAGGTAATAGTATGGCAGGGACATTCATGCTCAGTAATACACTATATATATATATATATATATATATATATTATAATACTTCAGAAGCAATAAGTAAACATATAAGAAAGATATAAAGATGTAGAAAGAGTTTACTGGACTACAAAGGGAAAACAAACTGTACCATTACAGCCTACAGCCTTAGCTTATGTACATAATAGAGACTGTACTGTTATTAAGCCAATGATTATGCAGGGAAGTGATTATGGGCCATATCACTTTCAACTGTCATTTTTATCCAATAGTTAACATTATCCAGAATCAGCCACTTAGTGAAGTCTGGGAGGTATTCTACGGCTGTTATTATTATCACTAATTCTTTAATCTATCTTAGGATTACTAAAGATTTATCTCTCATGACTGGATTCGAACAACTACAACTTAGCACTCTAAACACTAAGCAACCCATATAATATATTATAGTCCTCTAAAATAATTATTGAGTGGAAAATAGTTGACTGGATAATTCAATCCATAATTATTGTGTTATTTGCATTTAAATGAAACTGTTTAAAGAGAATAAATAAAAAAATATAATAAAATATTTTGCTAAAAACCTATTAAGACCTTAATAAATATAATTAGTAAATACCGCAAGCAAATTACTGCTTCCGGTGGTCATGTAGTGGCACGAAAGGAAAATAATATATTACCAAATTATCACTTATTTAATTATTATAGAATATTTTTAAATGAATAGAAAGTAATGGATACAATTATTAATGAACAAAATTTGAATGATTATGATTTTCAAGTCAATTACCATTTCCAGAGGTTATATCTACATCCATGGTTAAGTCGGATATTGTCCAAAGAGAGTTAACTGCTTTCAGATAACCAGAATCGTATTATTCTGGTAGTTTTTGGGTTGAAATGGAGTTATAATATGTAATATAAGCAATAACTCCTTTTAAAGCCAATGCCTTACTTAGCCCCTTATTCACTACGAAACCAACTCGACTCAGCTTACTTACGTACAAGAAACTCATTTTGGAGAAAATTAGACTTGACCACTTATTCACCGGGGCTGTAGGTATAGGAACCTGAAAGAGAACTTTACTATTTAAGCTAACCTCAAAACTTTTTTTTATATATATTTTCTGCTTAGTTATGTTGGGCCAAAACCAATTCAGGATGTTCAATATAAAATACCAGCTATATTATATTGAAATTTTTGCAATTTCTACGTACAAGGATATATAAAAAACATTGATAATTACTAAAGGATATGTGTTTTTCCCAGTTCATAATGTACTGACAATTAATAGATGATACCTCAGAGCTAGGGTCTGACCAAGCAATCAACAGAGAGATAACATAAAGTCTCCTGGGGGACGGACGAGCCTGATTCTAATTGGGGGGGGTACCAGAAGACCCTCGTTAGTGATATCGATCCACGGGGAGGTGGGGGGTCCGCAAGGTCTGTTATTACTTTGTAATAGTAATTTGTGATTTTTAATTGGCTATAAAATTACTTTGTAATTATAATTTGAGACAATTAATCTAAATTCTTTTGTTTGTCTTGTCGGAACTCTATTGAAAGATCGTTTATTAATCATAAAATACCCTAAGAAGTATCAACAAGTATCTAATTTTATTTAAGTTTCGACCAATTCAACTAAGTAATATTAAAAATAAGACCCATAAAGTGTCTTGGGTTCAGTACACGATAGAGACTATACTCGTTTTGAGCCAATATTAAGGTGCTTAGGCCAAGGTCACTAATGGTATATATTTTATAAAGGCTGGATGAACCCTAGGAGGTCAAGCCAACGATGTTAATAAATATATTGTTTATCTTCAACAAATTGTTATTTTCTCTGCCTTACCTACAGCTTAGTAATTCATATATCTATGTTATATACCTGCATATATATATTTTTTAATTTTCACTTCCTGTCCTTAAGTAATCCAGTTATCCCTTTGAAACAGAAATCCATCCTGACAAACGCTTCGACTTTAATTCGTACTAGACTGAAACGAAAAGAAAAACCGAAACTGTTTACTGTTGCGTATTTCAACATTTACGAGGCAAACGATACAAGCCTCCAATTAATTATAAAAACTCTTATGCATGCATGACTATAATTAGACCTACTTGGACTTGAAGAGTAGCGCTTTCGGACCTCACTAAGCCATCCAATTTCACTCGTATCCAGTCCTCACAATCCAAATTCCTTCGTAAAATCCTCTATACACCTTATTTTGTTGCGTATAAAATCATCCATCGTCCTCAATATTTTAGTTTTTACTGATTTTGCCCGAACCCGATATCAATCCTTTCATGACAAACTTTATTCCCAACTAAACACACTATTTTTAAACCTAGCTTCCTCTTCAATTCCCGATAATCCTCCGAGGCTTCTGAAAAGAAGATGGCCCTGTAAAATTCGAAAATTTTAAATTTGTTGTTTTAGTGATACCAGTGGCTTAAATACATGACTATTATTAGACCTAAAGGGACTTAGGACCCACTAAACCATTAATGTCCTTTCAAATTGAATCCTTGAAATCTTTCTGAATATACTAATACTCCTTATTTTCTCTGATACAGTTCCCGATAATTCTCCAAGGCACATGAACCTTCTAACTTGAATCTGTTATTGCAGTACCACCGGTAGGTAGTTTCTCTACTTGTTTTTTTGTTATATCATTATTAATCTATTCGTTTACTTATAATAATATATTATAAAATAGGTGTACAATTTTTATTAAACGTTTTTTTTTATTTTAAATTATTTTATTGAATTGTACAACTGTAATATATACATCTAGTACAAATGCTGTATGAATAAATAAATACATGAAAGGACATGTAGAGGCACTACCCATTGGCAGCACTCTAATAAACGTTTTTTTAAATATATTCTTCTGCCTTTAGTTTAATAGTCTTATAAGGAAATGGTTGAGGTCTTTTTTTATCATTTAAAAAAAAAAAAATTTATAATTGCGATAATACGTTTCTGTCAAAACAAAATATATGAGGTTAAAACGTAAAACCCGAAAGAAGGTGGATATTTCGGATTCGTTTCCCGGAAGGTAAATGCGGTGATGTTTGTTCACGTCGCTTGTCCGACATCCATTAGATTGCCCTTTGCCTTGTTTAATTAGTACCTAATTTTACCTGCGCATCGGTTGGAATTAGTACAAGTATTGTTTTAGGGAGAAGGTACTTATCCCATTAATGCTTTTCGGTTTGAATGGGATGGGATACAATAAATGAATAAAGAGTAATTAATTTGATCTAATAATTATATAAGAGTTATATTAATCACTTCAACATATACAAAAATAGGAGTTAAAACAGACATTCTTTCAAACACTTATGTTAATTGAGTTTCTTTATATTTCCTATATATTTCTTATATATGCTTTCAAGGAATCAGCTAATAATGTACGGTTTGTAATTAGTGTATTTAAGTAAAACGTCTTTTTTTTTTTTTTTGTTTAACGTCATTTTTTTCAGCAATGGCTGCTCGGACGATGTTTCAGAGGAATTCCTAAATTTTGCCCATTGCATAGGCTCGGGACCCCCATTTTACATTTCTTCCGAAGGACGACATAACCAAGGATTTTTAACTTCCTTTAAAAAATCCTTGGACCACCTGTAAGAGTGCGAACCCGCGATATTAAGGAGGTTGTTATGAGAACCACTAGACTATTTAATCCTTTATCTATTTAATTCTGTAGAATAATAAAGAATCTGAATTCTGTAAAGTTTAAGGCTGCTTTCAAACTAAGGTAGTATAAGAAAAAGAATATATTGCGACCATTTATTGCTAGAAAGGTTCTAATAAGAATAGCCGATACATCGACGCGATCTGGTCGTTAAAAATATTTCAATATAAACCCATGAGTTAGATTAATGAAATACATTACCGAATTATCTTCTCGTGATTTTCAAATTTTGAACTATCCTACGATACAAATCACTGATGAGAACGACAAGTACTTCGAGAGATATGTTGCTCAATCGCGCGCGTATGAACCTACTTTTATCGTCTACCTTTAGATTTTATGGAACTGTTTTATGTTTGTATCGCAATATATCGCTACAGATATATCCCATATCGTATGTATCTAGCGATATATTGCTTATAATACGTTGCTTAAGATATATCGCTTATCTTATATCGCAACCGATATACCTCTTATCGTATATCGCTTCAGTATAAACGGAAACTAAACTGTAAAAGAAATCATGAGAAGCGAGGGATGGTTGACTGGATGATCGATGTAAGGAAGAAAATAGTTGGGGGTGCAGTCAAATAAGACACTAAATAAGTGGTTACTTATTTTAATTACGTGCCGACGTTTCGACCCACTTTGTGGGTCATCTTCAGGGCTGACGAGCAGGAGGCTGACGCTAGAATCAAATTCTTTATTAAACATATGTTTAATTATGTATAACAGTTATAGTTAATATTAAGCATTTTATATGTTTAATTATGAATTATAATTATATTTTTATTTGAAAAGAAGAATATTTAAAAATTAATAACAAATAAAATACAATATATTATAATTATAGTTGATTTGAGGATATGTATATGTAATCATATTTATTATTATTATTTATATATTGAGAGCCTCATTTACTTATTTTTATTATTACTGATTTTTAATACTTAATGCTTACTTTGTTTTATCGAATAATATCAATTTATGTTTTCCTGAGTTTATTTTATTTATTTATTTATTTTTACGTACAGTAAATCTGTAAATCTATATTTATTAAATTTTGTAATCTGTCATCACCTTTTATACGTGTGTAATAATATATCCTCTAAATCTGTACGTATATATTTGTAAAAAGTATCTAGATAAATTTAATCTAGATAGATTATATTACTATTTTCTTTCTTTTTTAATATATCTATGATTTTGTATACATAAATACATAGTAATGCATATTCGGTAGAGTTTACAAGATGAGAGAAAAAATACAAAAATATAAATGTATGTATATAAACATAGTAAAAAATAACCTACGGGGTAGGCCAAACGTAGGTGGGAGGATGGGTCAAGTGTGAACTTGCAATTAAGAGTTCGGACTTGGGCAGTAATCCATGAATGAAAGTTTGTAATCAGTGTTTAGTGGTGTCGGAGTCGAACCTTCACGTTCGCTAACCGAATTATTATTATTAATTAATTTAAATAATTTAGATTTCCTGAACATTTATTATAAATTGCAAAATAAGAAGAGGAATGAGTTTTAAGCAGAATTCGACCGGAGTCGTGAGGGATATTTAAACTGAACAGTATTCGAATATTTTTAGATAGAACTTGTCTTTGAAATAAAATTCTACAATATCTAGTCTAGCGGGAAAAATACTGGGCAGATATGGCAACATCGTGCAGAAGGCGCGAATCCTGGACCAATCAGATCGCTCCATTCTCTATAACTGCATTATCAAGGGCTCACAACATCTCACATTCCCTTTTTTAGATTTAGTTCTCGACTAGCTCCGGCCCGGTTCGGGGTGTGTGTGTATCAGTGATCCCAATTCCGAGTGTTTTTATTTATATTTTTAGTGTTCCAGTGTTGTGTTGTTAAAATGCTGTGTTTTTATTTAATTTTTAATAATGAATACAAGTGATGTGATTAATATGAACATAAGTGAAATGTTTATACGAATATGAGTGAAGTGATTTAAAATATTTCGGAATCCAGATTTGTAAGAAAGAAAAGGAGAAACTGCTTGGATATTCTGGTGTGATTTATAAATTATTAACTAGGTTATTATTTTATTAACAGCGTCAAATATTTTTATTAGGTTCTTACACTTACACTTTTATAACAGTTAACATTAACAATTGTGATTTTAGGCTTTAATTAAAAGAAAGTATAAATTAAAAAAAAAAAAACATTTTAACTTCTTCATATATATTTTTTTCATATAAAGAGTTAATATATCATATAGTAAAATAATTAATTCATTTTTAAATTCATATATATATATATATATATATATATATATATATATATATATATATATATATCATATATCTCATTTGGTAATTAGTTTCTCATTTAAATTCACAGTTCAATTTACGATTTCAGTAATGATAGTAAATCTATAAATAAGTTATGCAATTGTAACAGTAAAATAATTCTTTAAAATTTATTATTAAATTTATATATTTCTCTCATATATTGATACTTAAAACTCTATATTTGGTAAGTAATTTCTTATTTAAATTCACACTTCTATTAACGAATTTAGTATTGATAGTAAATGTATAAATAAATTATGCAGTAAACAGTAAAATAATTCTGTAAAATAATAAATTCATTATTAAATTTATATATTCCTCTCTTATTTAGAAACATAGTTATGTATTTGCTAATTACTTTCTTATTTAAATTCACATATCTATTTATGATTTTAAAATAATTATTAAATGTTTAAATAATTTTATTTAGGACATACTGAGACACTTAACATCTAATCTTATATTTTAAAAATTAATTTAGAATTTTATATTTTATTTTCTTAATATTTATTTGATTTTTATAGAAAAGTATATTTCAAATATTATCTAAACATTAAAATCATTCTTTAATTGCTTTCATATTTTACATAGGTACATATTTTCTAATATAATTTTTTATTTGAATCGACATATTATGATTTTAAAATAGATGGTAAATGTATAAATAATATTATAAATATCATTAATTGGCTTATTCTTATATTTAGGACATTCTGAGACACTTAAGATCAAAACGTTTATTTTGAAAGGATGTAAACTGGATTGCATTATCTAATAATTCGTTCACTTAATGAAAACCTATTTCCAGTCGGTTTTTTTGGCATATAACTTTATTTAGCGGATACGTTTCGACTAATTTGTCATTTACAATCCATCAAGAACTTCCTTCATCTCAGAAGAGTTACACGTCATCTTTTTTCTGTAAATTATTAATTACATAAATCACAACAATATAACGAATATACATTTCTTAAAATCGTCCATAAATAGAAGTAAGTATAGATACCTCTTTTTTTTTATAATTCATGTCATTAGCTAAAAACTTTTCTTGGAGGTCCATTGTCCTCCATGGTCCTTTTGTTAATATTTTAGACTTTGGTCTCTATTTATACTATATTTTATTTATATTTACATACTAAAATCCTTCCCATTTAAATTTATCATAATTAAATTATAATTCAAAAAACTATAATTCAAAAAAAAAATTTTTTAATACGTAAAATTTATTAAGTTTATTATTTTATTTTTAATATATTTTTATAGGTTCTTAATTAAAAAATCAGATAGGACTGAAATTGGGATATCTAGGTAACTGTTGGGAGGTTATAGTGCTAGGTTATCTCTCTGTGTTTTTAAAGTAAACGTTTATTTAAACATTTAATTAGGAATTTAATTTTTAATAAAACTGATAATTTTTGCTTCATAATATTTATTTCAATGTCATACAAGTTTTTATTAAAACCAATATTTCAAACATTATCTCATCATTAAAATCATTCTTTAATTTTTTACATATGTAAATATTTTCTAATCTTATTGGCCTCTTATTTATTTAAATTCGCACTTCTATTTATAATTTTAATATTGATGACAAATGTTCATATAATTTTTTAAATGTTAGAAAATGGATTTATATTTTATTTAGGGTATACTGAAACACTTAAATATTTTTTCTATGTTATCATATGTATAATGTTTGTAAAAAATATTACTTCTTCAATGATTAGTTTTAATGTTATACAATTTTCATCCAAACCAATATTTCACAAAAGTAAAATCATTCTTTAAATTAAAAAATTCATATTGATTTATTTTTATTTTTTCTTATTTTACATAGAAAAAAATCTTGTATTCTAATTTATTATTTGAATTGACACACTATTTATAATTTTAAATACATTTTTATATTAAATATAAAAAAAGGTTGCAGTCGTTAGTAATTGGCTTTTTATTTTATTTAGGGCTTACTGAAGCACTTTAAATCTAAAACTATATTTTATTTTATTAGTTAAATGAAAGTTATAAGAATAAAATTTTAAAAAATAGCTTCTTCAATGATTTATTTTAGTATATGAAACTACATTTATATTTTTTATTTTTTTATAATTTTGGAAAGCTACATGTTTTCTAATTCAAATTCACACATCTCTTTGTGATTTGAAGATAGATAGTAAATGTACAAATAAGTTTATAAGTCTTGTATCTTCAATTATTAGCAAATAATTTTTCAGTATAAATATTTTATTTTTCAATAATTATCGTTGTGAAAAATTATATTTAACCATATGAGTAAGAGAAAGTATTAAGTTAGACAAAAAAAATATATTTTCTAAGATCCTATCATTATTTATTTTAATTAAACATTTTTAATAACACAAATATTTCAAATATTATCGACACAGAAAATGTTGATATTTTATATAGTAAAATAATTCTCTGAACTGAAAAAACATAATTATATTGTATACTATGGATTATATAAATTATAATTATGGATTTTTATATATTGCATTTCAAGGTATATATATAGTATTTTTTTCATACTATTTCATTGATTATTGCCAATTGGTTAATAATTTTGAGTCACACTTCAATTTATGATTTCAAAGTTGATAGTAAATGTTTAAATAGCTTTCTTATACTATAAATTTATCCATCATATTTATATTTCAATTACTTATTTAATAATTTATTTTCAATTTTACAGTACATGTTCAGAATTTATTGTTAAATAAAAGTAGGTAGGTATTTAAATCTTGTTACTTGGCAGTGCCTCAAAACTTAATTTAACATTTAAATTCATCTTTTTTTTTTAATATTATTTCAGAATAGTACATGGTGAAAAAAAGTATATAGTCATAAAATTATATAAAATGTTACATAACTATCTATTTGTTGTATATGTTTCGACCCACATTGCAAATATTCATCAAGGTTCTTTATCCTTAAGGACATTAAGGATAAAATATTATTCAGAAAACCAAATTTATACATTAGAGGGTGGGAACCCCAGGGTATCAAGTGTTTTTCAATAATTAAGTTTGGTTATGGATAGTTAATAAGTATCGAATATTAAAGCAAATAATCAATATCCAATGAAGGCTTTAAATATACAAGGGATATTCAGTAGAACCTGAACTTAAATTTATTTAGGTTTTATTAATTTTTTTTATTATTAAACTCTCATATGTGATTATTATTGTTGTGGATTATTTAAGAAGTAATTTGAATTTACACTTTTAATCATAGAAATAAATGTAACCTTTTAAATTACAGACCATCACTATATCTCATTCTGTCATGCAAATAACTATGGATTTTTTTTATTCTGAAATAGAAATGACTATCAAATCGAACTATGTCACCTGTCGTCGAAAAACTTTAAATTAAAATTTATTTTCCATCCACTTCATATGGTTTAAAACCTATACATATAAAACAAAGTCCTCAGCCGCGTTTGTTCGCGGTAAATTCCAATAACTACTGCACGGATTTTCATGCGGTTTTCACCAATGGATGAAATGATTCATCTGGAAGGTTTAAGTATATAATTAATCGAAGTTTTGTGTAAACGGGTTGGAATATAATGATAGTTGTCGGAAATGTTGGAAAAAGTATAGCCGCCTGGGAGGTTTCATCGAATGCGCTGCCTAATGCCTTTGTCATATAACGAAACAATGCATGGTGGAATATCCCTCTTTTATTGATCTACAACAAATTCAGTGGTAGCATATATCTATCTTTTAAGGAAAACTTACTTTACCGATTTTATCTCCTAAAAAAATTGATCGGTATTTGGAAAGCTATTTAGACAAGTACAGTATTAATCCTTATCAACTTATATACTTTAGTTACCTTAAGTATTTCATGCGCATTATTAGAATATTTTATACCATATAATTTAAATGATTATTGGTTATCGCAAAAACTTAACGCGCAAGAAAATAAATTCGTAGTTAAAGAAATATTTTGTTTTGTTTTTATGTTTATAATATCTGCATAATAAAATACATTAGACAGGTAAAACATGTGGGCTCAATATGTCTTACTATCCGTGCAAAGCGGGGTCGCTATTAGATTAATAAATAGAATCCCAAATAACCAAAATTTAGCTTTTGGAACTAATATTCACAATTGTTGTTTTTTTAAAATTAATAATAAGTAACTCCTTATGTGAATCTGAGTTACAAAAATATATTATAGTTTCTCTGCAATTCCAAAACTCCAAATACTGTTTTCCCCCAATTTCTTACATACACATTAAATTCTGTCTTGGGATTGAGTTTGATATCACGACCTGATGACTAATAAGCCCACGTATCTTTAACCCGTAGGTAATGTCACATTTTAGTTATTTTTGTAGTGAATTTTCTATAACTTTAAACTATTAAAATTTGTTTCTATATTACTTAGAGGAATAGTTTAAAGAAAATTGTTTCCATTGTTAATGGCATTGATAAGTAATTGGAGGTATTGTTCATAGCATTTATTTGTGAAATTTTTGCTAAAATATTACCTATTTTGTGGTGATGTTGTCCTTTACCTCCAGGGCACAATTAAATAGAATAATTAATTTTTGAAAATAAATTAATATCTCATATTTTGTGTAAAATAATTATTTTTTAATAATGTAATGGATGTAAAGATTTATTTACTGGTATTATATTTTTCATTAATTTAATGATATATTTCATTTTATTTTAGTGTTGTGTTTTTTCAATAGAGTTTTCCACTCTTATAAACTATAAATTGTTTTACAGTTATTGTTATTTGATGGTGATTATTTAAAAAAAAATTTATTTTGAAGAGAAATGATTTTTCCTGGCCGGGATACGAACCCGGGTCTTCTCTCTTCCAACTAAGTTACAAATCCATACTCTTCACCGATCCTATATCCCCATTCTCGCAATTTTTGCGATGTAAATATGGGGACGACTGTTCATTGAACATTACTTTTTTTTTAAATTAGGATCTAGTTGACTTACGTCAATTTTTAATTTATAAATTATTTTATATTAATTGTTATTTTATGGTGATTATTTGAATATTTAATAATTGATTCTTAAAAAATATATTTCTAAACCTTCCTGTTAATATTGAATATTGCTTCGATATTTGTTTTCCTTGTTTGTATCCAATTTAATTTATTTTGTAACATAGTGAAAATGTCATTATAGAATTGAGGACTCAATGTTGTACTAACGTAAAATTGAGCCATAGCCTTTTGAGCTTTCTCGTATTTTAATCTTTTACAATTGATATGTGATTTTAATTTGTTTTACAATAATATTTTAATTACTAATTGTTAAATAAATAAGTAGTTAGGTTTTAAAATAAATTAAAAGTTAGGTTTTTTTTATTATTTTAAATGCTAAATCAAAACCCTTTTTTTTAAAGCATTTTTTAATAGATAGATAAAGGTTGATGAAGGTCATATAACAAGAAAAGTTAGTAAATTAAGTTAATATGCTTTCATAACAATACTCCAAAATGAGAATTATTTGAAATAGGAGTTTAAATACAAAAAGAGTTGATATTTTAAATTGTTCTATGAAAGAGTTTTCACTTTAATTTAATTTTATTTATTTCTGATTTTTACATTAGTAAAATACAGAGAGTTTGGTTAGACATTTTCAAAAATAAAAGTTCAAATTGAAAAATATACAATCAGAAATAGCTTAGATAATTATAATACTGAACACAGTGATGAAGATAAAATTAAAATCATTGCTTGGAGTAAAGACCACATCAAACTGCGTATTTTTTTTACCTGTACCACTACAACCCCTGAACGGGTACAGGATTCAGTACTTGGTAGAGACTTTACGGTTTCACGGACAACGGTCCTGCAAGGAGGTGACTTGTCCTAGGTCACGCTAAACCACCAGATTTCTCTCCCTTATATTGGGTACCCTATTTTTATAATATTCTATAGAGGCTGGGTGAGCCCCAGGAGGGTCTTGAATCTTATATGACCCATCTCACGCTACAAACAGACTTAGTAAAAGTCATGGCCTGGAGCGGGATTTGAACCAGGATTTCCGGGATGGCAACTGAGTGCTCTACCACTGAGCCACTCCGCTCCCTTCACTAAGGAAAATTGTCCTGACAAAACTAGCGTGTAGGAAAATGAAAATTTATATAATTCAAAGACCTTATTGTGTAATAAGGGTTCATGTGTAGAAAACAATCAGTTTTCACTTTAATTATTTATACATATAACTTGTTTGCTTAGAATAAACACGGGGAGACCACAAATACAATTTCTTGTAATCTTGAAATCTGGATTATTAATGATCACAGAAATTCTGGAGCTGTTCGTTTTCTTCAATAATATGTTTAATTTTTAGGAAGTTATTTATAACACATGAAATAAAGATATTAAATTTATTTACCTCCCTAACTACCCGATGAAATAAATATTTTTTGGTGATTATTCCGCAGATTGCCGCTTTGAGTTGAGTCACAACACGTTTTAACTATTCATTCGTTTCCCTTTTAACATTTTCCAAAAATAAAAGTTATCATGAGATTTAGTATGGAAAAGAGAATGTAATCATGGGATACTTCGGTAATTTTTTTATCTAGAATGAACGTTTCAACAAACGTACATCATGAAATGTTGGTTGAAACTTTTATTTCCTGATGAAATAATTACCGAAATCTGCTCATTATCCATAATTCTATCATCTTTTCCATAATGAAGCTCCATATAACTTTTATTTTTGGAAAGTATTAAAAATGAAACGGACAAACAGTTTTTTTTTTTGTTTTGTTTTTTCCTTTTTCCCCAATAGGGGTGGCATTGGTATATTCCATACAACCACATCTGGACAAACAGTTAAAACTTTTGTAACTCAACTCAAAGCGACAACCTGCGAATCAGGTACTAACATTTATTTCCGGAGTAGTAGGTTAGTAGGTTGTTGCGATTTTTTCTTTTGGTAAAGAAATGTACAGGAAATGTCAATTATATACTGACAGTTAGACTTTTTTTCTCGTTTTATCAAAGAAATGTACAGGAAACGTCATTAATAGAAAACTCCCAAAGGGTTAAAAAGATTTTCCCACTCGCCTTTTGAAGCTAAATTAAAAAAAAACTAGAGAAAGACAGAAGACCTGCACGTGTAAAGATAAACCTGAAGGCTTTGAGATTAGGGATCAGTTTAGCTACGAAATAATCCAAACTGTGTTACTTTACTTTTAAAAACTCAAACATTGAAGCTCGAGTTGGGAGTATATTGCTCAAGAACTTTGAGGAAATGGCTTTAAAATTGTTGGAGATTTAAGTCCTCCCCCCTAACACACAAACGAAGATTAACTGGAATTCGTAACTCGTTTTTAATTGGTAGATCCTTTCAGGTACAACTGAGTCCATCCGACACTGTTTCAGTTTACATAATTTAAACTTCTTTATAAATTAATTATATTATTATATTTATAAAGGATAGTATAAAGTGAACATTATATCAAAGCCTTATATTATATATATATATATATATATATATATATATATATGTGTGTAAAAGACAAACATCATCACGAAACGTCATCCATTTGAATGCGACTGATACGGTTAGCATGGTAACAGCTGTGAGAGAATAACCAGAGAGGTTATTCTGTTTTGGGTGTTTTTTAGTTTAAATAAAACAGTTTTTTAAATAGCATTGAAATGTTAGCTTTAAATGTCGTTTCTTTTTTTATTGGTAAGACTGTATGGTGTAATGTGTTTGTAAATCAGTTACAGGAAATTATTGTTGTAATAAAAATAAATTTACTTTTTTTACAGAGAGAAACTCAGTTTAGTTTTTATTTCGATACACACTCATTTCAGTATTTGAATCAATCAACAGTATATATATATAAAAGTTATAAGTTTTTAGTGATGTCATATTTTATCGGCATTGCCTAGTAACGGGTCGAGAAAATATTGTTTGTTTAATCTTGCTGCCACAGTTAGATCTGAACCCGGAACCTTCGTCATGGCAACTCAGTGCTCTACCACTGACCACTCCGCTCCCTAAGTATATATTAAAGTATTGGTTGTTTTCTTTCTCAACTATTTTTAAGTTAATCTGGTTCATGGGGCTAAGTTAATTTTCATTAAATAGTCATAGGCATTAAGATCACACATATGATAAACATGAACATTAAACAATAAAGTCTTATCATACTACAATAAAATATTTTATTATCATCAATTTACTATTTATTATACACGCAAAATATTAGGTGCGATTACTAAAAAAAAAATCCGAGTAGATGATTTCAGCACAATTTCTTTAGTTCCAAATATATTATTTAATTTTCTAATAAAATTCCTATAACCGGCATAGAATGTACCAAAACTATACGGTATTTACTATAAGTCTTACTTATAGTAAAAATAAATCATAAATTAATTTTTGTTTTGTTTTTTTATTTTATTTGTTATTGATTGTATTAATTTTTAAATATAAATGGCCGAGGTGCGAACCAGGATAGCTCAATTGGCAGAGCCCTGGCTAGTGACCTGGGTGACCCGGGTTCGAGTCCCGGTCCTGGACATTTCTTTTCTTTTCAAATAAATATATTTACAAATTAAATTAATTTGATTTGTAATTAAAATAATACACATTTACAAATGTTAAATAATATCCCTTAGAGTCAAATGTTCCCTTGAATTGTATGCTATAATATAGTTATATAAAAAAAAAACACTAGCATTACAACTCATGGAGTCTTGGGTTCAAGTACATGGTTGAGACTGTACTTGGACAACGGTTCTGCAGGGAGGTGATTTGTCCTAGATGACTATCAACCACTAGATTTTCCATCTTATGGTGGTTACCCACTTTATACAGGCTGGCTGAGCCCCAGGAAGGTCCTAGATCCCATAGGAAGCCCTGGATCCACCTCCGCCGCTAAAAGATTAAATGACATTCTGCCAGTGAGCGGGATTTGAACCCAGGACCTTTCTGCACGGCAACTCTACCATATTATATATTAATTTTTTAATCATTGCTTTAATTTTTAAATATTTTTATTTTGAAGAAAAAGATTTGCCCCCGGGTCGTCCGCCTCACCGTGGCAACGCTCTAGCCAGTTGAGCTACAGGGGTCGTCCCTCCACCTAGGACAATTCTGTTCTCTTCACCGATGACATATCCCCCATTTTCTCGCAATTTTGCGATGTATACACGAGGATGAACGTTCATTGAACAGTACTTTTAATTTTAGGATATTGTTGACTTAGGTCATTATATTATTTATAATTTATTATAATTTTTAATCATTGCTTTAATTTAATTTTTTTTAATTTTAATTTCTCTTCAAAATAAAAATATTTAAAAATTAAAGCAATGATTAAAAACTTATAATATATTATAAATAATATAATGACGTATGTCAAAAAGATCCTAAAATTAAAAGTAATGTTCAATGAACGTTCTTCCTCGTGTATACATCGCAAAATTGGGAGAACACGGGGGATATGGGATAAGTGAAGAGAACAGATTTGTCATAGATGGGGGGCGACCCCGGTAGCTCAAATGGTTAGAGCGTTGCCAAGGTGAAGCGGACCACCCGGGTTCGAATCCCGGCCGGGGGCAAATATTTTCTCTTCAAAATAAAAACTACCATATAATAGTTATAAATACTCAAATCCAATTTAAAATAATCAATTAGATCCAATTTACATATAAAAATAATGGATCGTAAAATTATCACAAATTTTAAGGTTACCTTTCACTATTTTTACATCTCTACTTTTACGGATTTCTTATGGTCCTAATAAAAACCGGTGTCGTAAACAGTTCTTATCCATTATAGTCTTATTCTAAAACATTTTATAGCTTCTGCAAAATACTTACTAGCACTGAAGAAATATTTACTGGGTTGTATTTTTCAGAATGATTGCTCGGGATAGAAAATTTATATTTACAACCTAATACTATCATCACGTTTTATCTTCGTTGTTGGCAGTAAAGGAAGACTCGTAACAGCGAAAATTTTTGGCTAAAAGATTTCGATGGGTGGATATAACCATTTTATTGTCCCTCAATCCGTTTTGGTTCAATATTGAACTGTTTTTTATGAGAATTTTTCTCATATCCTAAAAAATTAATTATTTTTATATATAATATGTTTTCGCTATAATGGCCTTATAAGAACCGCGACTATATTATTTCTTAGTTTTCCTCTCAACTTATATTCTCTTCTCATTCATCTCTTTCCTTCGCTCGCCTGTCCATCTTTTCCACTCTTTCCTCAACGTTTCCAGTTCAAATCCTTTATGTATTTTCTGGTATTATTTTTCTGTAAAAACAAGTCTTGGTATTTCCTCTTTCATTTAACTCGGGTATCCTCTAGTGTTTTTTAGTTCTATCACTTAGTTGAGTACCTGTTTTCCTTCTTTCAATTCATTACCCCAAAACAATTTAATCTAATTTTCCTTATTGCTATTGCAAAGTCCTCAATCCCTCGCAGTGTTCCATGAGTATTGTTCTCCTAGTTTCCTTTGTCCGTGCATACTTCTTAGGAATTTTTCTTTCAATTTTTAATTTCTTCATCCTTGTAAATTCCAATATTTCCAAAAAGTACTACTAAGGTCTTACTACTGTTTCTATATAAGATTTTTTTCGATATTATTTTTTTTTATAGCTATCCTTATAAAATTTTCCAATCTCTCCAATTTTACTTAATTTTTCTGTATTAGTTCAAATTTGTCATTTACTTTTTATTAAGGCTTCTTCAACACTTACTGGACAAAGCCTCCAAGATCTCTGTTTAAGTGGAATTAGAGGTAATTATCGAAGAGATAAGTATGCATTAGATTGATGTAGGTACATCGATAAAATGACCGCTAGCGTGGGCGAACTGAGGACCTCTCTAAAGCGAGCAAACTTTACCATCTATCCCAAAGCACTATCGACTTGTTACCTGCCTATAATCGATATATTAGTTCCACAAGTTAGGGGGGGAGGGGTAGAGAGAGAGAGATGACTCAGGGGAAGTGTCCTTTCCTTTATGACCACACCGGCCGGAAGTTCCTGGTCCTTCGGTGCACTAAAGCGATCTTATTTCAGCCATAATGCTTGTTAGTCTATCTAGCACATTATCGCTGCCTTCTTATTCTAGGCCGTGTAATATATATATATATATATATATATATATATATATATATATATATATATATATATATATATATATATATTATTTATTGTTCTTTTTAATTATTTAAATATTTTTTATTTTGAAGAAAAAAGATTGTCTTGGCCGGGATTCGAACCCAGGTCCCCCGTGTCTCTAGCGTGGTGCTCTAACAACTGAGCTACCAAGGCTCGCATCCAAACCAGACGAATCCATTCTCTTCACTGATCCTATATCCCAGTGTTCTCGAAACTTAAGCTTTTCTCTTCAAAATAAAAAATATTTAAATGATCAATAAAAAATAAATTATGAATATAAAATTGACGTGAGTCAGCGAGATCCCGAAGTAATTTTCAATGAACATTCTTCCCCGTGTATTCCTCGCTAAAATTGTGAAAACACAGGGATATAGGATCAGTGAAGAGAATGGATTTGTCTGGTTTGGATG
This sequence comes from Troilus luridus, assembly GCA_964056705.1. Lineage (NCBI taxonomy): Eukaryota > Metazoa > Arthropoda > Insecta > Hemiptera > Pentatomidae > Troilus > Troilus luridus. The sequence continues at coordinate 74,409,830 of OZ057417.1, read as the reverse complement.
CGAGCCTTGGTAGCTCAGTGTTTAGAGCACCGCGCTAGAGACGAAAAATATTTATATATATATAAATATTTAGGTGGGTTCGAATCTCGGCCAAGACAATCTTTCTCTTCAAAATAAAAAATATTTAAATAATTAAAAAGAACAATAAATTAAATATATGTATATATATATATATATATGTAAAATCTAATAATATTATTTATATGGCCTAAAAATATGCTCACTCGGTATTTACCAAACAGGGACTAAACTGAAGGCTTCTTTGACTCACCCAGCCTCTATAACATTGGTTCCCAACCCTTTTTGTACCACGCCTCCCCCACCCCCCCCGTTGAGATGAAAACATTCCACGTCTCTCCTGTTCCAATGAAATTTTTCCTACGCCCCATTGAACGATGAATTTTATGGGCATATGGAGAAAAACCAAAAAACATTAAATTTTACCGTCACAAGATACAACATTATAAGTTTCAATTTAAGATTAAGAAATACTTTTAAGAGAAAAATAGCTAATATTAAGTCAGTATTTGTTTATTTTCAATTGGTCTCGCCCCCCCCCCTGATGTTTTACTCACGCCACCACGTTGGGAGCCACTGCTCTATACAGAGGGTACCTTTGATTGGGGGGGAAGCCTGTCGGTGGAGTGTAATTTTGGCTAGACCACCTCCCTACACGAACGACCTTTGGACGGTATCTTATTCTGAACCTAGGTAGAGGTACACATTTATTTTCCTGTATCAATAAATTTTCAATCCTGATAGCTGCTGTTGTCGAAAGCAAAATTTCTCATTGATAAATTTACATGGCCTCAAAAACACATTATAAATCACAAATTTCGATTTAATATTAAATATTAAATGCATATTGGGATTATTTGATGAATGCAGATATTAACTACTTCGAATTGCCAAGATGTTTGAACGAACAAGCACTAGACAGCTCAAGCCAATTTGCTGATTCAGAGAACATCTGCTACGAAGCCTTAGAGATAGGCTAATTGAAAGAACAACAAAGGTTGTTATTGCAGCGTGTTATTGCTGCCTGCTATTGCAGTCTGTTAGTGTTAGCGCAGGCTACAATAACAGAGTCTTGGTCAACCGTCGCTAAAGCGATTATAGCATTAGTTGACAATAACTTTAAGTGAGCTGGCGAACTGTAGGAGGGCTCCTGTGGGAAGATATCTGGTGTCGTCGGGTTGGTTCGGATGGTCAGAAGTTCAGATAGTCAAAATTCACTTAAAAGAAGGAAAACGTCAAATATTCTCCATGTTTGAATTGAAAAGAATCTTTTATTATTTTTTGTAGTACTCAATTTAAATAAGTAATCTTTAAAGGGCCTATACACGGTCAATAATACTGACAGTGCTGGAATGGCGAAAATACTGAGTGTCAGCCTTCGGTATTGTTACACAATACAGGATCAATATTACTGACAGTATTGCTGAAGTTTCTACAGCACACACGGTCAATATTACTGTTAGTATTTAACTCAGTTCACAGTTAGCTCGCGATAAGAACAGTTATCTTTTTCTCACGCAGATTTATTCCTATTTTTTTTTAATGAATAGAGCGTCTTTAGCTTTAATTTCCTACTGCAATAGATCTCTCATCCAGATTATTTTTAGTCTCCTCCTTGTGTTCCCCATGAATGAAAGTCGTAATATTAGTTTCACTCATTCTTAACTTTCTCTTCATGGCAGCTAATTCAGTAATTATTTTAAGTACAGTGGCTGGTATTAAATAGTATTTTCAAGAAATCAAATTTAAGATAAAATACTCTTAAAACTTATTTTCTTGATATGGCATTGTCAACACCTCTTGGGATTTTATCAGCGATGCCAACTCGTGTTATTAATGTTGCGATAACTGACTTTCGGTTAATCTCTCTCTCTCTCTCTCTCTCTCTCTCTCTCTCTCTCTCTCTCTCTCTCTCTCTCTCACTCTCACTCTCTCTCTCTCTCGATATATATATATATATATATATATATATATATATATATATATATATATACATATCAACCTTAATTGTGGTATGATCCAACTTCAAGATGTAGTATTATAACGTAACAATGCAACAGTGATTGCTGGATGATTTAATAATCAAACAAAATTAATATCCGATTTATTTTAGCTCTTCATTGATTTTTTTTAATAGAGAGAAAATCGTTGACTGGAAGATCAAATGTAGGATGGAAATAGTTGGGGGTGCAGTCAATGGAAACTAATAAGTGAGACTTATTTATTGATAGTGCCGACGTTTCGACCTACTTTGTAGCTCGTCTTCAGGGCTATGAGAGAAAACAGAGAAAAAAATAAACTATAAAAAGACATTACAAGAAATGTAAAGAGAAAGAAAAAGCGAAGGTAAACAGAAAGATATAAAATGAAAAGTGTAAATATAAAAAATGAGATATGTATGGAAAACTTAGCATAATACAGATAAAATATAAAGTGCATGATAATAGACTCCTGGAGAGTTACATAAGTAAAAATGAAAGAAAATTGATACAATATATTATGCCAAGGAATAAATACAGAAGAAATACCTAGAAAGTAATGAATGAAAACAGAAGAAATATGTAGGAAGTAATGAAAGGAATCTGGTGAATGACAGGTAGAGAAGTAAAAATAAATATAAAATTGAAAATATAAGTAAGGGATGTAATATAAATGTATATAATTAGAATGAAGTTATATTAATACAAAATATACCTATATGTAAAATATTTGAGAGATCTATAATATTAGAAAAGAAATAATTTGATAAAAAGATATGAAATATGAGATATAAAAGTTTGAGAAAGGAGATAAATTATAAAATGTGAAGATGGGAAATGTGAACTGTATGATTACACATGATGGATGAAAGGACACGTATCATATTGTATCAATTTTCTTTCATTTTTACTTATGTAACTCTCCAGGAGTCTATTATCATCCATTTTATATTTTATCTGTATTATGCTGAGTTTTCCATACATTTAAAAAAACCTGTACCACTACAACCCATGAAGGGTCTGGGGTTCAGTACATGGTAGAGACTGTACTGTTTCATGGACAACGGTTCTCCAAGGAGGTGACTTGTCCTAGGTCACGCTCAATCGCCAGATTTTTCCCCCTTATTTTTGGTACCCTATTTTTATAATATTTTATAGAGGCTGGGTGTGGCGCAGGAGGGTCCTAGATCACATAGGATCCACCTCCCGCTGCAAACAGACTAAATAAAAATCATGGCCTGCAGCGGGATTTGAACCAGGATTTCCGGCATGGCAGCTCAGTACTCTACTACTGAGCCACTCCCCTCCCTTTCCATACATTTATATCTCATTTTTTATATTTACACTTTTCATTTCATATCTTTCTGTTTACCTTCTCTTTACATTTCTTGGTACTGTAATGGGTTTTTTTATAGTTTATTTTTTTGTCTGTTTTCTCCCTGAAGTTGAGCTACAACGTAGGTCGAAACGTCGGGACTATCAATAAATAAGTCTCACTTGTTAGTTGTTTACATTGACTGCACCCCCAACTATTTCCATCCTAGATTTTTTTTTTATCACGTACAAGCCACTAAGGACCACATGAATATAATTGGTTAGGCTTCTTTGGGAGTCTTGATTTTCTTTCTTCCCACCTCAGTTTCAAGATTTTCGACTCCATTTCTTTTCTTTCTTCGGACCACTTTGTGCCCCTCATTTTTTCTCTTACAATATTGGTGAGATTTTTTAGTGTTTTCCTGCATGTGCCTGTATCTAGGCATTTGGCATCTGAAATTTTAAGGCTCTTTAATTCTTCTCTCATTTTCTTCGTGTATTCTCTTATCAATATTTATTAATATTATTATATTATTAATTTATTAATATGCATTAATATTTATATTATTAGAGTTATTCTTTTATTAATTATAAAACAGTAAATGAAAACTTGTACCGCTACAAGCCATGAAGATTCTTAAGTTGAGACTACTCTTTCTAAGCCATTAGTTGTGTAAAAAAGCGACTTGAACGAGATCATAGCCACCAGCTTTTCCCCAATCACCGATATCCATTTTATAAAAGCTGAGGAAAGTCTGCTATGCCATATGGTCCATCTATGATAGTTATCAGATTAAATAATTTATTAAATTAAATAATAATCAAATGATATACATAAATACTTACATACATATTTTCATTTTTGGGTGGTTTATATCGTTTGTATTATAATTATGCTTTATTTACAGTGAACTTATTTTTTCCCCTGTTTAGTCAAAAATCAATTCTACTTATAGTATTGATCTAAATTAGCTTATTTTCAAAAACTTTTATACTAAAATAATAGACACAAAAATTTAAAAAAAAATTATGAATAAAACTCTTCTGTCAATTTGGAGTCGATAGGAAAATACATTTTTTTAATAGTATTTTTTACGTTTGTCGTTTTAATTTTTATGTTTTATGTTTGATCATTATACTTTGGTACATTATGTTTGATCATTATACTTTGGTACATTATGTTTGATCATTATACTTTGGTACATTATGTTTGATCATTATACTTTGGTACATTATGTTTGATCATTATACTTTGGTACATTATGTTTGATCATTATACTTTGGTATTTCACGTACATTTATAGCGGCTAATTTCTACTTAGTAACGATTCATCTTCACCAAATAGTGACGTAATGAGCTGCTTTCAACGTGTCAAATTTAATAACGTGAAAATAATTACAATATTCTACCTCTTCATATTACGAATTCCAACGACTTATTGAACATTGTTGGACTATAAATGAAATTGGAATTTTAATTATTCCTTTCTCAATTTTTTTTTTTTTTGCAATATAGTGACAAAGGTAAAAAGAATCATCTTTGTTCAGCAAATGTTTCCTCACTGGAATGCTGTCTTGAAATTTTCTTTAAACATTTAAAGTTTAAACAGAATTAACTCTGTATATAGTAAAAAGAATGAACAAATATCCTTGCTAAATTAAAAGTAAGATAGTAGACGATGTTGTATCTTTCCAGTCTTTAATTTCGCCTGAGTAGTTCGTGCGAGGTGGCCATCTTCTTGGGCAAGCGAGGTCTTAGTCTGCCCTTTTTGTTACTTTTATTTAAAAATTTCCAAGTTAATTATTTAAATATTTAATTTGTTCTATGTTTAGTAAAAACATTTTATTTACTAGTTTTTCATTTTTATTTTTTTTGGTTTTAATGAAAATCTAAAATGATTGTTATATATGATAGTTCTCTTCTTTTAGCAATATCTTTTAATATAAGTTTTTACTTTCTTATATGCAATAAAGAAGGAAACGATAGATAATTGTGTAGAGCACTGAGTTGCTGCTCTGAACTTCTCGGGCAAAGGCTAATACATTAATACATAACAATATGAAAATACATTATTTAATCTACTAACAGCCCTATATGGCGCTGAGAAACTTACAGATCGTATAAGGGCTCATTCAGCCTCTGTAAATAGGATGCCCTTAAGACCTGTACCACTACAACCCGTGAACGGGTCTGGGTTCAGTACATGTTAGAGACTGTACTGTTTCATGGACAACGGTTCTGCCAGGAGAGGACGCTGTCTTAGGTCACTCTCAACCGGCATATTTCCACCCTTATTTTGGGTTCCCTATTTTTATAATATTTTATAGAGGCTGGGTGGGCCCCAGGAGGGTCCTAGATCCTATATGATCCATCTCCCACTGCAATCAGAGTAAATAAAAGTCATGGCCTGCAGCGGGATTTGAACCAGGATTTCCTGCATGGCAACTCAGTGCTCTACCACTGAGCCACTCCGCTCCTAGGATACCCTTAACTGGGGGATAAATAATAAAATAAGCATCAAAATATTATATAACAAGGGATGATTTTTTATTTTTATTTAAACCCACCCACACTTTCGAAATTTTCTCTTTCATTTATCTTTCTTCTTTCTTTTTTTCGATTCCATTCAGTTTTATGGAAACATACCAAATGTCAATCCCGGAGGTACGTAGCTAGTGAAACAACAACAAACTTCAACAATGTTAGTTTTATTCAAAATAACTTCCATTTGGTACATTTCTTCACACAAGACTTTCTCTCCTTTTTTCTGATTGAAAAAAAAAACTTGTTTGTTTTTTTAATCGAATGACTCGATAATTGGGCAATTTTATTTGTACGAGTATATCAAATCGCATGTGGTAGTCAAATATATATGCAGATTAAATCCATTAATTCTCACATTAACAGTGCGAAAGAAAATGTACCTACTAGAGACTATACTCAAAGATTCTAGTTTGTGAATGTTTTTATACTATTGATGAAATATTTGTTATATTTGGGCGGTATATATCTACGGCCCTGGTGAATAAGTGGTTAAGTCTAATTTTCTTGTACTTAAGTAAGCGGAATCGAGTTATTTTCGTAGTGAATAAGGGGATAAGTAAGGCATTGGCATACAAAGGAGTGATTGTTTATTTTACAACTCTACTTCAAGACAAAAACTACGAGAATGATACGATTCCGGTAATCTGAAAGCAGTAAATTCTCTCTGGACAATATCCGAACCATTTTTTCACCGGGTTGTAGATATTAGCAGCCGAAGAGTTTTTTAGTCCAATTTTGTCGAAAATGAGTTAGTTGAACTGAAAGAAGTTGAATCGTGCCATTCTCGTAGTTTTTGGCTTGAAATGGAGCTGTAATATAAGCAATAACTCCTTTTCAAGCCATGACCTGACTTATTCCCTTATTCAATACTAAAATAACACATTTCTACTTCGTTAAGTACAAGAAACTCATTTTGGAAAAAAGCGACTAATTAACTATTGGCCGATGCTGCAGATAGAACATATAACATTCACCATTCTTTCTGCTTTTTTATTCAGGACCCAATTTTCACAACCAAATGTCGCTATTGGCCTGACAATGTTTTTATAAAATGTGATTTTGGCCCTTTTTGATATCCAACGGTAGTCTGCCATCATGTTGACATTATATAGACCTTGGTATCTGCGCTCCATTTCTTTTATATCTTGATGGAAACGTTCTCCTTGTTCCTCACTTACAGCCTCAAGATTTTCTGGGAAGTAGTCCAGATGTGAGTGAAGGAAATGAACTTTGACACTCATGTTGCAGCCCAACATTTTGTAGTTTTGTAACAATTCAGCAATCAAAGTTTTGTAGTTTGGGTCTTTTTTGTTTCCAAGAAAGCCTGTTACAACAAGTTTAAATCAATTATAGGCATTTTTTCTTCCATTTCCGTTTTAGTGACGAAGCTTTCATCTTTTAAAAGTTTTCTGATGTCAGGCCTAACAAAGACTCCTTCTTTCAACATCGGATTCCAAGTTCACAAAGATACTTGAAAGACTCTCCTACTTTGGGTAAAGCTTTCACAAACTGTTTCATTAGCCCGAATTTGATATGAAGTTGAGGAAGTAAGATCTTTTTAGGATCCACTAAAACTTTGTCTTTCAACCTTTTTAACTCCAGGAATAAGAGCCTTTCTGATTGGCCACGTCTGCTTGACATAGTTCAATAAGAGCCTTTCTGATTGGCCAGGTCTCCTTGACATTGTGTTGTTTCCTGTCACGGCTATCCCAATCACAGAGGAAACATGGAAACTTTGTGTAACCACTTTGTTGGCCTAGTGACATGAAAATAACTTTCAAATCCCGACAAATGGTCCAATTATGGCCAGAGTAGCCGAGCTTATTAAGAACAAACTCAAGATTTTCGTAGCATTCTTTCATATGGACTGAGTGTCCAACAGGCACAGAAGCATATCGGTTACCATTGTGAAGAAGTACAGCTTTCAAACTCCTTTTTGATGAATCAAATAAGAAATTTTCAGGTGAAATTTGTGACTTACCTAGGGGTGATGGAATTTTTTCACTGTTTTTTTCCGTAATCAACACAAAAAATACTGTTAAACCCACTAGTTAAATATGCTACAATTCTTTCATCATTATTAAAACGTTCTATCATTGAAGAATAGATCTAGTTATAATGCATTTTAGAAAATAAATCGTATTCAATATCTCGAATAGTATTTTCCCTTCTACCCTAGGCTTATTTGACCGAACGATTTTGAAAAGATATAATTTTTTTTTTAATTAACGATCATAATAAAATATTTTAACATTTTTGTTTACACTTTACACTGTGACAGATGTGTTGGAAATATTAGCTGAGGACTGCAGACTAAGCGTGCGTGAGCTCTGTGCCAACTCCCTGCTCTAGAACCCAGTCCTCTGATTAATAGTTTCCGCTCAATATTATTTCTTTTTTTTTCTACCTGGGCCACTATAAAAATAAGATACCTATTGATTCGGGTCCATAATAATAATAAATATTTAATAATTTACTGCCTTTCATTTACTACGTTTCATTTAACCACAATTTGTTGATGGAAATTGATGACGCATCGTTTTCTTAATATTGATATAACCATAATATAACACCAACGTAACACCAACTAAAAATCATAGATAAATAATTAATAAAAACAAAGATTATATACAATTTTATTTACAAATTTTAATAGGATGCTTACCGCTGAGCGCAAAGGAACGATAAAAAAATAGTAAAATTCGGCAATTACTTGGCCATATAAACCGCTGATAAACATCCGTACTCAACGACAGTCCACAGTAGAGTGAGGTCAGATAGGTAGAAAAACCTGACGGACGAATTTAGAGACAAAAAAAAAGAAACTCGTTACAATCAGATACCAGTTAAAGCACTGTAACTATAACAGAAAGGGTTATACTATACATAATATTATTATTATGATAAATTAATATGCATATGTATACATATACATATAAACTACTGTTTCTAACTTCTAAGCCGTTATACGAAATATAGAACTGTTTTTGATGGAATGAATCTTTTTAAAAAATAAAAAGCTGTATCTTATTCCAATATTTCGATTTTACGAATGTTATTTCAATACAGAGAATGCTGTGAAATATGACATATGAAGGGTGTATGTCCAAAACTCAGATTATCCACTTTTCATAACTTTCAGTAAAACGATAGAAACCGATCCTGTTATAAATATATGAGCAACAACCACCTCTTATCTTAATAATTTCTGACTCATTTATATATATTTATATATTTTTAGAAGAATAGGTTTTTAACGTTTTACCGAAAGTTATGAAAAGTGCAGAATGTGTGTTTTGAATCTACATTTCATATGAAAAACATTTTTCCTATAAGCTATAAATTATTTTTTATAAATCTACAAAAGTTAAATATAAAATTATTTTTTTTATTTTATTCAATAAATAATGCTCAATATCTCAAAACGATACTGAGTGGATACTCATATTTTAATAGGCTCAATATGGAAGTACAAAATAAGAACTAAAATGAACTTACATTTCTAAAATAATAAAATTATCAGCACATTGTAAAAAATAATTACACACATTTGATTTTAACAAATCCAAATTTTTATATAGAGAATAGCACAATTAAAAGAAAATATTAAGAGGCCTTGTTCATAAATGATAAATTGGAGAATACAGTAAATGATAGAAAAGAGGCAGGAGAAATTAGTAAATTGTATTCTTCCATTATTTTGAAATTAAAAAAACAATAGAACATAAGATGGCTCATGCACTATAAACAAATCAGATAGAGTAAAATATCCTGAGCCTATTACCTACTGATAGATCTTATAAAATAAATTTTCCACGTAATAATTTGTAAATTTTCATATTTTAATTAAAGGATTAAATGAATTTTTTTTTCTTTTTTTTTTTAAATTTATTTATTGATATTTACAACTGTATTAAAAAAAATACATCAAGCAAATAGGCTATGTGGTACAAAATGACATGAGTAATGGCAAGTTGAGAAACTACCCACTGGTAGTACTCAAATCACTAGTTCAACTAAGAAGGTCACGTGGCCATCTTCTTTTCAGACGCCTCGGAGGATTTTCGGGAATCGAAGAGGAAGCTAGGTTTGAAACTAGAGGGTTTGAGTGGGATTGAAGTTTGTTATGAAAGGAAAGATACCGGGTTCGGGCCAAAACAGCAACAAATGGGACATTAAGGTCGTTATGGATGACGGTATTTTTAACAAAATAAGGAGCGTTGAGGATTTTACGAAGGATTTTGGATTGTAGTTATTGGATACGAGAGGAATTCGATGGCTTAGTGGAGCCCCAAAGCTCTACTCCGTAAGTCCAAATAGGTCGTATGATGGTCATGTAGATGGGTCTTTTGTAGTTAATTGGGTGGTTAGAGCGTTTGTCTAGTAAGTGTTGAAGTAGCCTGAAACGTCGAGCGGTTTCTTGTCTTTTCAGTCTAGTATGTGGATTAATGAAATATTTAAAAATAAAATTTAAAGAAAAGTTGTGTTGTTTTGTAGATAATTATATTGAGACATAATTTAATATATTTTTAAAAACATATTTAAAAGTACTTAAAAGTAATCTAGTCTTTCAAGTTTGGTTTTTAATGTAATATTATCTTGATCCTGGAGGATAGATGATCCCCTAGAGTTTTATAGAAAATTATTAAAATAAATATGACTTTGAGGTATCTATACTTAAATTGTGGCTAGTTATTTTGGACACTTTATTTTATTATCAAATTATGTATTTAAGTATAATTATTATTGTTTTTCCACAGAATTTTAGACTTATAACTGTTATGGAGTTATATAAAGGAATTGTACGGATTCAGAGAACTAAATTTAAACGATTGAAAATGACATAGTGTTGTCGAAACGTCCTAAATGATTTATAAGGATTAAGAATATATAATGACTGGAAAATGGTTTTCTCTTTCCCAATATATAAATTATAAAGAATTGAGTCCAGTTTATAATAAATTTTTATTGAATAATAATTTCAAAATCTATAATAATAATATATATTAAGTGTGAGCATTGGGAACCGATCCGACTGGGATTTCCCAAAACCAACCTCTACGTACCATACCTCGCATTTGCGGATGATCTGGCGATTTTAACAGAGGATGAGGAGACTGCCATCAAGCAGCTTGAGATACCGAAGGAATGTGCAGAAAAGGTGGGACTTCTGATTTCTTTTGAGAAAACTAAATTATTCAGTTCAAAGACAAATATCACGAGCCTTAGAACACAAATATAAAGACCGGGTCCCGTACTTTAAATACCTCGAATTATTCATCGAACCGACAGCCCTTGAGAAGATCTAGCAGCAAAACCGTCTCCAAGAAGTCAAGAAGGCATTAGGATTAGTTCATGACATCTACAACAAAAAATGCATTTCAAGACAGACGAAAATTCGGCAATACAACACAGTCATAAAACCGACAGTCCTATACGGAAGTGAAACATTCTCAATTAACAGAAAACAAGAATTAGAAGAGATCAAAAAGCAAGAGAGGAAGATCATCAGGAAAATGTATTTTACTCCTAAGAGCACGATATACCCAAGATGGTTACAGGCTACAATCAATGAAAACAACAGAAAAAGTTTCAAACATTAAAATTGACATTAGGAAAAGACGAATGAAATTCTTTGGACACCTCACGAGATTACCATAAAATTGACTGTCAGCACTTTGGCTGGATGAACTACGAAAGGACCTCAAAAACGCAAACATATGAGCAACGAACATTTTAGAAAGAGACGCACGCCTTCAGACACAAAGTCAATACATAGGAAGTTACATCAGAGCAAACAAAGCAACGGATTCCTTTCTACTTATCTTGACTGTTATGGAAATTATATATTTTGATTCTTGAGTTCCAGAATATATATAGAACATGATTTATAATTATATAAATAATGTTGTAGTACCATTAAAGATACTGTTTGAGCAACCTCGAAATAGTTATTGGACCTTTCGATGAGAGCTCCGAAATGGATGAGGAAAATAAATTTCTGATTCAATTATACCAGATCGCATGTCATTTTGAATGTAACCTTTTATTAAACTAATAACATAAATCAATTTTCATAAATTAAATAACTAATAATTTTGATAATGAAAAACAATTCATTAAATTAAATGAACAATTTAAACGCTTTTATAATGAGAAAATGAAGTTATTAATACTAACTAAAGTATCAACAACTGATTAATAACAAAAATAAAACAAATATTATTTAATCTTACGATGATAAATTTAACTCTATTAAATTAAAATAAAATCTATTACAAAATAATGAATGTTTATGCGGTTTTCTGATTGCAATGATATAATAATGAAAACTCTTATCTGTCTGTCGAAGTAGTTTTCAGTAGATGGTAGATTCTCGGGAGGGCGAGCTGGATGTTGAGACGACAGAGGATTTTCGTCGGCAGGGCGAGCGAAGATGGTGAAACAATAGAGGTTGAGATGATCGACTGGGTCAATTCGAATTGGTCGAATCTATGACGAAGTTTAAACTAATTACACCTGCAGGTGGGCAGCAAATTAGTATCATCTTCAAATTCACACAAAACAATTTTGGGCTCCTATAGAGCATACGATGTGCACGGCTAAGGGCTCGTGGCGACACTGACTGGCTCGGTCTAGCCGGAGCGAACAAAAGCCGATCCACTCTCTTTTGTTTTTCTCTGTTCACTTTTATAACATATGTTTTCACACTACAAATATTACACTTATAACTAAACAAATAAAATTACTTTTTAAATTAAATTATTCTAAACAATTATGAAATTAAACGTTTAAATTATTATTAAAATACAAATGTGAAAAAAATAAGAAAAGATAATGTTCTTTCTTTTAAGAAAAAATGATTCAATTTTTATGATTAAAACTAATAATACTTTATAAGGTTACTACTTCATCTGGCCTTAACAGATACAGTTGTATTTAGTTGGATTAAAATCTGTAAACTGAGGGTTTGCCCTGTCCTGACGTTTTGTCCTGAACGCCTTAAAGTCATCCATGCAATTGACTCAATTTTTCTGTCTGTCGAAGTAGTTTTCAGTAGATGGTAGATTCTCGGGAGGGCGAGCTGGATGTTGAGACGACAGAGGATTTTCGTCGGCAGGGCGAGCGAAGATGGTGAAACAATAGAGGTTGAGATGATCGACTGGGTCAATTCGAATTGGTCGAATCTATGACGAAGTTTAAACTAATTACACCTGCAGGTGGGCAGCAAATTAGTATCATCTTCAAATTCACACAAAACAATTTTGGGCTCCTATAGAGCATACGATGTGCACGGCTAAGGGCTCGTGGCGACACTGACTGGCTCGGTCTAGCCGGAGCGAACAAAAGCCGATCCACTCTCTTTTGTTTTTCTCTGTTCACTTTTATAACATATGTTTTCACACTACAAATATTACACTTATAACTAAACAAATAAAATTACTTTTTAAATTAAATTATTCTAAACAATTATGAAATTAAACGTTTAAATTATTATTAAAATACAAATGTGAAAAAAATAAGAAAAGATAATGTTCTTTCTTTTAAGAAAAAATGATTCAATTTTTATGATTAAAACTAATAATACTTTATAAGGTTACTACTTCATCTGGCCTTAACAGATACAGTTGTATTTAGTTGGATTAAAATCTGTAAACTGAGGGTTTGCCCTGTCCTGACGTTTTGTCCTGAACGCCTTAAAGTCATCCATGCAATTGACTCAATTTTTTTAAATATTATTTCTAAACAGTATTGAGTTTAATAGAACAATATTTTGAGTTAATTAAAAGTAAATTGATTCATCTCAACGTTAAAATTTTTTAAATAAATATATTTTTTCTGATGATTATTTAATATTTATTTTTATATTTTGATACTTTTTATCATTTCCACTCACCACATCCGTTAGACCTCACTTTTTTGAAACTGGCATCCGGTTTTTCAGAGTTCTTTAAAAAAAAAATGATGCTAAGATTATTACACTAAAATTTATTAATTCTAAAAAAAAATTATTAAAATATTTTTTTTTTATTATTTTTAAATCCCTTTGGTTCTGTAGAGAAGAGGTTTAGGAAGCACTAGCAGTGTCTGTCATCGCTATTGATAAGTCTTCTTTCTTCCTTCAAGTTCTTTACATCGCTTCTTTCGTTTTAAGCTTGTACCATTAATCGCTTGTTACCAACAATTATCTGGTATCATAAAATTATAATTATGGTATCTATAAAAATTATGTAGTTCCACCACATCTTTATGGAAGATTTCTAATGCAGATAATTTTACGAAGGGAACTTATTTTCTGCAATTATTAATTTTATGTATAACACTTCAAGATATTAGGATGTTCTTGCTAAAGTAGCTAAGATAGGAGATACACTGTCAACTATGAGTGGAATCATCTTGTATATATATATTACCCTATTACCTATGATTTTTAGGTGAAAATATGGAAATTAAAAGCCTATTTGTATTTGTAGAAGTATTTGGTAAAAATGTTCCATATTCTGTCTCCATTGCCAGGCGTTTTTTTTAAATTTTATTATTTTAGATTCGACTCTAGGAATCTGCGCTGTTGTGGATCCTGGGTGATATGGTATAATAAAAACGAGAAACAAAAAATAGATGTGTTCGTGTTGAAAAACGTCAATGTGAGACAGTATACTTTCGAAAAATTTTTACTGTTAAAAAAACCCTTTTAACTATAATTTTTTTCTTCTATACTGGACTCATTTCCTTTATAATTTATATTGGGAAAGAGAAAAAAAACATTTTCCGGTCGGTTAAATTTTCTTTAATCTTCATTTTTCTCTTGAGACGTTTCGACGATATGTCATTTTCAATCTTATCACATTGTTTGTTTTCTACATCGGTAACGAATCATTTACAGAACTTTATTATAGTTACAAGTCTAAAATATCTGTGTTAAAATAATAACATCTACCTTTAATTGTGTAATTCAACAATTATAAAAAAAAAATTAAAAAATAAAGTGTCAAAAATAACTAGTAATAAATTAAGTATAGATACCTCCAAATTAAAATCATTTTAATTTTTATTTAAATAAAATTCTAGGGAATCGTTTATCCTTCATGGTCAAGAAAATTCATTAAAAAAGCAAACTTTGATCCTTGGATGACTATATCTCTTTTAAGTAATTTTGAATATTTTTAATATTAAATAATGCTTAAGATCAACCATCTCTAAAACTAATAACTCTGTTTTGTTTTTTATGTTTATTTATAAATTTTATTTTACAATTTTAATTAAAATACTCTTTGCTAAAAAAAAAAAATTTGCAGTATACCATTATTAATTTATAGTTATTAAAAATAAAATATTTTTATTTTGAAGTGAAAAGATTAGTTCTGGCCTGGATTTGAACCGGGGTCTTCCGCATCTCTAGCGCAGTACTCTACCAACTAAGCTACCAGGCTCGTAACCAGGCCAGACAAATCCATTCTCTTCACTGATCCTATATCACCAGTACTCCAGTACCAGTACAATTTTTGCGATGTATACACGGGGAATAATGCTCATTGAACATTAATTTAATTAGGATCTGGTTGGCGTACGTCAAGTTTACATTTATAACTTTTTATTTTTATTTTATTGTGATTATTTAAATATTTTTATTTTGAAGAGAAATAAAATCGTCTAGCCTGGTTACGAGTATGGCGTTGGAGATGCGGAAGACCCGGGTTCGAATCCCGGCCATGACATATCTTTTCTCTTCAAAATGGTGACATTAACTTTTACGTGATCCATACCGTCTTAAGAATAGGATATTATAATTATCATTTGTATTTTTTTCTTATTAATTATTGATTGCATGTTACCAAAAAGAGAAATGTTCATTTAGTATAAATGTTTTCGATTTCTATTAAAGTCTTTACGATATTATAATCATCTGTTATTTATAATTATTGATATAATACTACAACAATATGAAATTGTTATAATAATTAATATAATAATATTAAATTTATAAATAATAAATTAAACAATTTCAAGTTGGTATGGAAAGCTACCCAGTGTTCCCAAGAGAGGAGGAGAACTCACCTAAAATTATAAATTTAGATAAATCATTATCTGGAATGTAATAATTATTTTTATGTAATCTAAATAATTAATATTATTAATTATACTAATAACTTATATATTTCTTGGTTTCTCTACTGTGCTATTTATTATTCCGTAACCTCTTTTCATCCGTCAGTTGACTCTAAATATTCTCAAACTTTTTTTTTTAAGAGTAAAAGTGTTTTTGCATTTAAAGATATTCAATTTTTATAAAATCATAATAATATACCTAATGAAAACGAATTAATATCTCCATTCATCCCGTTTATTGACTCAAAGCCAAAAAGTTCCTTGGCTATTTCGGGGTTAGGAGAAATGTATTTAAATCAGCGGAAGTTATTTTTGAATTAAATCATAGTTTGTTGTTCTTTAATTTGGTTCAGACACTTGGGCTGACGTTTCACATGTTACGACACCTCTCTTACCAAAAATAAAGGTTTAAAATATTGTTCTGAATAGAAATACTTTTTTTTAAATATGCGTCGATAGATAGATGACTAATTTTTTTTTACATTTTCTACCTATTTATTTTAATTCAGGCGAAGTGGCTGAGTGGTAGAGCACTGAGTTGACATGCTGAAAATCCTGATAAAAATCCCGATGCACGCAACACTTTTATTTAGTCTTTTAGCAGCCGGAGATGGATCATATAGGAACTAGGACCTATCTCTAAAACTAATAACTCTGTTTTGTTTTTTATGTTTATTTATAAATTTTATTTAATTTAATTAAACTTTTTATTATTTTTAATTAAGCTACTCTTTGCTAAAAAAAAAAAATTTGCAGTATACCATTATTTAATTTATAGTTATTTAAAAATAAAATATTTTTATTTTGAAGTGAACCCTTAGTTCACAATCCCCCCTTAGTTCACAATCCCCCCTTAGTTCACAATCCCCCCTTGAAGTGAACCCTTAGGTCACAATGTTAGTTTGAGGTAAACCCTCCTGGGGCTCACCCAGCCACTAAAAGTGGGTACCCAAAATAAGGGGGAAAATCTGGCGATTTAGCGTGATCTAGGACAAATCACCTTCCAGCACAACCGTTTTCCATGTACTATCTCTACCATATACTGAACCCCAGACCCTTCACGGGTTGTAGTGGTACAGGTTAAAAAAAGGTTATTTTAATACAGTTATATTCTTATATAATACTGATTTAAGATTATATTCTTGTTGTGACATATACAGTTACCTTGTCAACTCAGTCCTGGTCAGAAGGTTGGCCCCTTCTTGGACAGATGTCAATACTATCAATATACTCAGTCCAGCCCAAGGAGCTAGTAGACAGAACGGACATGTACCATTTTCGTTATGATATATCTTGTTTTTTATTCTAAATGAGTATATTTATAATTAATGAGTATATTTATAATTTATAAACAAATTGAAATAAATAATTGTAATATATTTTATATAGTAAGTAATATTCATATATCTTTTTATACAATTAATTATATATTGACACCCTAAAAGCTCATTTTTTCACAGTTAGGGCATGAGTATAAGACTAACCTAGTCTCGAAACGTCGCCTAAAGAAGTTTAAAGATGGGCTGAAACTCAAGAACCAAAACATATATATATACATATATGTACATATAGTATATAATTTTCCTGTTCTGTCCCTAATGATTGAATTTGATATATTGATATCAAATATATAATACATTTTTGTGCCACCAAAATTTACCTCCGTAGGTGAACAAGGGATAATTTTTTTTATTTTATTTTAAACCCACCCACACTTAAACCCTTAAAACCTGTACCACTACAACCCGTGAACGGATCTGGGATTCAGTACAGGGAGACTGAACTGTTTCTTGGACAACGGTTCTGCAAGGAGGTGACTTGTCCTAGGTCACGCTCAACCACCAGACCCCCCCCCTTATTTTGGGTACCCTCTTTTTATAATCTTTTATAGAGGCTGGGTGGGCCTCAGGAGGGTCCTAGATCCTATATGATCCATCTCCGGGCTACAAACAGACTAAATAAATGTCTTGCCCGCAGCGGGATTTGAACCAGGATTTCCGGCATAACAACTCAGTGCTCTACCACTCAGCCACTCCGCTCCTAGGATACCCTAAATTGAGGGATAATTAATAAAATAAGCATCAAAATATTTTTTTCTACATATATACACACATATATATATATATATATATATATATATATATATATATATATATATATATATATATATATATATATATATATTTTGCTGTTCTGTCCCTAATGATTGAATTTGATATATATTGATATCAAACATATAATACATTTTTGTGCCACCAAAATTTACCTTCGTAGGTGAACAAGGGATTTTTTTATTTTATTTAAACCTACCCACACTTTCAAAATTGTCTCTTTTATTTACCTTTCTTCTTTTTTTATTTCGATTCCATTCAATTTTATGGAAACATACCAAATGTCAATCCCGGAGGTACGTAGCTAATGAAACAACAACAAACTTCAACAATGTTAGTTTTATTCAAAATAACTTGCATTGGCTACATTCCTACTCACGAAACTTTCCGTCCTTTTTTCTGATTGAAAAAACAAAACAAAAACACTTGTTGGTTTTTTTAATCGAATAACACGCTAATTGAGCAATTTTATTTATATATCAAATTGCATGTGGTAGTTCGAAGATTAAAATATTTTGTATAACTACTAAAGTCAAATATATGCAGGTTAAAGTTTTTAATTCTCACATTTACAGTGCGAAAGAAAATGTACCTAATAGAGACTATACTCAAAGATTCTAGTTTCTGAGTGTTTTTATGCTATTGATGAAATATTTGTTATATTTGGGCGGTATATATCTGCAGCCCTATGTAAATAAGTGGTTAAGTCTAATTTTCTTGTACTAAAGTAAGCGGGATCGAGTTATTTTCGTAGTGAATAAGGGGATAAGTAAGGCGTTGGCTTGAAAAGGAATTATTGCTTATATTACAACTCCATTTCAAGCCAAAAAGAACGAGAATGATTCGATTCCGGTAAACTTAATGCAGTCTCCGGATAAAATCCGACTTAACCACTTATTCACCGGGGCTGTAGATATTAGCAGCCCCAGTGTATAAGTTGTTTAGTCGAATTTTGTCGAAAATGAGTTAATTGAACTGAAAGAAGTTGAATCGTGCTATTCTCGTAGTTTTTGGCTTGAAATAGATTTGTTATGTGAACAGTAACACTTGTGTCAAGCCAATGCCTTACTTAGCCCCTTATTAACAACGAAAAAACACGATTCCGCTTCATTATGTACAAGAAACTCATTTTGAAGAAAATTCGACTTAACCACTTTTTCACTGGGGCTTTAGATATATTATTGAGAACTGTTTTTCGTCTTTGTTGATTTATATTATATGAGTTATACGTTTTACATAAGGTTACTGTGCCGGACTCGAACCCTCACTTGACGCTTCCTATCACGTACTCTACGAGGACAGTCAACATCGGGGGTCCCTCTGAAGGGAGAGAGAGTCGAAAATCAATCGGGCGGGTTTCATAAACGGCGTAATGAACTGTAGGGGTTGTTGGAAGCCGAACATTCCCGAACGATTCCGATCTTAGCCGAAGATCCCCGAACGGGGGTTGCTCTCGTTGCGTAGAGCGCCAGTTGGTCCTCAGCCGCGCGTGTGTGTGTTGTTGCGTCCGAACGCCCGTGTTTGTTGTCTTGTACGTCGTGTTTGTCGTGTCGATATCTGTGTACGTCCGTCTGTGTCCATCGAACTGTATCTTGGACCTTCGAGAGGGCCTTGTAAGGATATACCGAAATAGCGAAGCGTGGAAAGTGGAAATTTCGATTTTTTAATTTATTTTATTATTTAAAAAATATATATACCATATATATTTGAGGAAAAATTATAAAGTCTCTTGTCATTCATGGTAAGTATAAAAATAATCGTATCCCTACTTTTACCCGATAATCCATATTTTTCTTATTTTTAAAATTTCAAAAATATTATTTTTCATTAAAATAATATTCTTGAGTTATATATTTTATATAGTATGTAAGCTCCGGAAATAAATTGCCTAAATAGTGGCATATTGTAAAATTGCTTATATTTTTAAAATATATTAAATTCGAACATATGATTTTCTTTATACAGGAAATCTAGGTATCTCGTCACACTGTTATTTGTTATTAACAAAATTATATTATTTGATAATAATTATTTAAAAACATAGTACAATTACAGTAACAAGTAAAGTTTTAATTGACTATTTTAATAATTAACAGGTTCAATGATTAAAATAGTATATTGCAATATTAAATAGACTAAAAAATAAATATGAATTTATTATTTAATTACATATATAGCATATTGAAAAATATATATATAGTAAATGGTTACAGGTGTAACTTAATGAGGCAGGTTCAACAATCAAACTACATTTACTACAGATTTTATTTCAATGTCACATCATGCATAACTATATATCTATCTTCTTTATAAACGAATTTTAAATTTTAATCGTTATTGCATTTAAAACTTTTGATATTGAAACAATAGTCTGTTAATAAATTTTACCATTTTATTTGAAATAAATTCAGATTTGATATACAGAGCAATTGAATACAAAACGTAGATAGTGGCTTTAAATATTTATTAGAAACTATTATGAACTATATTTATAAATTTCATTTCATTAAGAAACAAATTAATTTGATATTATTAATAAGAAAATAATCTGCAATACCCGCGGGAAGGAATCAAAATAAATAGGCTCGAAATTAAATAAGACTCAGTAAAAAAAAACCCAAAAAAACTTAAATTTAAATTATAGTTACCCCCAAATATTTATTAATAATTAAAACCGATTAATTTTTATTTTATTTTCTTAATAATGAATTCACTCGAGTCAATGTCACATATTTCAATCTCTCATTAAAATAGCATTCTTCACTTACATATTTTAGGTGAACTTTATAACTTCAACAATAAACTAGTGATGTTATATTTACTTATTGTTAAAAATTAAATTTTATATGTAATTGACTTATATGCTTAATAATTGTTTCAAATTTTACATAATAAAAAAAATAAGAGAATTTCGACTGGTTTTGACGTACATCCGTATGTCTGTCGCACGCATAACTTGACTCTATAAACAATTTTTATGTATCCGTGTTAGTTAAGTTATTTACCATTTGTTGCTTTAAATCATGAATATTGTTGAGACAAATTAATAAATATTAACTCCCTTCAAGGATTTATCATTCCTTATTCTGTTCTGCTTCATCTGATATGGTGTTGATAAAAATATGATTGCCGCGTAAAAAGTTATATCATTGCCCCGTTCCATGTCGGATCTACCAATCTTCTCGATAAGCAGATAAGACGCTCATGTAATTGGGTTACGTAACAACTTCCAAATCACGAAACTGGGAGAAGGAACAATTGAGCTTCTAAGGAACATTTAGTAGATTGTCTGTCGGAACTCGAACTCAAATACAATACATTTTTCTATACACAAACATATAAAAAGAATAAATAAAATATACATTACTATATAAATATATCATTACTATCCCATAACTACCTTATAGAATATATATGATAATTATTAAATTTGAACTATGGCTTGCTAAATGGGATATTATAGTGTTGTATTATCGTTATCACATATTAATTATTATTGTTTTATATTTTTAACAATGCCGTAAAAGAATAGTTTGACTATTGTTTGAATTCATGGCTCGCGGACTTTCTTGCATAGTGCGGGCATTTTTTATATTGTTATATGAATATAGAACATTTTATTTAAGAGAAAAATACGATATATATAATATATTTTACCTGCAAATATGTCTAGAATATCTCTCTATTAAATAGAAAAGTTTTTTTTGGTTTTTTTTTTTTTTTTTTTTATTTAATTCAATGATATTTACAACTATAATGGTATTATATCAAGTAAATGTGCAAAAATGTAGAATATGACATGAAAACACTTGTGGAGAAACTACCCATCGATAGCACTCCAATTTTTTTGGTTAAATATATAAAAACGGATTGAGCAATTACTTTTTTTGTTTTGTCTCTTTCCGTTTTCGATCTGTAAAATTATGAATATTTAAAAAATAGGCAAATCACAAATTTTTATTTTAGGATTGCTATTTCAATTTAGGGAATGCGGTGAAATAAGTTTAAGACATTTTTCTTACAGACTGTCATATTTATATA
This sequence comes from Troilus luridus, assembly GCA_964056705.1. NCBI lineage: Eukaryota > Metazoa > Arthropoda > Insecta > Hemiptera > Pentatomidae > Troilus > Troilus luridus. The sequence continues at coordinate 74,387,715 of OZ057417.1, read as the reverse complement.
TATATATATATATATATATATATATATATATATATATATATATTTTTTTTTTTTATATATTTTTTTTTATTTGAAAAGAAAAGATATGTTCAGGACCGGGAATTTTTCTCTTCAAATAAAAATATTTAAAAATTAATAAAAACAATAACTGATAAAATAAAATAAATTATAATATATATATATATTTATAGATTATAAATATTTATATATATATATATATATATATTTAACAAACCTTAAATTAAAAAAAAAAACATTTGATTATTTTTAAATATTTCTCTTTGGAAGAGAAATGATTTGCCGTTGCCGGGACTCAAACCCGGGTCGTCTGGTTCTCCGGTGCAGTGCTCTAAACACTTTGTCCAAGTCAGACAAATCAGTTCTCTTCACCGATCCTATATCCCAGTGATGTATACACGGGGAAGAATGTTCATTGAAAATTACTTTAATTAACTCCTCCGAAAACTCTCCCTCTGCAATTCAACATATTCCAGAGCCTTTCCTGCTTCGCCAGATGAAATGAATTCGTATTTTTTGTCTGCCTCAACTAACACATCAATATCATCACCCTCCGTCTTCTCACTAACTCCATCTTTCAACCCCGACAATTTTTTTTTCTCTGACATTTCACCTACCGACATTATTTCCTCTGTTCTCAAATCCTCCTCCAGTTCTACTGGCTTTGATGAGATTCCCGTCAAACTACTCAAACTATGCCTCATCGATATCCTACCTGTCCTTCTTTTCATTTATAATTTCTCACTACAAAACGCAATATTCCCAACTTCTTGGAAAAAAGCCCTAGTCCATCCTATAAATAAAACCTCTACCCCTTTTTCTCCCAAAGACTACCGGCCAATCTCCATACTTTCCAACCTTTCCAAACCTTTCGAAAGAATAGTCCAGTCGCAAATATCAAATTTTCTCAAACAGTCCAAACTCCTGGATCCACTGCAATCTGGTTTTCGTCCTGGTTTTTCCACTCAATCTGCCCTTACCAAAATCACTACGGACATACATAAAGCCATGGACAACAAACAACTAACCGTGCTAATCCTATTAGATTTTTCCAAAGCTTTTGATTCCTTGGACCATTCTATCCTTTTTTCCAAACTAAAGTCATTGTCCTTTTCCAACAGCTCTATACTATGGTTCCAGTCCTTCCTCTCTGGCAGGTCCCAAGCGGTTTCTATGCCCAACCAACCCCTTTCCTCTTTCCTAGCCCTATCCTCAGGCGTGGCACAGGGCTCAAGCATCTCTCCTATCCTTTTTAACTGTTACATCAACGATCTTCCTAAATCCGTTCACCACTGTTCCTACCATCTATATGCTGACGACTTCCAAATCTATTTATCCTTTCCTCCTTCTGAGCTATCATTCGCGTTCGCCAGTATTCAGCAAGACCTCGATAGGATCAGTGCCTGGGCAAAGCTGAACAAGTTGGAATTGAACGCAATGAAAACCCAGGCCATTGTTCTAGGTTCCAACTCCCTTCTTGCAACTATCCCCACCCTCCCAACATTGATCCTAAACGACAACCCTATCAGTTTCAACTCCTCCGTTAAAAACCTAGGCATTACCATGGACAAAAACCTCTCCTGGAAACCACATGTCGCCCAAATATCCCGACGATCAATTAGTTCCCTGAAATTATTCCATCGATCCCGGCACCTCCTTACACAATCTACCCGGAAGCTTCTTGTATCTTCCCTTATCTTCCCCCACTTTGACTACTGTTGTGTGGTATACGGGGGCCTCTCGAAATTGCTAGAGGATCGCTTAAAAAGAATTATGAACTGTGCTTTAAGATTTGTCCTTGGTACTCCGAGGCGTTCCCGGGTGTCACATCATTATGATGAGTTAAAGTGGCTCTTCCCACCCATTCGTAGACATTATTTCCTTAGTGTTTTTCTATACCAATCCATTAACTCGCAACACCCTTCATACATCTATAGTCTCCTTCAATTTAAATCCACTGTCCAACACCATCAAACAAGATCCCGCCTCTCCGATCTCTACATTCCATCCCATAGAACTAAGGCATTCGACCGTTCCTTCCTCGCCCGTTCCACTACTGTGTGGAACTCAATCCCTCCTTTCATCCGCCATTCATCTTCAATGGCCTCATTTAAATCCCTGCTTTTCCATCATCTCTTGGCATCCCAAAAAAATGCTCTCCAGGCAGGCCAATCTTCCGCTTGAATTAATGTGTGTCGAATACTCGATCTCGTTACCTACGTGTTTGTTTATTTTTCCAACAACAAAGAAGATACAAACTTTGTAAATACTTTATTGCATGCTATGCAATTTATTTGCTTTATTTAGCAATTCCGTTATTAACTATTATATTAATGTTATTTATTATTATTTTGTTAATATCAAACCTTTATATATATATATGTTTTATTACTATTTTTATTTTTCTAGAAAATTAGTTAAATTCCTGTAAAATCTATTACTTTTTAATCAGTTATTTATTTTATTTTCTTTTTTTTCTTTCTCTATTTCTATTATGTTTTGTCACTCATGATTACTTCATGATTTGTATCATTATGTAGCCTCCTGGCCAGATGAACATTATGTTTATTTTGCTTGTTCTTTATTGTTATTCTAAAGGGACTTGGTCCCAGAATAAAGTTTGTTTTCTATTCTATTCTATTCTATTCTATTCTAATTAGGATCTTGTTGACTTAAGTCAATATATAATTTATAATTTTTATTTTTTTATTGATTGTTATTGTTTTTAAATATTTTTGTTTTGAAGAGACCGGATTTGACCTGCTATTGCTACGGCAAAGCAGACAACCCCGGGGTTCGAGTCCCGGCCAGATCAAGTCTTATCTCTTAAAAAAAAAAATTAACATAACAACAATCAACAAAAAAATATAAATTATTTTATTTAATACAAAATACTCAATATCTCAGATGTTGGTATTAATAGGCTCACTAGAAGGGTTGAAAATAAGTCCTAACATGAACTCCAATTTATAGAAAAATGCCAGGACTCTTCTTCTGAATTCGTTAAGTACCTTCTGTAGTAATTAAATGAACAATTTTATAATTTATAAAATGGGAGCTGGTCCGCCGTTAGGATACTCCGCTAGTAAATAATAAAATGTAGTTTTATATTATCATTGTAATGTAAAAATAATTTATAAGAGAAAAATCAACTGAATCAAATAAAAAATTAAACTCTAGATTAAAAAAAAACAAATATTAGACATACAAACATGATTACACATTGGCTAGCACATTAAGAGAAACCCAGGTTGCTTTACCACGTTCATTCAAGAATGTGTTTAGATTTAGACCACTAAATAAATTAATAAATATACTTGCGTATTTAAATAAATATACACCTGTTGTACTTATATTTTATTACTTAATTTTATTCACAATGACTTAATTGTACTCAAGGAAGCGGAATCGTGTCAATCTCGTATTTTTTGCCTTGAAATGGAGTTATAATATAAGCAATAACTCTACTTTAGCCACTCATTCACTAGGAGAATGAAACGGTTTCTCTTCCCTTCATACAACAAACTAATTTTTGGACAAAATTCGACTTAACAGGTTTTTCGCCGGGGCTGCAGGTATACTCCTATGTACAACAGGTGTATATTCATTTCCTTGCAGTTTATATCTATAGACGATGGTGAATTATTTTTCGATTAAAAGTATTAGTAGCATATTTAATTGTTTTGAAGAAGAAAAATTTTAAAGACGTTGCCTAATCCTTTTGAGGTATAAAGAAACAATGCATGGTTGGATGTGCCTCTTTTATAGATCTACAATTAAGTCAGAGATAACATATATCTATCTTTTAAGGTTAGCTTACTTATCTATTTTATTTTCTAAAAAATTGATAACGTACAATGCGGTATTTGGAAAGCTATTTAGAGGAGTACAGTATTAATCCTTATCAACTTATATACTTTAGTTACCTTAAGCATTTCATGCGCATTATTAGAATATTTTATACTATATGGTTTAAAGAATTATCTTATGGGTTAGCGCAAAATCTTAACGCTCATGAAAATAAATTCGTACATAAAGAAATGTTTTGTTTAAAGATATAACGATTTAAGTTGATTTAAAGATATAACGATCAGGTATCTATGTTTAAAAGTAATTGTGTATACTCCCAGAGTATTAAAAAAAACAATTTAATAATATCCTGCGATTATTAAATATAAATAGCTCAACCGTCAATTTCGTTTGATTTTATTTATGAAAAACAACACAAAAATATACAAAATTAACAAACAAAACAAAAACCGAAATGGCAACATGTTTCCGATACGCGGTTTGATTCCTACCAGGAAGTATTAATTACTAATCAAATTTATTCGGCTTTTTAATTAAATTTCTCTCGCTGTATCCTTTCGGATCTTCGTTTATTAGCTTTTGAACACGACACACATTTTTGGTATTGAGTCGAATAAATTTTAACAGATTGGTTTTTATAACTTTCCTCCCCCTAACGTTTCCAGTGAATTGCTTCGTGACTTTTTTTATTTTTTTTTCAGGATCAGGAATGAGTTTATCCATCAGAAAGAAGTGGCCTATACATATTTTATATAAATTGGGTTTTTTGAATTAGGCTTTTTACGTTAATGAAATTGATGTTATATTTTACCTATGCCACTACAACCCGTGAACGGGGCTGGGGTTCAGTACATGGTAGAGACAGTACTGTTTTATGTACAACGTTTTTGCAGGGAGTATAGTACTATTGATAGTAACTATACATATTATAAAACAAAGTCCTCGGCCGCGTTTGTTCGCGGTAAACTCAATAACTACAGCACGGATTTTCATGCGGTTTTCACCAATAGATAGAGTGATTCACCAGAAAGGTTTAATTTAAGTAATTCGTCTAGGCTTGTCTAAATTGGCTAGAATATAAAGGTAATTGTCGGAAGTGTAGGAAAAAGTATAGCCTTTAGGGAGGTTTCGTCGAAGACGTTGCCTAATCCCTTTGAGGTATAAAGAAACAATGCATGGTGGAATATTCCTCTTTTATACATCTACAATTAAGTCAGAGATAGCATATATCTATCTTTTAAGGTTAGCCTACTATAACTACGTTATCTTCTAAAAAATTGATAACGTACAATGCGGTATTTGGAAAGCTATTTAGAGGAGTACAGTATTAATCCTTATCAACTTATATATTTTAGTTACCTTAAGCATTTCATGCGAATTATTAGAATATTTTATACCATATAATTTAAATGAGTATCTTATGGGTTAACGCAAAATCTTAACGCTCATGAAAATAAATTCGTACATAAAGAAATGTTTTGTTTTTATCTTTATAATACCTACACAATAAAATACATTAGACATACACAACATGTGTATAATATGTCTTACTACCCGGGTCGCTAGTATGTAGATAAATCCCAAGATAATTTCTAAAAAATTATGAAAAACCAACTATTTCTAATTGCTCATTTCTTCAATTAGTAATTTTATACAGAGCAGCAATCTTTCTAGGAGAATATTATTACAGTAGATGAGCCTCTTATCTATTTTTTGTATTATCTTTGAGTGATAGTTTAATCAGGGTTTAGTAATATTGCGTCATGGAATAATTGTATTACTGTTTGTGAAGAGAAGTAATGTAGATTATTATTTTTGACACAGCATTTTAATTCATCAATGTATTTTTCTAACTTATAAAATATTTGTATACTAATTATAATTATTTTTTTAATAAACCGGCTACTTTTGCAGTGGCTTCTGAAATAAATTGGGAATCTATTATTTATCTTGAGTACTGATAAATACAGTAACATCTGCTTACCGTCATATCCCTAAACAATAATAATAAAAAACACCTTATGTTTCCATGACAACCACTGATAACATCTGCCCAGAAAATTCCCGCAATTGAAAATTTTTTATTCGGTCACTTAACTTATCATAACCATATTACTTCATTTTTATATTCAAATGTTAAAATTATTATCAATTTAATATAATAATAATAATAATAAAGTATTTATTTATTCTGGGGCAAGTCCCTTTAGAATAACAATACAGGTTTCTATACAGGGTACTATTAGGTCTTCGAGTATTATGTAATCACATTTAATTAATTAATACAATTAAATTAACAAATGAGAAATAATTAATGGAAAAAAATTGGTAATTACCTCCAGTGATAACACTTTAAGAATAAAAGAAAAAAAAAACAGAGTACAAAAAATAAAAATAGCATAGAAATAAGATAAAAATAATTATAAAGAGGGAAATAATAGATAATTACATATGTATGCAAATTACAATGTCAATTAGAAATAAAATTAAGCAAACAATGAAACAAAAATACAAACAATATCAACTAAGATAACTTGTTTTTAAACATATCAAACTGGATGAGTGAAGCATCAATGATATATATAAAATGCTTTTATATATATATATATATATATATATATATATATATATATATATATATATATAAATAAAAGCACAATATATATATATATATATATATATATATATAAAAGCACATCAGTCATTCATCAGTTGGAATATTTTAATCTGAAAATTGAGTATGCTATTTCGGATTTTTTGGGAATTGTGAGGATGTTAGGTGATTGAATATACGGGATTTGGAGGTTGAAAGATTATTGGAATCATGGATCGGATAAGGAAAGCTCTATCAAAATCAGTTCTACGGTGGGATATTCTGTTCAAACTGTTTACTGTTCTTGATATTTCATAATAATTCTTACTTTCCATTTACTGTACTTATACTACTTATCTTAAAATTTTTTTTAGAAATAGTAAAAAATTAATATACTGTATTTGTTTTATTTTTTGAGTTTAGTTTTAATGGACTCAACTCATTTTGTTTTTTAAATCGTATTAAATAAAATGTTTTGAAAAACTTGAAAAATCCCGACACTATAGCTATTAATTTGTAAAAAAATACCTTTTCGGGTGATTTCAGCAGACAAAATAATCTTATAGGTAGAAACGAACCATTTTCGAAACGTTAAATTAAATTTTCTATTTACTGCTTTGATAAATTTAAAAAACTTTTTTTATTTCATCAGTTTTTTCCAATTTTGAAAAGAACCAAAAAATATCGTAAATTGGTTATCATTGTATAAGTTATATTTTTACTTCGAGAATGGCATTAATCGTTTGACGAACAATTTTGACTTTTTTATTAATGTTTAATTTATCGATTAATGGAATAGATAATTATATATATATATAGGTCTATCCAACGTGCTTAGATTATCACATCCATTCATTATTTAAATTAATTTTTAAAAACTAAATGTGTTCATTTTTTTGAGGAAAAAAAACAAAGTATTGTAGATATCTAATATTTTGATATTCATATCTATAATAATAACTATAATTGTATCTGCAAACCCTACTGTGGCTCAATCAGCCTCCATAAAGCGGGCAAATTTAACCATGAGGAAAATCTTGGGGTTAGTTGTGAGCTCAGACAAATCATCTTGCACAATCGTTGGCTTGTGAAACAGTCCAATCACGTGTAGTATAGTTTTTATTATTATTTATTTATCATTTGAATTGTTCATCTCATCCTGTATCGTTTAATAACTGATTCCAGTAGAACAGGTCCGGTACTAAGGACTACACCTTGACAAACACTTAACTTGGAATCCTCATACTAGACTGTAACGATAAGAAACTGCTCGCCTTTTCACGCTGTTGCAACCCTTATTAGACAACCACTCTAAACTCCAAATTAATTACAAAAGACTCATATACATGGCAATCATTAGACCCATTTGGACTTTGGACGGATTCCTCTCGTATTCAATCCTTTCAATCAAAAATCTTTCGTAAAATCCTTAATGTTCCTTACTCAGTTACAAACAAAGTCATCCATAATGACCTTATGTTCCATTTGTTATCAATCTGCCCAATTATCAATTATGCATGTATCTGTTTACATATTGAGATAATCCGTATTCTAGTTAAAATGTTACAATCGCAGTACTGACTAGGCATAAGTGGTTGAGACGTGAACCCTGTCAAAGTTAAAATCTATTTAATTGTGTTGCTCAACAGTTTAAAACTTTAAACTCTATTTTTCCCTATCTTGGCTTTAGAGTTAATTAAACTCGATCCATTCTCCTTCTATTGTTTCAAACTCAAACGCTCGCTTCTTGTTGTTTATATTAATTATTATTTCAACAATGGAAGATTAATTTTAACCCCTATATAGCTTATTGCGGATTTGAATATTGACTAAACTGAGACATTGCTTATGTTGAAATATATATTGTTACGGGCTACTGGGTGTAAAATGAATTAAACTATTACTAAATTCAAGATACTAATATTTATTAACAAATTAAAAAGAATACAATGAGATTATTTAAAACAATTAAATTATTAAACTAATATAAATTTACCACAACAATATTCTACAGATTATAACCTAGGCCTAACTGTTATATAATTACTAAAATAATATACAAATACTATAAGATATTACTAAAACTAAATAACTTAACTATTTACCTAAATTTGTACAAATACAATAAAATTACATTATAGTTTAAAACTACAAATTAACACTTACAGTTCGCTAATTAAAGTCCACCGACCGTAATACTCTCCAAATGTGGCAAACTGTTTATTACACTCACTTAGCATTTATCACAGAGTAGTCCACACTGCCACTAACTGTCACTGTCACTCACACGTACTGTCACCGTTCATTGTCACAACTTTAATACTTTACTTATTACTGACTGGCAAGGATACCTATAACATTCCGCACTGATCTCGAAGTTTCAGTTTCAGATCTTAAAGTTTAATTTCAAAGCTCGCCGTTTCAGGCTGCTTCAACACTTACTAGACAAACGCTTTAAGCTCCACATAAACTACAAAAGACTCATATACATGACCATCATACGACCTATTTGGACTTACGGAGTAGAGCTTTGGGGCTCCACTAAGCCATTGAATTCCTCTCGTATTCAATCATTACAATTCAAAATTTTCATCATTGCTTATACTTTCATATCATTGCTCCTTACTTTGTTACGAACAAAGTAATCCATAATGACCTTAACGTCCCGTTTATTGCTGATTTGGCCCGAATCCGATATCAATCTTTTCACGACAAACTTCATTTCCACTCAAACCCACTAGTTTCAAACCTCGCAACCTCTTCAATTCCTGATAATCCTATGAGGCGTCTGAAAAGAAGATGGTTGATGGAAGAAACAAAAAATTCAAAGGATTAAAGGACTTTAAATGAATAAATTATACTGATCTACTTTTAGTAAATACGAGGATAATTATGAATTTATTTGTATCATCCTCTACATTCTCCAAATATTTAGTTAACACACTGCCGCCCGCTAATGTGTTGCTGAAATTTACTATAAGACCGGTGATTTTATCATATATCAATATAATTTTTATCACATATATTATAATATCAATTTACTATGTGACGGGAGCTATTACCAAAACGAGATTTCTCGTTCACGGTCACCAACAAATGTCTAATGAAAACGAGAAATCTCGTTCCCGGGCGTCAATGTGTTAAGTTATGGAATATGCTGGAATTTTCCTCCAGATTAGTGAAGAAAATGATGTTATGTGAAATCCCTCTACTCTTCAAACTACCTGCGTTCTTAGCAGAAATAGTCACTTTAAGAGATTTTAAAGTGTTTACTTGTTTGTGATCTATGAACTGGTACATTTATAACCTATTTTCTAAATAACATTTTTTATTTAATAAAAAAAATAAAGTACTTAGAATGGGTAAGATTTATAAAGTTCTCTTTCAATATAATTTAATTACACTACTTTTATTTTATTATTAATGATATAATGGTAATAATAATAAAAAATTATAAAAGTTTTAGTGAACCGAGCGATATCATAACCCGCTACTTAGAAATTTCACGTCTTAACACTCTAACCGAAACCCGTAAGATTACCCTAAACGGTATCCTCCCACTTATACCTCGGCCTTCCCTGGGACATTTACCAGTCGGTTCAGCCCGAAATATCTTTTTAGGACTTAGGAAACAACCAACTACTTTACAACATCTTAATGTTGTTTATTCCTTTAACGTCAGTTCATGTTGTTATAGCTAATTGGACGACGTTACAGTGGGAGCCCTAAATTTAGCATATCCAATTATAATTAGGGTAGGGATCTTTAACGAATTTTGACATTTTACGCCCCTTTCGAAGGACGGTATAGCTAAGAATTTTGAACTGTTTTTAAAAAGTTTCAAGGCCACTTGCCGGAATGCGGATCCGCGATGTTGGGCATAGAAAGTTGTTTTACTAACCATTACACCACAGGTGACCCAATACAAGCTCATATTAACCTTAGCGATGTTATTCCGTACCATAGTAATTGTACATATTCTGCAATTCCATCTTGTGTAACCTATATTCTGTTTATAGGGATGATTTTTTTTTTGATCGAATTAATATTACACTAATTATTTGGGAAATCAGAATAATTGAAAAAAAAACCTTAATTATCTGAAACACTGGAAAATAAAAAAACAGATACATTAGCAATCCAAACAGACCCAACAATAATAATTTCCTGATATGTTAGAGGTTTTTGACTGATAAATCATTTGTATTATATTAAACCAATGTAATAGAAACGCTATTCATCAGATCTCTACTCTAAATACATTTTTAATTAGATGGAAATTATTCACCTGTAAGAGATAACTGTATAACTGAATGTTACGAGCTTAGATTTTAAAAGCAATATAACTGCACATAATGATTTGGGATGGCTAAATATAATTCGTCTGGAATTCGCTGTGTAAGCTGAATTTAAATTTGGCGATAATTTACAAGCTCACTACCATCATTTCTGGGTTAATTTTAACTGAATCAATAATGGTTACGATACAAGTAGCTGGTTTTCAGTGTTGGAAATATTAATGATTCGTTCAATATCAATTCTATAGTTTTCATTATTTATTCATCTATATAATGGCCATTCAGGGGGCGGAATGGCTGAGTGGTAGAGCACTGAGCTGCCATGCCATTAGTCTTGGTTCAAATCCCACTGTGGGCAAGACTTTTATTTAATCTGTTTCCAGCCGGGTATGGATCATATAGAATCTAGGACCCTCATGGGGCTCACCCAGCCTCTATAAAATGTTATAAAAATAGCTTACCCGAAATAAGGGGGGAAATCTGGCGGTTGAGCCATGAAACAGTACAGTCTCTACCATGTACTGAACCCCATTTACGGGTTGTAGTGTTACAGGTTTTTTTTATATGCACGAAAAAGGTCAAATCGAACAAAGAAAAAAAAATTGTTCAAATAACGATTCCTGAAAACAAAAAGGAGTTTAATTATTCTGACTCAATCATGGATGCAACACAATACCTCAACAGCGATTCATCGGGATTATTCATTTATTAATTATTTATTTAATTAATAAAAAAACATTGCTGGCCTGGCTGGATCGTATTGCTTTTCGGGGAATGGAATAATGACTTTATTTAATTTATTCAGGAATTGAGTTATTGATTTATTTGAATAAAACACTTAAGCATTTTTTTTTTATTCCCTAACTATTGTAAATTTTAATATACATCAATATCGCGTATTTTCTCCATAGTTATACTCCATGGTGACTGATTATAGAAATCATAAATCTTAAATTTTCTTTATTTTAATATCCAATGGTGTGCCAGGTAGCTCCTATATAATGGTGTGTTGAGTCTTGAGTTGGTATGTTGAAGATCCTGGATTCAAATCCGATTGTGACAGATAAAATATTTAATCTGTTAAACGGAACTTGGGGTTGACTTGTCTCTATAAAATAGGTATCCGAAAATTGTCATAAAAAAGGGCAGTCTCTACCATGTATTGACCCCAAAACCCTTCGTTGGTTGTATTGTTAGATGTTTTAAAAAATATTGGAATGATTTAATGCCGTACAGAGATTCTTTTAAAGCCTTTTTAGGAATGGCCTCGTCCTCCATTCTAGACACATGGCCAGCCCAGCCCATCGCAAATATATTTTTGATAGCGAATACAACTCTACCAATGAAAGCTATCAGATTTGATAGGACCTGTAATATTTTATTTAACACGGCAGACCAAGCTCCATCTGTACAAAACATTAGTCCACCCAGTTTTGTTGTATGGATCGGAGGCATGGACAACGACCAAGCTGATTGAACATGATCTCCTAGTATTCGAAAGAAGGATCCTCCGAAGAATCTTCGGTGGAATGTATCTAGGTGGAAACTGGCGAAGGGAACAAAAAAGGAAGTTTATTCAATGATTTTTAATCCTTAAAAATCAGAAGACTGCGATGGGCTGGCCATGTGGCTAGAATGGAGGACGAGGCCATTCCTAAAAAGGCTTTAACAGAACCCCTTTACGGCATGAGAAGAAAGGCGAGACCGAAGCTGAGGTGGTCGGATGGTGTAGAGAGAGACGCGAGGGGTATCCCGGGAGTCAGATGCTGGATCACCGCTGCTAAAAAGAGAGACGACTGGAAGAAGGTGGTAGAGGAGGCCAGGACTCGTCACCGAGTTGTAGTGCCGTAGAATAAATAAATTAAATTACATTTTATTTAATATGCCTACTTAAAATTATTATATTTTTATTTTTATACATGTACCAATACAACCAACGATGGTTTTTGGTTCCAATACAGGGTAGAGTTTCCTTTGAGTCCTTCGGAAGGGACGTTAAACCGGGGTCCTGACCCTGTACTATGGCAGGTACTCGTTAAAAATCCCTAACCTAATTAAACCTGGATAGGCAAAATTTAGAGCTCCCACTGTAGCATCGTCCGATTAGCCATAGCAGCATAAAGTGACGTTAAATGAACAAACAAACAACAGATTCTTAAGTTTCGGTATCAAAACTTCGTTGTTGTTTTTTTTTTGTTTTTTTATATCCCAAGATCTACTGGCACGTGATGTATTGCGTGCCGTTGTCATGGAAACTCAGAAAACAAAAGAACCATGAAACACAATGAGCCATGAACTACAAAGAAACACTTTTAAATTATTCTATATTTATGTGCATTTCTATATTTATTATTTATGTGACTGTTGTGTTATGTATGTGAAGACCTATATGGGCTTGCGGAATTGAACTATGGGGGTCCACCAAACCATCAAATTCCTCTCGTATTCAATCCTTGCAATCCAAAATCCTTCGCAAAATCCTAATCGCTCCTTATTTTGTCACAAATAAAACCATCCATAAAGACCTTAACGTTCCATATGTTACCGATTTAGCCCATTCCAAATACCTATCATTCCATGATAAGCTCCAGGCCCATCCAAACCCACTAGTTTCCATCCTTGCATCCAATTCCATCCCGGACATATGTTAGGGATTAATAGAAGTAAAATAAACAGTATATTATAGTATTTATATCAATATAATTTTATATTATAACTATTTTATGCCCTGTGGCGACTGGGAAGCGGCTGAGGGGTAGACATAGGTTTAGGTGGGAGGATTGCGTTGAGAGTCATCTGGCGGATTTGGGTGTAAGCAGAGATTGTTGGTATCGTCATCGAGCCTTCGGGATCGCTGGGCCTTATTATTATTATATTATATTTTGTAACTATTCCGTATTTACTGTATAATACAATTTCATTCCACAGCAGCCTGCCAGCCCTATCAGTTTTTCACAATCACGGCAGGAGGTTGATTAGATTTTGGCGTGATTTAGTTTGAATCGATAGAATTCCTGCTCGAAAATCTTCCAGGATTTCCACGTTCACCGCGTCCATTCAGAGTGAGAGGATTGGAGTGAAGATATCTTCACAACAAACGTCTTACATTATTCTTCAATCCCGTTTAACGTCTCATCAAAGTGCAATGGAATAATTCCATTTCGCTCCTATTCTTAGTAATTCTTGTAAAGTCAATTCGAACCCGCTGTTCAGAATCTCGAAGCTATCAATGATCCTATGCCTCCTAGTTGTGCTTCGCTAATTCTTGGGTGATAATTATTTTAAGAAGGAGTACAATTTGATTTAATGATATTAACATTTCAATAGTTATATCTAAAAATCTATAACAATAATTAAAATAGCTGAAGAAATGGTCGGTTCTATTTATCTTGAGGAATATAAAGAATGGTTTGGGATGCGGTTGTATTTAAGCCAAACTTATTTAGTATGTTTACAATATATGTATACCTCTTTTTTATATATATATATATAAAAAAAATTAATAATAGTGAAATATTTTATTTTAATTGTGCGACATAATTTTAATGTAAAATAATAAAAGATATAACAAATGTTAAAAAAAAAGTATAATAGCGTCACTTTATGCTGATATGGCTAATCGGACGATGCCACACTGGGAGATTTGGCCTATCCAGGTTTAATTAGGATAGGGATTTTTAACGAGTACCTGACATCGTACAGGCTCTGGACACCCGTTTAACGTCCCTTCCGAAGGACGGCGTAACTTCGGATTTTTTACTCCCTTTAAAAAATCCCAGGGCCACCTCCCGGGCTACGAACCCGCGATCTCGTGCTAAGTAATTAATTAATTTCAATTCACCATCTCAAATTTATATTTGAAGATTAGCTAGGATGTTGAAAATATTGCAAATTTTGAGTATTTTATGAGATTTATTTTAATGCCAGTGGAACGAAGCGAGATATGTAAAATTCAAAATAATATGAAAAAATAAGAACTTAAGAGGCTTTTTAATTTTTTATAATATTTTAAAAAAATTTTCAGTGTAATGTTTATTTGTACTAAGAGGAGCGGTATCGTATAATTCTCTTAATGTATAATTCACTAAGTTAAACCATTGCTTATATTATAACATTTCAAGTCACTTAGTACAATAAGATACTTCTGACGCAATTCGACTTAACCAATTATTCACTGGGGATGGAGATACATCAACTGGAAGGTTGGTATCTTTCGACTAATTATAAAAGTTCCTCTTTTTAAAGAAGTTTTAAAAATATAAAATAATTAAAAATTTTATATCATAAAGTAGGATTTGTTCGGGATGATATGATCTGATACGAGAGGGTAAAGATATTTATTTTATCTCGGAAGTCGCAGACTTTTCGAGTTAATGAGCCTGTCCGATGGTGACTTTAACAGCCATCCTCCGCCGAGGGAGATTTCCCTACCCCTCTCTCCCTTCTCCCGACAAATTAGGGAATTTATAATGTAATTTTCCCCTCCCGGCTCTGTTATAATTTCTTTGGCCGGATTCAATGCCCACTTATTGTATTTTATTTCCTCCCTAAGTCCCTAATTTTCTCTTCTCCCCTTCAGAGCTCCACGGCACCGCTAAATTAAAACGTTTTAAACAGTTTGCTTCTGATCGTTAACAATTTAACAGATTCATCTTAAACCATTTCAAATAACCCATCTAATCTATAATAGATCATCAAGTATCTATTAGCAGGATGTTTAAGGGCTAAGCAGTCAAAGTGAAAATCAGAACTGAGAAACTCAAAACAAGAAATAAATTACCTATGGAGATATATACGTATACGCTTTGTTTAGGGGTTTCACCCTTTAAGATTTTCATTGTCATAAATTATTCAGGCATAGTAAATAAATAAAACTACTTTATTCATTAAGTGTAAACATAAACGTTCATATTAAATGTTGTTCAAAGTGATTTCCTTGAGTGATATATGTTCAGGTTTCACAAGATTTAATTTCCTTCTACGCAAAGTTTCAGTGTAATGGATGGTTGAGGATAATACACAATATTTTAATAGCTCCGCATTTCTTAACACTTAACCTTTCTTCAAAAGCAGCAGTGGACACAATTCGGCCACATTTTTAGAATTTCTAAATAATGATTACTACAAATTAGTTTAAGATATTCCACCACTAGTGAAAAGGTACGTATAGTTTAAATTAGATGGTTGCCCTGCAAATCACGGTAGAGGTCCACGACAATGGCTAAATTTTTAATATCACAATCAATGGATTGGCCGCGCAGGGCATCGTGTTATCGTTTCACGTGATTCAATTACCCTTATTCGTAAAGAATCAAGATCATTGACCGGCCTTGCATAGACGTTTTGTTTAAAGTCACTCCAAATAAAAAAAAAATCAGGTCTGGAGAGCGTCCAGGCCAAGCCCCTGATTAATCATTCATAATTCATGATATCATTCATAATTCATAATAATTACTTGTATTGCTATGTGTTTATAGTCTTATATATTTTGAATATTCTAATTGTTTTTTGGATGCCAGAGTAATATTTTAAGATAATTACTCAAATTATTATTTCTACTTTAGTCTTAATTGGATTCTTTTCCAGAGGTCTGTTGTGTGTTTATCAATTTACTAATTAATTAAACCATCAGTACATTATTCGTAAGTAGATACTGCATCATCTGGGTTAAGTTATCACCAAAGGAATCATAATGAATATACTTTATTAATACAATTACTGATTAAGATATAATGTAGGATTGCCATAAAATACAGGCAGAACTTAAATTACGACTTATCTGTGAAGCATGGGTAAATTACGTCAATAGGCTCCTTCCGTGTCCTTGCCTGGTCCTTCCTCCTCGGGATCTTCTCGGAGTGTCTTTCCAAAGGTGGAGTTTCGGACCACTCTCCCTTTGGTAGTTCTTCACCCACCCTGACCATATGAGCAAACCATTCTACCTGATCGACCTATTTCTTGCAAACGGTCATTTTCTCATTGAGCAAAAACTTATTTATTTTTATATATACTGATACATATCAGGATTATTTGATAAATTGGTTAAAAAAACAACAACTGGGGCTTGGAATGAAAGATATTAGAAGTTTAAAAAATTAATTTAATTAATATTTTTAAGCCATGAATAGCAGTATTCTAAAATAATCCTCCCCGTATTCATTAATCTGATTAGAGTTTCTAAAGTTTTTTTGTTTTTTTTTTAACTTTCCGATGAAATTGATGTTTATTGAAAGGGAGATCATAATTAAAAAATATAATGAAATAAAAAAAAATCAATACACTTTGAAATAATTAGCCGAATCGTTAGTGGAAGCCTTTTCATGAGAAGTAGACTCAGTTCCAAGTGGCCATTGTGGAGTGGCTGCCTCCCTCCAGCGATCGGGCTTTGCAAACAATTAATTATTCCAGGCTATTTTTACTCTATTGTTGTATATTTTTTAAATTTTTTGTATCAATTGTATTATAAAATGCCTTATATATATATATACATATTAAAAACAAAGTCCTCGGCCGCGTCTGTCTGTTCGCAGTAAACTCAATAATTACTGCACGGATTTTCATGCGGTTTTCACCAATAAATAGAGTGATTCACCAGGAAATTTTAGGTATATAATTTATCGAGGTTTTGTGTAAATGGGTTAAATAAATATGTATTTAGTTAGAGTATTTCTCTATAGAACGGAGTGGCTCAGTGATAGAGCAGTGGTATGCGTGGGTGCTAGTAAGGCAAAATTTTGGACTTCCTCTGCAGGATATTACGATTATCTATAGGAGCATAAGGTGACGTTAAAAAAAATATAGAATTCACAAATTGCCTGATTTATAATTTTCATTATTTTTCTGATATTTAATTAAGTCTTATAATATTATTTAAAATAATAAATTAACTCTTATTAAGTTAGATAACTTGAATGTGAATGGAAGCTGGGAGTAATCTTGAGACAAGAACAAGTTCCTTAGCTTTGCGCTATCTCCAAGTGGAATCTGCTGATCCCGCGATCTCAAGCCTAGATGGCGATCCTGGAGAGGTCTCCAGGGAATGTTGTGTCATATTTTATTGTCACCAATTCTCCAGCTGGGTATCTACGTCGCATTTCTATCCTCAATGCGAGTCATCCTTATTAAATAGTTAGTTTATATTTCCTATTCTACTTCGATAAAATCGGTAATTATTCCGCAAGTTGTCGGTTCGAGTTTACTTCCAAAAGGTTTTTTACTGTTTAATCGTTTACCTTTTGATATTTTCCAAAAATACAAGCTCTCATGAGCTTTAGTTCGGAAAAGAAAATTTAAATATGGGAAATGTGTATACCCCGGCAATCAATTCATCTAGAAATGAACGTTTCAATAAACATATATAAATCTATTATATATTATATTTAAATATTTTTATTTTGAAGAGAAAAGATATGTCCTGGCCCGGATTCGAACGCGAGTCGTCTGCATCTCTAGTGCAGTGCTCTAAATCCCTGGTAGCTCAGTGGTTTAGAGCACTGCACTACAGATACGGGTTTGAATCCCGGCCAGGACAAATATTTCTCTTCAAAATAAAAATATTTAAAAATAATCACCATCACAATAACAAAAAATAAAAATAAATTATATTATCTATACTTCGAAATGTCAGTTGAAACTTTTATTTATTGCTATGATTACAAAAATTTACTCATTATAATATCTATAATATTATACTATTAATAATATTCTCTTTTCCTTTCTAAGGGAGAGGAGTGGCTCAGTGGTAGAGTACTGAGCTGCCATGCCGGAAATCCTGGTTCAATTCCCGCTGCTGGCCATGATTTTTATTTAGTCTGTTAGCAGCCGGAGATGGATCATATATAGGATCTAGGACCCTCCTGGGGCCCACCCAGCCTCTATAAAATATTATAAAAATAGGGTACCCAAAATAAGGGGGAAAAATCTGGCGGTTGACCGTGACCTAGGACAAGTCACCTCCTTGCAGAACCGTTGTCCATGAAACAGTACAGTCTCTACCATGTACTGAACCCCAGACCCTTCATGGGTTGTAGTGGTACAGGTTTTTTTTTTCCTTTTTAAAGCTCACGATGACTTTTGAATTATTGGAAAATATTAAAAATGTAACGAATAAACAGTTAAAAAACCTGTTATAACTCGAAGCGACAACCTGCGGAACAGATACCCTAAAATCTTATATCTATATATAAATATTTATTCACTAATATTTATAATATACTAAACTCATATTTATTACTAGTTACTCTCTTTTCGCTATTGTTCCTCTGTTTTTCAAAACGCGTCCATACTAAGTCAACTTTTTTTACGACCCATTTTTATTTAATTTCACTTTTTTTATGTTTATAAATATAATAACAAGAGATTTGGAGAAATTTAAATTCAATATCATGAATAAATTGAATGAAATATGGCCCATATACTTGGTGGTCATAACGGCATTCTATGCCCAAGGTCACTAGTTCGTAGACTGGCGTAAGTTATTCCGTCCTGCGGAAGACAAGTAAATTGGACCCTCCTTTGTATGTAATTCAACCTGTAGAATGCGTTGGCGTTAATAACTCATTTTCATAAAAACGGTATTGTTTTAACAGCGACGATATACCCTTGTATGCACATATCTACATGTGTATATACATACGTTTCTTTGCAATCCAAACTCGGATATATATATATATTAGAACATCATGTCAGTATAGACAGTTTATATGGAATGTTGTGTATGATAATTTGGCCTAAGTTAAAATAGTATTTTTTACATTATCCAGTTATTAACTAAAATATAACATACGCATGAGGTGTTGTATTAACCCCCAAAGTGTAAATGATAGCTAGGCCGGGAGGTGACAGTAACGACGTGCCTATCCCGTGCCTAGTTGATCTGTCGTTTGATCTTCACTTAGTCTCTCCTCTGTAAATAGCCTGCCTATATAGGTTCTGCTCCTCTTGTCCCAGTTTATTGTAAATATTAAGTTATAATTATATAACTATTTAGTTCCTATTGTGTTTAATAATTGAATCCAATATTCATCTAATTTGTATAAACAGAATTATTGGGTCGTTTCATATGAAATATTCGTTTTAAAACGGAAAGAGAAACATTATGAGATCAAAACTTAATATTAACTCACCAATATACATTTATTAAAAACAATATACTTTAATGACATGAATATGTTAATTAAAATAATTAACATTTGTTCAAAATATTTAATCTCACTTTCTATACATTATTCCCAACTTGTTATAAAAGTTTCAATCCCGGAACTGAAATAATTCAGAGTTTTGTGATAAATAAATTCTAAAAATGCGTTAATGACTTGAGGATCATTTTCGAAAATTTAACACTGGCTGGAATTTGTTGACAGATGGAAATATTTTGGGGATAAATCTAAAAGGTAGGTGTGGGAGGACTTCGTAACCAAGTTCGTTTGTTTTCTTCACTCCCTCTTGTGAAGCCCTGGTCTTGTAAGAGTAGAGAGGGGGGTCCCTTCCGGTTAACCAACGCAGGTTGTTTTTTGATAAGTTTTTGTGGAATTATTTCACCAGCCTAAAATATCTCTGAAAATGAGCCATTTGTTACAACACTCTCCACCAAAGGCAGTGGTAATTGATTTTTCTCGAATCTTGGGCTACCGACTGCCTACATTTAAATATCATCATCATACTCTTCCTTATCTAGCGCTGTGCATTGTGAGGATCCTTCTTATAGAGCCTCGACCAAGTGTCTCTTTCCTGAACCAGTTCTTTTCTTCGGTTCCAGTCCATTCCTGAAAGCATCCCTTACTCTGTCTTCCCAGGATATGCGAGGCCTTCCTATAGGTCTTTTCGCTTCTGTCTCGTGGGTCTTCCTGGCGATTCTATCCTAAGGTGGCTCCATCCTAAGTAGATGTCCGGACCAACTTACTTTCTGTTCCTCCAGGACAGTCTCCGCTGGTTTAATATCGAGATTAGCCCGTATTGTTCCGTATTTTATCTCTCCGAATTTTCCTTTCTACTTTTCGCAGGTACCTCCTTTCCTTCTGCACTAGCTTGTATTTTACTTCTGTGCTTTGAGGTTAAGGTCCACGATCCCGAAGGGCAATATAGGATAGGAAGGAAGGTCGATTTATAAGCGGTCAGTTTGGTCTGCCTTGTTGTTCCCAGGAACCCCCATTGGACCATAATAAACATTTCCCCCGGTGTTCCATTCTTTGTCCCACTTCTTCGTCAATGTATCCAATTTCTTTGAGACGAGCTCCTATATTTTTAAAACTCTCAGCTTGTTCTAATCTCTATCCTCCAAGCACTCTCATTATTCTTCGGGGTTTCTTCCCTATGCTCGACGCATTTAGTCTTCCCCCGGTTAATTTTACTCTCTTCCGTTCAAAAGGTACAAACAAGTAGTAAAGGGATACGGAAGGCACTGTATTTAAGTCCTAACTGATAGAATTAAAAAAAAAAAAAAAACTATATTATATCTTAGGTTAATTAATATGTTCATATAGGGCTATTGCAAAATTACAGACATGTTTTAAAGATTTTATAACATGATAAACATATTTCTTACATGTTTTTCACTGATAATGCAGACATGAATATGAATTTACTAACATAAAAAGCCATCTACTTTTTTTGTTTTTTTTGGTTATGTGCTTCATATATTCAGATTCATTCTCTGCAAACATTTAATAACTCAAAAATTTGAAAAATCTTAAATTTAAGTGTAAAATGACTTCGTATAATCATAACTTTTTATATTAATAAAATCTTTCCCAAACAATAAAGGTTAACACCATTAAACGACAAATTTTTTTTGGCCCCTGAATAATAAATAATTTTTTTCAGAGATCGTTTTGATTAACTCCATACGCTAATGCTAATAATACCATATAAACGCACTAGCAAGCGCTAAATGGTGAATTTTACATTTTCCAATTTAAATGTGACGATAATTAAGATTCAAAACTTAATGGAATCAAAGGAAATTAAATAGGCCACAGGCAGATAGATCAGCCTTTATTATATCCTAAAAGGATATCTATAACAAGGAAAAAAAGGATAGATGTGAAGGATCTGCTGAATACAGTCCTCCTGTTAAACAGATTACTTTAAAAACTAGCGAAGAAATCGAAATGGCGAACCTTCACATACAGCTAATGAAGAAAACGTCGTCTATACAGCTAAATTGATTTACTCCACCGATCACATAATAATTGTAACATTTCTGATGATAGCTTTTTGCCTAGTCATTCTTATTAATTTTATTTAGTTGTTGATGAAAGTTACATCTTTATTTTTGCATTGTACAATATTTATTTGAATTGATATTATAAAGGGGATTTTTAAAAAACAATGCAGGCTATTTTCTCGCATTTCTCCGCTTTTTGTTTTATTAAGTTAATCAATTCGTGCATTGAACGGCTCATATATTAAGTAGATTTATAAACTATTACACAACAGTTGAAATATTACTTTCGTGCCTATTTCCTTTGTAATAAAATATTATATAAAAGCACATCTTTCCTGGGAGTTAAAGGAAATGGATATTTTCCTAAAATAGATCCCTGTAATATAATATCCGCATTTGAATTATTTTTAATACCCTCTGATGATATTAAGGATGGAAATTTCCTTTTATGTTTTTTTTTTTAAATGTATAAAACGTATCCCGATATTCGAAAATTCCATTTAAAATTGTAGTAGACACAGAGACAGATATTCCCACGGGAGAGACAGAGGAAGGACTTTACATCGGCGACACTCGGCAAACAAACGGAGTGACATTGTAATAAAAATACCATCTGGAGCTTTTAGCTTATTTCCCTCAGTCCTCTTAGTTTTCATATTTTCCCCGACGGGAGGAGGGAAGTATTTCCCGGCTTTTACTCTTCCGTAGACCACCTCCTGACGACCGAACAACGCCTTAGGGGAAGAACACAAGATGTCAGGGAAATATCCTAACATTTTCCTCCAGGATTTGATGTTATTTGCATGCTTGTAAGATGAAAATAATAGTCCTTTACATATGATTGCAGTCATATTTTATTTTTTATACCTTTCACCTCACTAAATATATTTACAACAAGAAGTCCATATCCATTAATAATAAACTTGAATAAGACTCAACAGTAATCCTCTTAGTGGAAGATATAGTTTGTCTGGCGGTGCAGTCATTAATAACACGAAATATGATTAAATTATTTATTATAAGTGCCGACGTTTCGTGCTACAATATATGCCATCTTCAGGGCTAAGAAGGAAAAAGAGAAAAATAACAATAAGAACATCGCAGTAATAACAACATATAGAGTATAGAAAAGTGGAGAAATATAGCATAGGATAGTTTATAAAAAATAATTAAGAATAACAAAATGACAGAATGTGATAAAGTAAAAAAATATAAAAAGTAAGATAATTGAGAAGGTAAGGATGGAGTTAATCAAAACGATCTCTGAAAAAAATTATTTATTATTCAGGGGCCAAAAAAATTTGTCGTTTAATGGTGTTAACCTTTATTGTTTGGGAAAGATTTTATTAATATAGAAAGTTATGTCTATACGAAGTCCTTTTACACTTAAATTTAAGATTTTTCAAATTGTTGAGTTATTCAATGTTTTCAGTGAACGAGTCTGAATATATGAAGCACAATACCAAAAAAAAAAAAATTGGTTGCCTTTTTATGTTATTAAAAGTAAGATACAAAAAGAAAAATACAGACAAAGTTACAAATTTAAAACTGGTGAGACATACAAGTATGGAAAAAATTTTAATACAGGTAATGGTATAAAAGGTGTGAAAAAAAGTTATAAAATATGAATAAATATTAATACTAAATATGATGAAAATGTATACATACAGAAGAAATTAATCGAAAGTAATGTATGTAAAATCACGTTAAATAGCAGGTACAAATTTCAAAAGTTATATAATTTATGCGTGGGAAGTAATAAATATGAATACAAAAATATGATCTTTATGTAGAAGAAGTGTATAAGAAGTAATCCGCCTAGTGGCGCTGTCTGCGGCAGAGTGTTTCATCCTCATGAAGAAAATGTTGAGAGAAAGATATTGAGAACAAATTCGGGACCGATTAAAGAGGAAGACCATTATAGACGACGCCATGACCAAGGAACACGCACATAAGAAAATCCTCATCGCATAGAAATGGACGAAATAATGGAAGAAAGAGTAAAAATTAAAATAATTAAGGACAAGAAACAGTCAAAATTTTGAAAACGGTCGCGCAAGAAGATGGTTCTGACGCGACAACCATCAACTACCAAAAAACTAAAAATTTTCCCTGATAAAATATATGCTCAATTATGGAAGCTGGGTTAGCCCCAGGACCCAGGAACCCAATACCTTGAGTTCAGTAGCAGTGTCTTTCGCATTGAGACACCGAGTATTTTAGACATGTTCCGACAATCAGAAGTGATCAGCGACTTAGAATAGGCTTAGGACCAAGGAGGCTTATCAGTATTTAGAGAAAATAGAAGAAACTAATATTAATCGTAGTATGTATCTTTTAAAAAAAAACCCTGTACCAATACGAGTCCGGGGGTTCAGTACATGGTTGAGACTGTAATGTTTCATGGACAACGGTTCTGCAAGGTGACTTGTCCTAGGTCACGCTCAACCGCCAGAGTTTTCCCCCTTATTATGGGTACCCTATTTTTATAATATTTTATAGAGGCTGGGTGAGCCCCAGGAGGGTCCTATATACTATATAATCCATCTCCGGCTGCAAACAGACTAAATAAAAGTAACTGCCCGCTGCGGGATTTGAACCAGGATTTCCGGCATGGCAACTCAGTGCTCTACTACTGAGCCACTCCGCTCCCTATGTATCTTTTAAATACTGAAAGTCCTGTGCTCAAATCTGGCTGTGACAGATAAATTATTTTATCAGTAGCCTGTTGGAACCAGCATACCCTCCTAGGGCTGACAAGTTGGCACACTTAATTGGCGAACACCTGACGATTGAGGGTGATCTGACCAAATCACCTCCAAACACAACCATTGTCTTAGGAACAGTAACTCTCTAACATGTAGTGAACCCAAGACAATATAAGTATATTTTATTTTTTTAGTTATCTTTTATTGGATTTTTTAATATTTTATTTCATCATCCTTATAGGCCGTGGACTATTTTCGTTCTTACGCCTCTGGCATTTATCTTGTTTAAATGTGTCATAAATGTCAGCTGTTAGTTAAATATATTAAGAAGTCACAAAGAAAACCTTTTTATAAATAAAGTCTGAGTTTATAAAAAAATATTTACATATTTTAAGTTTATTTTAAAAAGTTTTCAGTTAGAAATCATAAACTCATTTGATTTATGCCATGTTTGAAGAAGTTCGTGATATAGTGCAACTAAGCTGATATAAATAACTTTATTACATGGCTCATTTGTTGTAATATTGTTTTTGGCTTTATAATATTTAAGAGCATAATATAACTTAGTTAGTCCTTTATTTAACGTCACTTTGTGCTGATATGGCTAATCGGACGATGCTACATTTGGGGGTTCTAAATTTTGCCTATCCAGGTTTAATTAAGATAGGCATTTTTAACGAATATCTGACATCGTACATGCTCGAGACCCCCGTTTAACGTCCCTTCCGAAGTACGTCGTAACTAAGGATTTTTACTCCCTTAAAAAAATCCTATGGTCACCTGCCGGGCTACGAACCCGCGATCTTGGGCTTAGTAGTTTGTTACGCTAACCACTAGACCACAAGTGACCGTAAGATAATATAATATTTAATAAAACGCATATGTTACATTAATAATATGCATATATATATATATATATATATATATATATATATATATATATATATATATATATATATATATATATATAAGTTATCCGCTGTAAATAAACACTTAGACCTAGGTAATACCAATAGGAGCTTAGGATTAAGTTTGTTATTTGTAAACTATAAACACAGATAAAAAGACTATATATAAGAGCTGTAGAAGATAAATAAAGTTAGTTGTTCTCTGGATGTGTTGTGTTTCGCTGCTCCCCGTAATCTTTCCCTTTTTCAATAATCGTTTCAGTCCGATTATAAGTGGTGCCGAAACCCGGGAAGTGTGTTAAAGTCCGAGGTAATTAAGAGCTAACTTCGTTAACCCATATCTCGAAACGATGGTTGACAGTGACGAGCGGGCGAAATATGAATATCAGCTGGCTCAAGCGCAGGTGGAGAGAAACAAATTAGAGTCCCAACTTGCGAAGGCGTCTGAAACAATGCAGCTAGAACTACTAAAGGTGAGGACACAAAACTCCGCATTCATACATGAAGTGATCGGACAATTGGAACCCTTCACGGGAGTAGTGGGCGATTTGGAGCACTTCCTAAAGGGAGGAGACCAAATCAAAGATCTAATATCATCCAGGAAGGAGTCGGGGGCTCTACTAGAGTCAGATGTAGTGCTGTTAGAGGCATCCCTGGTGAGTCGCATCTCGAGGCGAATTTTGAACTCGATACAGGGAGATACGACGCACTCATGGGACACCCTTAAGGGGCGCCTAAAGAAGTTATACGGCGGAGGGAGGTGGACTCCGGAGGAGGACACCTTTTACTTATTAAAGGAACGGAGGATCCCCGGACAATCAGAAGGCGAATTCGCCGAAAAACTCCTGGTTGCATATAACCGATTGGTGGAGAAGACGGTAGAAGCACTGGGCCAATCGGAGGGTGCACAAAGGATGGAGTTTGTAAGGAGCATCCTAAAGGTGCAGATGAACCATTATGCTGACCGGCCAGGCTCACTTCCACGAGACAAAGACTTTGTGGAGTGTGCCCACGAGCTCATAGACGCTGGTGAGAGGAAAGGAGCGAGGCGGGCAAATACAGAAGAGGAGTGGACGGAGGTCAAGGCCCCAAGAAGAAAGTTCCGGATCTCACCGAGACGTAATGGAGGAGACAGAGGATTCGAAAAAAGACCGATCAGAGCCCCAGAAGACCGGCGGAAAAGGCAGGAGAGGCGCTGCTACGAGTGCGACCAACCTGGGCACGTCGCAGCACAATGCCACCTGATCAGATGTTACGAGTGTGGCAGGCAGGGGCACGTTGCGAGGGAATGCCCCAGGCGCAAACCGAGAGGTAGCAGGAGAGGTCCCCAACCCGAACCGATGGAGGTCAACGCCCAGGAGGAGACCAGGAGGCGTACACACGGGAGGAGAGAGGAGCACTACTCCAGCGGAGAGTCTTCAGGAGAGGAGAGTTTACGTTCGGGTCGCAGTACTCCGGCGCCGAGAGGACACGAGGTAAGGAGTGGGAATCCCCGGAGGGGGGGTTTCTCTGGGTTCGATGTAGTGCAGCGGCAACAGAGAGCGGATTGAGGGTGCGGTACGTGGGGGGGCAACCAGCGTGAAGTGATTTTAGTTAATAATAGTGTAGAGAAAGAGTTATGGTCAAGGTTGCCCGTGGCGAGTCTAAAAGCATCAAGAGTGAAATTTCTAGTTGATACAGGGAGTACTAATTCATTAATTAGCCGGGAAGGGGCGGAAAAATTGGGTATTTGGAGGGGGAGAAAAACGTGTTGTTGCACTATATCCACGGTAAGCGGGACCTGTAAAACCCTGGGCGAGATAAAATTCAATTTGAACGAGCTAGCGGGAAGAAAGTCGGAAATCAATATACACGTGATCGAAAGGTTGATGCCGGGATACGACCTTATAATAGGGTGTGACATCTTACGGGAAGCGGGGTTAACTATGGAAGTAAATCGGAAAACTTGGCGATATCGGATAGGGGACCGCAAGTACGAACCAGTAACAAATAAGCGAACTAGTATTGAGATCGGGGTCGTGGACTACAGGAAGAATAAGATAGAGCAGGTAGTCCAGGGAAATTTGGACCTATTCTATCGAGAGGGGGAATGGTTGCCGACTACGGGGAAAACCGTGCATAGAATAATTATGAAACAGGAAAACCCGGTATATGTGAAGGACAGGCGCTATCCACAGGCCATGAGGGATATAATAAAGGAACAGCTTGGGGATCTTCTTAAGCAGGGTATCATTCGCCATAGTAACTCCCCGTTTAACAGCCCGCTGTGGGTGGTCGAGAAGAAACAGGGTGAGGCGGGCGAGACGGAGAAACAGTACCGTGTGGTGGTCGATTATAGAAAATTGAACGAAGCTACTGTAGATGAAAGATACCCACTTCCCCGAGTCGAGGATATTCTTGATCGGCTATCGGGCGCGACCATTTTTAGCACCCTCGACCTCAAGAGCGGTTATCATCAGGTCAGGATGGCAGAAGAAGATGTAGGGAAGACCGCGTTTTCCTGGGAAAGAGGGCATTACGAGTTTGTGCGGATGCCGTTTGGGTTGAAGGGGGCCCCATTAACGTTCCAGCGCCTTATGGACGAATTCCAGAGGGGATTGGGAGAGGATTTCGCACAGGTGTACATGGATGACCTGATAGTGTTCAGCCGGTCTCTAGAGGAACACGTGAGGCATTTAAGGAGGGTATTTGATAGGCTAAGGGAGTTTGGTCTGAAGCTCTCGCAAAGTAAGTCCAAGTTCGGATTAAAAGAAATTAGGTTCCTAGGACACGTGGTCTCGAACGAAGGCGTGCAACCCGACCAGGAACGCGTGAAAGCAATCCAAGAGGCTCCATTACCCACCAATGTTCGTGGAATCCGTAGGTTTTTGGGAATGGTGAATTATTACCGCCGCTTCATTCCGGGAATCGCGGCATTAATACAACCGTTAACGGAGATTTTGAGAAAAGGGAGACGGTTCGCATTAGGGCCAACTCAATTAGAAAGCATCCGGAGATGCCGGGAAATTTTAACGTCGAAACCGTTGCTCGCATTCCCGGATTTCCGCTTGGTGTTCCGCGTAACGACAGACGCGAGCGAAATGGCTATAGGCGCGGTCTTGTCACAAAATTTTGCCGAAGGAGAAAAGCCAATCGCATATGCGAGTCGGCAGTTGAACGAGGCAGAAAAACGCTATAGCGCCATCGAACGGGAGCTGTTGGCGGTGGTATGGGCGGTGGAACATTTTCGCCCTTACGTTTATGGTAGAAGCTTTGAACTATTGACGGACCATAAACCGCTGGTTTATTTAAGTAACCTTAAGGAGTCCTCAGCACGGGTATCGCGGTGGAAGGAACGGCTGGCAGCATATACGTTTAGGGTGATCCATAAAAAGGGTGTAGAGAATGCGGTGGCAGATTGGTTGTCGCGGGATCTGGTCGTTAACGCTATCGACGAAGAAGGAACCTCGGCAGAACCGTTCGCTGTGCGATATTTACGAGATTGGGCTGAGAGCGGACCAGATATTCCATTGGTTAGGCAGGATTCTGAGGAAAGCGCGGCTTCATCGGAACGCCCTCGAGAGTTACCAGAGGTTGACGAAATCATAAACGACAAGAAATTGCAAATCGTTATACGGTCGAAACAGGGATCTGGGACGGAAACCAGTGCTAGCGTTTATGAGGGTCTGTCGACAGTGATAGTGCGTATTCCAGTGACAGTAGACGATATGGAATTGGAACGAATTTTTTCAGAATTCGGTGTCCCCGGCCGTACGTGCCACATATTTTTGGGCAATAAAATCATTACCGAAAAGCTTAAGCGGTTATGGAGACAAGAGAGAATAGGGGTCAGTTTTCCAGTGGTACGGTGTCTGCGTCAGGTCGAAACTGTTCCCAATCCGACAACGCAGCGGCAAATTATTGACGATCACCACGGGGGCAAATCCAATCATCGCGGGGTGGAGGAGACAGTGCGTGCACTCAAACGTCTGTACTATTGGCGAGCCATGGGCCGTACAGTTAAGGCGTATATCGATCAATGTTCTGTGTGTCAGCGTGCGAAATACGATCGGCAACCACCGGTGGCGGAACAGGTAGTTACCCCCACAGCATTTGAACCCCTTCAAGTCGTGCAATTGGACATTTATTCGAATGAGGGACAGTCTTGGCTCACTGCGATAGATACGTTTAGCAAGATCGCAATGGCCTATCCTATAGAGGAGAAGACACCAGGGGCAGTATGGGAAGGAGTGATGCAATGGTGCGCAACTTACGGAGTTCCCGAGCAGATCGTCTCTGATTGCGGGCGTGAGTTTAACAATACCCTGATTAGGGAAGAGAGTACGGTACTGGGAATTACGTGGCAGTTAAATACCCCCCACCACGTAAAGGGCAGGGGCGCGGTAGAGCGTCTGCATAATACTCTTGGGGAGCACCTTCGGCTTCTCAAATTAGGGCGGAATTTAGATCCATACGACGCAATGCCAAGAGCGGTAATAGCCTATAACAATACTATCCATTCGGTGACGGGATTATCTCCAGTCGAGATCGTGTTTGGCCAAACAAGACGCGATCGTGGGGACTTACTGACGGTTACTACCGCGGAATTATTGGCGCAACTTTCCCGGAGACGTGCTGAACAGAAATCGTCATGGCGTAAGGTGCGCGAGAAGTTGATTAAAGAAAAGACCTCTAGGGTACGCAAGGCTAATCAGAACGTGAGGGTGTGTTCGAAGGGTTCACTACCGTTGGGAACTATTGTATATCGGCGATTACGGACAGCACGGAATAAAACGGCTGCAAGATATGAGGGGCCCTTTAAAATCATTACGATTAGGGAACATAATTTGTATACGATTCGGGACATCAATCACCCATCCAAGGTTCGTAATGTCCATTTAGAGGAGTTACGTGTACCTCACAGAGTGTCTCATCTTGGACCGGAGGCTGTGGGCCAGGAGAGCTAGTGTTGGTTGTGTTTTATTTTAGTTACTTTGTGTAGTGTTTAAGAAGACAATTAATTTGTAACATATTGTGGTAATAGTTAAGCTATTTTGTAATTCATGGAAATTTGTTTTGTTTGTTTTCCTCCTTATTTTTCAGGTAATATTCTTTGGGTTTTTTTTTTATGTAATTCAGAGTAATAGCTGTGTTATAGTAAAGAAGATTGTGCTTGTATTTTTTATTTTTTTTATTTTTTAGGAGTTCCTCCAAGTGAAGGAACTGGAGGGGGGGAGTTATCCGCTGTAAATAAACACTTAGACCTAGGTAATACCAATAGGAGCTTAGGATTAAGTTTGTTATTTGTAAACTATAAACACAGATAAAAAGACTATATATAAGAGCTGTAGAAGATAAATAAAGTTAGTTGTTCTCTGGATGTGTTGTGTTTCGCTGCTCCCCGTAATCTTTCCCTTTTTCAATAATCGTTTCAGTCCGATTATAAGTTATATATATATATATATATATATTTATTTATTTATATAACTAGGTTATAGTTATAACTATCACTCCTCCACCGCTTTCTTAAAACTTTTTTTCTTTTTAATCTGTGCCTCCTATTCTAGTGACTAATCAGTAATAAATATTTTTGCCATTTTATTATTTATTTCCATGTTTTATTCTAGTAATAGTTTTTTTTATTTTAACTATTAATTACTCTATCTTTCTATTTGTATTGTTTTTATGTTAATTTTTTTATTTAACCGTAGAAAGATAACCATATTTTCTGTGCGCTGACTGAGTTGACGGGAACGATCAGTGCAGCCAAGTGCAATTTAAAAAAGTTAGCCCACTTATTAAAATTCGTTTACGTCGATTCGACGTAGATTATCTTTCTAGGGTTAAATCATTTTGTATATATTATTTTTATCTTTGTGGTGTGTGTTTGTTCATTTGACGTCTCTTCATGAGACTAACTTACTACTACTAACTTTATTACTGATTAGTCTCTAGAATAGGAGGCACTAAAAGTGATTAAGAGATGATTAAAAAGAAAAAAAGTTTTAAGAAAGCGGTGGAGGAGTGATAGTTATAACTATAACCTAGTTATATAAATAAATATATATATATATATATATACATATATATGCATATTATTAATGTAACATATGCGTTTTATTAAATATTATATTATATTACGGTCACTTGTGGTCTAGTGGTTAGCGTAACAAACTACTAAGCCCAAGATCGCGGGTTCGTAGCCCGGCAGGTGGCCCTAGGATTTTTTTAAGGGAGTAAAAAATCTTAGTTACGCCGTACTTCCGAAGGGACGTTAAACGGGGGTCTCGACCCTGTACGATGTCAGGTACTCGTTAAAAATGCCTAATCTAATTAAACCTGGATAGGCAAAATTTATAGCTCCCACTGTACCATCGTCCAATTAGCCACAGCAGCATAAAGTGACGTTAAATGAACAAACAAACAATATATTACAATAAGAATGTATTATTATTTTTTTTTTAACATTTTTTATAAGATCACTAAGTCTAGAGTTCCAGAGTGGTTATTGAAGAGATTGGAGAGAGTTATTCTGTAAACAATTATAAATCGATCCTGTACGATCTTCAGACCGAAGGGCTCACACATTATATTCTAGGGATTACCACGCTTATATAATAAAGTTAATTATCTTCTTTGATTTCCTCTGATGTCTCTGATTGCTAGCGTCAAGGAAAAACTTAATCATTTTATATATATTTAAAACCTGTACAACTACAACCCGTGAACGGGTCTGGAGTTCAGTACATGGTAGAGACTGTACTGTTTCATGGATGATTTGTCCTAGGTCACGCTCAACCGCCCGAGTTTTCCCAATTATTTTAGATACTCTATTTTTATAATATGTTATAGAAGCTATGTGAGCCCCAGGAGGGTCATATATCCTTTCTGATCCATCCCCGGCTGCAAACAGACTAAATAAAAGTCTGGGATTTGAACCAGGATTTCCGGCATGGCAACTCAGTGCTCTACCACTGAGCCACTCCACCCCCTTTATATATAATTAAATAATGTTATTATTGGAGCTATCTCGCAATTTATTTTCATTTATTTTTATTTTTCATTTATTCATTAAGTTGTAATTATTAATTTATCGTAATTATATTCTAATCAAAGACAAATTATTTTATACATTTTTGTTTCTTTTGTTATTCCAAATGTACCAGAATTAAGTACCAGAATTAATAAAGATTTGATTATTATTATTGTTATAATGAGGCTATTTTTAATTAGGGGTTAACCTGTTTCTTAAGCGTGATTTCGGCCTAATCACCTTCATGCCCAACCGTTGGAAAGGTTCCGATTTAATAATATCCTTCATGGGTTGTATTGGTTTAGTATATATTTTTTTTGTTATGTTAAGAAGTTGTCTGGATATGTTTTAAGGTTATGTTAGGGTTAATTAAGCTGATGTACATAAGCATTAAAGTTCTTAACGAGATACTAGGCGAAAGCGGGTGTAGGAAGAGAACACGAAGCGCCTTGAAGTTTCCTGAATTATAAAACGAAACTTAGAACTTGCTTTCGGCGAAGTAAGTCCTTCATCATGAGGAAAATTCTGATACCTCTAATCTAAAATTTGCAACATTAGTTAAATATTTGTTGTATTAAATGTCTAGATATCGCTCCTTCAAAAGAACAATGCCATGACTCAAAAGCACTATAATTCCTCACATTGACGCCATAATTACACTATTTAGAATTAATTTGCCTGAGATTCCGAGCATCCCACTCCACTATTCAGCAATGTCGTCGTGTAGTGGATGTAGTCTCCTCTGCATTAGAACGTGGATCATATTGTTCCGGCGTCTTTCTTGACGTGGAACAGGCTTTCGACCGAGTCTGGTATCCGGGATTGCTCTATAAACTCCGTAAATTTCTACCGCCTAACTACTTTCTCGTCCTTCAATCCTATCTCACAAACAGAACTTTCCAAGTAACCCACAATAATGTCTATTCATCCCTCTTTTCCCAATCTGCTGGTGTTCCTCAAGGTAGTATCCTTGGCCCAATCCTTTATACAGTTTATAATAAGCTGACATCCCAACTCATCCTAATACTATCCTTACCACATATGCTGATGATACATGTGTATTATCAGTCAATACCAATCCAGTTATTGTATCCCAAAGCCTCCAATCCCATATCACTGATCTTGAAGAATGGTGCCAGAACTGGAGAATTAAAATAAATTCTCGAAAATCCCATCAAATCACTTTTACCTTACGTCGTAAACCAATGACTTCCTGCCCTTCAGTATCCTTTAATAATATCCCACTTGTGCCTGTAGAACAGATCCGATACATAGTGTTGCATCTCGACAAACGATTAACCTGGAATCCTCATACAAGACTGAAAAGACAAGAAACCGCTCGACGTTCAGGCTACTTCAACACTTACTAAACAAACGCTCTAAGCTCCCAATTAGTTACAAAAGACTCATCTACAGGACCATCATACGACCTATTTGGACTTACGGATTAGAGCTTTGGGGCTCCACTAAGCCATCGAATTCTTCTCGTATCCAATCCCTACAATCCAAAATCCTTCGTAAAATCCTCAACGCTCCTTATTTTGTTAAGAATATAGTCATCCATAACGACCCTAATGTCCCATTTGTTGCTGATTTGGACCGAACCCGGTATCTATCCTTTCATAACAAACTTCATTTCCACTCAAACCCTCTAGTTTCAAACCTAGCTTCCTCTTCGATTCCCGATAATCCTCCGAGGCGTCTGAGAAGAAGATGGCCACGTGACCTTCTTAGTTGAACATGCGATTTGAGTACTACCAGTGGGTAGTTTCTCTACTTGTCATTATATCATGTCATTATGTATCACTCAGCCAATTTACTTATTATATTACTGTAATATAGTTGTAAATATCAATAAATAAATAATAAAAAAAAAAAATTTGCCTGGAGTCCCCGAACTTAGCTTCTTCCCCAGAGTCCTGAATGACTAAGAAAAATCTATTAAAGAGTTTCTTAAAATGTTGTTTGTTCTGGCCCTGGATTCAGAATACACCTTTAAAACTTTTTCGCAAGTGCTGTCGACAGGAAGTCATACTGAATTGATTCCTAGGCTACAAAATATCAACGGACCATTTTCAGTTGAAGTCGTGCCCTTATCAGACTTGTATTATAGTTTTCCCTTATCACTATCTTTACTGTTTTAATAATTTTAAGTTATCTAGTATTCATAATTTCAATTAATAAAAAATTATATATTTCAAACAATTAACTGGTTCTCGTACTTATGGCGCTACGGACAAGGTGGTTGCATTGTACAGGTGTACCGTTAATTTATTTGTTTACCTGTACAACTCCAACCCGTGAACGGGTCTGATGGTAGAGACTGTATTGTTTCTCTGACAACGGTTCTGGAAGGAGGTGGCTTATCCTAGGTCACGCTCAACCGCCGGGCCCCCCCCTTATTTTGGGTACCCTATTTTTATAATAATTAATTTATTTACCTAATGATATATAATTATTCAATGATAATTTTAACTGGAGATTAAAATATCTACTTATAGTCCAGGATTCATGGTCCATTTTTGCACTTGATTACTATCAAGCTGAATCTTCGTGAATAGCTTCGTTTCGGTAAGACGCCCAACAATTTTCTCTGGGAAAATTCTCGATTGTGGTAGCTAACAGAGGTAGCAAGGATAAAATTTGTTGATGATTCTCAAAAATGTTTTACTAACTGGGTTTTTTTTTTGTTAAATCTCAAAATATTTATCTAAATTAATTGAAAAAATATTTGTCCTACAAAATGTATGGTTTGATCAAATATTCCCCTCCATCAAACATGTATCGATAACGAGGTAATCAAAAATAATTACTAACCAGCTGATTTTTTGTTTTTTCATTTATATTGGAAGGGACTCTTTGATCAAACCATACATTTTGTAGGACAAATATTTTTTCAAATGATTTAGATAATTATCACTTAAAAAACTCAGTTAGTAATAATTTTTTGAGAATCATCAAATCGACATATTTTATCCTTGCTACCTCTGTTAGCTACCACAATCGAGAATTTTTGCACAGGAAATTGTTGGGCGTCTCATCGAAACGAAGCTATTCACGAAGATTCAGCTTGATGGTAATCAAGTGGAAAAATGGACCATGGATCCTGGACTATTAATGAATAAATGCCTGAAAAACGAAAATAAATACCAATGGTTTTTTTTTCTCAGTCTGCCTATATAGGACTAGACGGTTGAGTTTCCTCTCACTTGTAAAACAGTTTGAATCGAGGAAGGGTAAAGCCATTTCTTTAGCACAGCTGACTAAATATTTTCCCCGGCCTTTGAAGAAATACCTCACAGTTTACGTTTCTCAGCGAGGAGCCACATATCTCTGCAATTTCCTATCGCTCAAGTTGCTTCTTCAGTCTTCAACTATCAACTATAAAAAATATATATATATATATATATATATACATGTAAAGAAAACTGCGTCGCTAATATACAAACGCTTTTCTTAATTTTGTATTTGCCTTGATAGCGTCACAGCCTACTTGATAAATTAGCTGTTAAAATTTAAAAAAATATGGGAGGCTCCAGTTTTAATATACGGTTATAATTTGTTTAAATAATATTGTGTGTTGAGTAAACTAAAACTAATCTCCTGAATGATATAAAGAAACACGAAATAAAGTATTTAAATGCTGTTTTTTATTTTTACAGTTGAGTGAAAGTTTTGTTAGTAATTATTGTAATTATTTAAGAAATATGTATTGTAAATAAAACTTTTTTTTTTCAGAGAAACACAATTCAGTAATTATTACCTTATCTAAAGACATACAAATATTATGTATATATAACTGTTTGAGAGTATTTGAATAAAATGTAACACTCGTAAAGTTCTTAAAATTCATTGGCTAAAACAATCGTTTAGGCTGTTTCGTGACTTTTACTGTATTACATTAAATACATTAGAGGTTAGTCGATAACAAACTGATACTAACCCAAGCCATCTGAAATAAAAAAACCAAACATATTTTAATGCTCAACTAGACTTGAAAAGTATTTACAGATAAATATTAACAGATTATTGATAAATTGAGTAATGTTGTGAATCACGTTTTGTCATAGATTTGTGTATACAATTTATGTATTAAAATTGTCTTTTAACAAAAAAGTGTAAATTTCTTGTTCATACTAGTGTATGTTTTTTTTTTTTACGTTTATGACAGCCTCTATGGACGTTTGTTTCAACTGCTCTTAGTATGTGGTTTAATATAATTCACTAAATCTGTTTTGTTGATATTAATGCGAGAACAATAGATGCCAAAAGAAGACGCCCGAAAATTCGAGGAAAACGTATATGATCATTTCCACATCCTCAGTGAATAAGTCTAATTCTCTCCTAAATTAGTTAATTCTAATGAGCTAAGAGGAATACAATAATAATAATAAAGTCTTTATTTATTCTGGAACAAGTCCCTTTAGAATAACAATACAGGTTTCTATACAGGCTAGTATTATGTCTTAGAGTATAATGGGATTACATTTAATTAATTAATGCAATTAAATTAACAAAGGAGAAAGAATTAATTGAGAAAAAAAAATGCGAATTACCTCCAGATAACGTTTAAAGAATAAAAAAAACAGAAAAAAGAAATATAAAATAACAGAAATAAGATTACAATAATTGTAGAAAAAAAAACAATAGATAATTACATATGTATGCAAATTACAATGTCAAGTAGAAACAAACAAAGCAGAAAATGAAACGAAATTATGAACAATAACAACTAATTGGGGCTGATGATATGAGGAGTGCGGGGATCGATGTTTGGGCTGATGATGTGAGGAGTGCGAGGATCGATGTTTGGGCTGATGATGTGAGGAGTGCGGGAATCGATGTTTGGGGCTGATGATGTGAGGAGTGCGGGAATCGATGTTTGCGCTGATGATGTGAGGAGTGCGGGAATCGATGTTTGGGGCTGATGATGTGAGGAGTGCGGGAATCGATGTTTGGGCTGATCATGTGAGGAGTGCGGGAATCGATGTTTGGGGCTGATGATGTGAGGAGTGCGGGAATCGATGTTTGGGGCTGATGATGTGAGGAGTGCGGGAATCGATGTTTGGGCTGATGATGTGAGGAGTGCGGGAATCGATGTTTGGGGCTGATGATGTGAGGAGTGCGGGAATCGATGTTTATTGATTGATTATTTTTTCTGTTAGTTCTGATGTTCCTTTGGTGTGTGAAAAGTTGAATGTTTAGTTATTGTTCTAGTCTTCATAGTATTAAGGCTTTGTTGTGTCAGTTTGGACTGTTGATGTAAATATATTTTTTAATATTTTTGTTGTTTGTCCTTGTGTTTGAATTGATGGAAAGTTGAGTAGTTATAAGGCTTTCTTGGTTCTTTTTGGACTGTTTTTGTGAATATATAAATATGTATGTATATATATATATATATATATATATATATATATATATATATATATATATATATATATATATATTTTTTTTTTATATGAATTTTGCCATCTATAGACCTCAAATGACAAGAGACTTATGGTGTCTCTTTTTCTTCATTTCTTCCCAGTACTTCTTCATTCTCTCTCCAACTGCTCGTCTATGATCATCTGTCCACCCTCTCTTCGGTCGAGGCTTAGGTTGTCTTCCTCATAGGTTGCGTTTTCTATCTGTAACCTAAGTGGTTCTTGTCACATATTATTTCTTCTTTAACACATATTTTGTTGGCATCTTCCTTCACTGCTTCTTCTAGCCATCCTACTGTTTTCTTTAGTTTGTTCACGTAATTAAAAATCTTCTTTATATTCCGTGTTTATTCCCTTCTTTATAAATGTTCATACAGTTTTAGCCTTCTCTTCCTCATTGTATCTTTGGTTTTTTATGTTATATATATATATATATATATATATATATATATATAATTAAAAAAAAATATTTTTATTTTGAATAGAAAAGATTTGTCCAGGCCGGGATTTGTGGTCCCGACAAATCTTTTCTCTTCTAAGTAAAAATATTTTAAAATTATAACAATTAATAAAATAATATATATATATGTGTGTGTGTATATATATACATATCTTTGAGTCAGAATAGGCGGGAAGGTGACTGTGTTGTTAGTTCCCAGTAATCAAGGATCGATATCCCCTTGAGGAGCCATCAAACTTGTGATTAACGGACACCCTCAACGGACCGGGACACTCTCCCTCTAGCCAGGTTGATTGTTACTCCCACCTGATTGACTCGTTGATTATCCGGAACCGCAGTTGCCGTGGCAGCTCCCTACCAAACTGTTGCTCGGGCGAATACATCACCTCTGTCAGCCGCTCTTAGTTCTTCCATCCATCTCCCTTCATCTCCGACCATCCTCTTCATTAATAATGGCCACGAGGCGGATGGTGGATGGATGTGGATGGTGGAAGGCGAGGTTTAACATTCGATTCCGGGTTAGATTGGCACCGAACGGATGGTTCTTGTGGTAATGAGTTTCCATGGATCTGTTTGTACCTCCCCACGATGGAGCTTAAATAGTTTATATAACTTATTATATTGTCATAATTGCGCTATTTGATTTTCTACTGAGCGTTGTTTGACTGATTAATATTTATCTCGGTTGTATAAAACAGTTATTACTAATATTATTGACTAATAAACCGATTTGTCAATATATTTGGTGCCATAAGTTAAATTCTGCATGTTATTTGTAACAACATTTAAGTAATCTGGTACAGAATCTGGTTTAATAAAAAGTAAATAAAACCAAATGCAAATAGGTAGTACAAGAAACGGTGTCAGTTTAAAAAAAGGAAAAGAAAAATATATTTCAATTTTCAAGTAATTCAAATTTCTTTTGCTTGTATTTTTACCTTTGTTTTCTTTTATTCTATAAGTATGTGAACTTTTTAGTCTCCGCCTAGCTTCCTCTTGCAATAATCATTTGGTTTTTCAATAGTGTGTAATATTTCTTGAAAGCTTTTGTAGTATAAGATACTGGAAAAATTGCAACAAAACGCCCTTAAGTCTCCAAACTTAAACACAAATTGAAAATATCTGCCCAATATTTCGCCCATTAGGGCATCCTCAGGGTAGAAAGAGAATAGCAGCAAAGAAAAACATGAATAATGCATCCAAGAAACATCCCACCACCTCTAAGGCTCAAATGCAACTACTGAATCATAGGGAAGGTTACTAGACCCCAGCTGGATAAGGTTATATAAAAACAACCGATAAATACTCCAGGAATTTTGAAGCTTGAATATACACTAACTAAATTTCAAAAACACACCAGGAAAAAAAATAATAGTAATAAACAACACAAAAACATAAGAAAAAAAACCATATGAAAAAATGAAAGTAAAAGTGCAAGAAAAAAAGAACATTATCACGAAACCAGTGGACTTATGACAATTCCACAAAATATATTAATATTAAAAGAGACCTTAAATAAATGTTAAGCTAGTGGAAAAATTCCAACAAAATGCCCTTAAGTCTCCAAACTAAAACAGAAATTATTAATACATTAGTGGAAAAAATCCAACTAAAAACCTCAAGTCTCTAAACTAAAACAGGAAATTGAAAATACCTGCCCAATATTTCGCCTATTAAGGCACCCTCAGGGCAAAAAGATAATTACAGCAAAGCAAAACATGAATAATGCACCCAAAAAACACATCCAACCACCTCCAAGGCTCAAATTTAACTACTGAATCATAGGGTAGGTTACTTGCAGGTGGTGGGATGTGGTTTTTGG
This sequence comes from Troilus luridus, assembly GCA_964056705.1. Lineage (NCBI taxonomy): Eukaryota > Metazoa > Arthropoda > Insecta > Hemiptera > Pentatomidae > Troilus > Troilus luridus. The sequence continues at coordinate 74,347,496 of OZ057417.1, read as the reverse complement.
GTGCATTATTCATGTTTTGCTTTGCTGTTATTCTCTTTCTGCCCTGAGGATGCCTGAATAGGCGAAATATTTGACAGGTATTTTCAATTTCTGTTTTAGTTTCGAGACTTAAAGGCTTTTAGTTGGAATTTTTCCACTAATGTATTAATATTTATTTAATTTCTCTGCTGACCGCTCCCTTTTCTAAAACAGAAATTGAAAATACCGATTGGGCTAAATATTGGACAGATATTTTCAATTTCTGTTTTAGTTTCGAGACTTAAAGGCTTTTTGTTGGAATTTTTCTACTAGCTTAACATTTATTTAAGGTCTCTTTTTCCCTTTTCATATTAATAACTTTTGTAGTATGTTCATTCATGTTAGTCAAGTGTTCTTATTTTTATATCAGTTGTAATATACAGTTTGGTTCTTGATATACCACGGTAATTTTTTTTACTAATTCTATGAATTTATGAGTGTAAAGGAAAGTAACATGACAAGGAAGGCTAAATAGACAGCTAAACTAGTTAGTGTGATTATTAAAAAAAAAAAAAAAATTATAACCAGCTGTTTTTTTTAACCTTTTCCAGCTGTTTTCATGTAACCTTCCTTATAATTCAGGATTTGCTTAAATTGGGCAATATTTAGGCCGGGCGCACATTGAGACGCAGTTCAACGCAGGGTAGTGTGGGTTAGGCCGCACAGTGGAACGAGCGTTAGGGAGGCCTGGACATTCATTAATATCTCCGCTTCTGGTTCTCCTAGAATAAGGCTATTGCTACGGTTTTAAAGCTTTTTGAATGGACTATTTAATTATATGATAAACAGGATCAAACCTTTTAGGGTAAACGTGTAAAAATTCTAGATTTGATATTTCGATGTTAGATAATTTATTATCTAACATTGTACATATATACTACTATAATGGGTACAATACAGTATTATATGGAAAGACAGATACACAGGTATTATACAAAGGAAAAAGTAACAAACGAAATAATTTAATTATTAAACAAAATTAATATAATAATTGATAATTACTTTTGTTAGTTAATATACTAGGTATAATTGATACATCAAAATTATAATAAATGTAGGTGCCTATATAAAATTGTTTTATTTCAATAACGAAATAAAAATTAAAAAAATAAAAATTTAAAAATTTGACGATTAGTTGTAGGGACTATTGCACCTATGTGCACCATTACACATATGTCGTTCAAATACCACACACAAACTGAGTTTCATTGTTAATACTATTATGTTAGATAAGGATTATTCGGATAAATGAATGTAAACAAAAGAAAACTTGCGTAAAGTAGACGCCAATATCAACAGAAATTATTTTAAATTAATTATCAAAAATCATTTTCTCGGAAAATAGCATCTAGTAGCAGAATCCGACTAATGGAAAAAAAACTTCAAACATTCTAGTTATTTACTGTAAAGGTAGTTTTTTGGGCGATTTTCGCAATTGATTATTTTAGTTTTATCCCCCAATTTTCACCGAAAAATCCCAGAGGTTTGAAATAATCCCAAGCTTTATTTGCCTAAAATATCTTATTATGGATGAGTTTTTTCCCAGTTGGTGCACGATTAATTTAATGCATTACCTCAAACAGTGGATTGCTTTAAAAATATTAGTTTTTAGAAAAAATTATATTTCAATTCAGAATTTTGTATTTAAGATTTAATTTCACGATTAATTTATCTATGGATTTTGTTGAGAAGAAGTATAAAGTATAATTTAAGATCAAAATAAAGAACAAATTTAGTTATTAGAGAATTGGTCCAATGTCCAACAAATGCGTTGATTCGTTCCACTGTGCGCCGGGCAGATTAGAGCAGTTAAAAAGCTGCGCTACTCAAATCAGTGCACATTGAAACGCAGTTTCTTGTCATCTTTGTATATAATGAGTCGTCGAACGTACAAATGGACGAACTAAACGAACACGACCTATGTTCCGTAGATACCATGGAGTATCTAGTATAAAAATAGAATTTAGTCGTTTATTTTACATAACTACACATCCTTTAATTTTCTAATTACAAAAACATCGTACTCCATATTATTGTTTTATTCCATAAAGCGTAATTTAATAAAGTTTCAATTGTACTTACCGTTCTTTAATTCGTGATCATCAGCAATTTTGTCACATAAATCATTTTTTAATTTTGATTTCATATACTCAGCATGGCTAGTGTCGTATAATATTTCAATTAATTTTTCTTCCATGGTGATATTATGAATAATATGATGACAATATTATGTGATTTGGAAATAATATTGAAACAAAATTATATGAAGTATAATAAACTTCAACAAAAACTGCTTGAGACATTGGCAGTAATGACACAGGTTACTAACGCTCGTTGGTTCAAACCTATGTATCACAAAACTTTTTGCTACCCTGCCCTGCGTTGGGCTGCGCATCAATGTGCGCCCGGCCTTATGATAGGATGTTGTCTTTGGTTATTGAAATAAGCTTTTTTTATTATTTTTCCTCTCTAATTATTATATATTTTCATACAGATAATGCCTGAATTGGCGAAATGACTCATGCAATGTTTAAACACCCAAATTGGAAGATATTTTTCTTTCTTATTGTAAGTGTGACTTTTGTATAGGATTTTATTAATACTTTGAGCTTTCGATTTTTTATATTATTAAGGATATTTAATGGAGAGGAGTGGCTCAGTGGTAGAGTACTGAGTTACCATGCCGGAAATCCTGGTTCAATTCCCGCTGCAGGCCATGATTTTTATTTAGTCTGTTTGCAGCGGGAGATGGATCATATAGGATCTAGGACTCTCCTGGGGCACACCCAGCCTCTATAAAATATTATAAAAATAGGGTACCCAAAATAAGGGGGAAAAATCTGGCGGTCGACAAGTCACCTCCTTGCAGAACCGTTGTCCATGAAACAGTACAGTCTCTACCATGTACTGAATCCCAGACCCTTCATGGGTTGTAGTGGTACAGGTTTTTTTTTTTTTATTAAGGATATTTAACTTAAATGGGTACAAATAAGGAGAAAACAATTATAAAATACGAAATTCCTTCCTTTGTCGGGTTATATTTTCGAAAATTCCTGAATACGTTTACAGGTCACTGAAGCTGAACAGAATATTATTTAATTCATTTCATTCGTACCGGCCTTTGTATAAGAACATCCCCAGGGCCATCTTATAAGCTACTTTGACACCGGAGAGGAGAGATCTCTCTCTTTGAGAAAGCGATATTTGAAGATGGTCTTGGGAGGGAGTGAGAGAGTCAGAGAGCGAGAGAGAGAGATAGAGAGAGAGAGAGAGAGAGAGAGAGAGAGAGAGACATTATTAGAGTTTGGCGTAGTTTCCTTCTCCGAAGCAGTCCTTCCTACTAAGTCCTTCTTCGGACATATCTGATCAGTTGTGAAAGAACTTCACTCCGAAAATATATTCCCTAACATTAGTTTCCATGTAAGATTTCGCACTTAATTGAATACAATATTGCCTTTTGTATAAAAAAAATTCATAATTAAATATTATTATTTAGAGTCATTTTTAAATTTGATTTTTTATAAATTCCCATTGGATCGGAAGTACATACATAATAGATTTGTGTTTATCATTGTATGATTCCAACTCCTCAATGCATTTTAATTTTTTTTTTTGTCTGTCGTTAAAAATAAATGTAATTTTGTAGAGATTAACATAACAATCATTTCCGAAATTAACAATCCGATTGGAAAATAGCTCTTAATATGTATTCCACGTTTGTGAAAATAAAATGGACTAATTATATCAAACAGACTTCAAACACACGCCATTCAAAAATATCTAAAAAGGCTTATTAATTTTTTTGCTTTTTTTATTATAGATAGAAGCAATAAAAAATGTCATTAATTTTGTATCAAATATAGGATCATCCCATTTAGAGTCATCCAGGCAAAAAATTTTTGTTTGCTACACTATCATTTAATCGTTCCCTGTTGTTTCATTAATTATTTAAGAGTCTAAAAAAATAATGAGGTTTTTTATACTTTTTTCCGAATCTTATTGCACCCGTTTTTGTTTTACATAATTACAAATTTTTTTTTCTTATTTAATAACGTCAAATTATACTGCTATAATCAAAATCTTGAACGAGTACCTAACTCTGCACATACTCCTGTATATTGCATATGCCCATTTTATGTATATTCCGAAGGACGGAATAACCAAGGAATTTTCACTCCCTTTAAAATATTCTAGGCCAACTGTCGGGGTGCAAACCCGCATTTTTGTTATGAGTGGTGATTGTTAAGCTAACCACTATTCCACGTGTGATCCTTCCATATTGTTTTTTGCTTTATTAGAGATTTATGTTAAAATATATTATTTCTAACTGGTATTGCTTATATTTACATTTCTATATATACTCATATTTACGCGCTGTAACTGTTTAATGAAGCTTCGATTGTATATAGAAAGACTCACTGAAACTTTTTTTTTAAGCAAGTCTAGAAAATTAAAAAAAAAATCCTAATTTCGATGCGTTTTATTTCTGTTAGAAGGAATTTTAAATGTCAGAATAAGATAAATCTATTTTTGTGTGCCGTAATGCTTCAAACATTTCGTGTTTGATTGTTATATTTAACTTAAGTTTTCATGGCTCACCCAACCTCTCTGTAATATGGGTATATTTAATTGGGGGGCGGGAATTCGGCGGTTGAGAGTTAACTTAACCATATCGTCTCTTTGAATTTAGAAAGAGTATCGTCTCTTCCATGTACTGAACCCAAGACCCTTCATGGGTTATAGTGCCACAAGTCTTTTATTTGTATTTAATTATTTACACTATATTATAACTATTTGGAACAGTAATTAACGTAAGTATGACTGGAATATCGTTTTATTCTGTCACGTTTTCAATTGTCGTAACCAAGAGACTGTTAGATAACTTGGTAATTGTGTTCGGAGTTCGGAGTTGCTGAGAACATTGTGATGTGTATTCGGCAATTAGCATTAGGTATAACTGCGTGTCTAGAGATATCTCTCTCTGGCGACTAACAGTCTTGAGTATTGCGTACTCAGTGCTTTCAGAGGTCTAGTGTACAATAAACAATAAACACAGCTGTTGCCTCGAGACTGCTCCTTGTCTAGTCTACTCTTCCTAGAGCTCTCGAGTTAGATACCGATCCTTCTCTCTAATATTTTATATTGAAACTATAAGGTATGTTAACGAAACTCCATTATTGATAGAAAGAAATAGAATGATTTATTCAATACAGTTTATTCGTCTGTTTAACAACTGATTTTAGTATATAAAATACTTATGGATTTATCACCTGTGGAATAAAAATATTCATAATGTAGGTTTGCAACGTAACGCTCCTTTAAATGAACATTGTCATAACTTTAAAAATTGTGAGTTTAAAACAAAATGGTTATTGGTAAAGCAAAAAGAAAAGAATAGAAATTGTATTGAAGGTATTGAAATTCTTTTATTAAACATTTTAAAAATTTGTATAAGCTTGAAACTTTTTTGATTTTAATTAATCATTCCCTTAAAACTTAATGTTGAAGCATGATATAACTCAAGATATGAATATATTTTAAACAAATGTTAGAAATGAAATATCAGATTTAATTTATCGTTTAATTAAATTAAAAATGTTCAACCAATATAATATAATTCTTCCTGAAGGCTTAAGTCAAAATTTCATCCTTTACGTGGTTGATCTCTAACAAACGATGTTTCTGTTAAACCGTTGTTCCAGAAACAGTACTGTCTCTAAAGTTTACTGAATCCAAGACTCTTCATGGTTGTATTAGTACAGGTTTTTTTTTTCATCAGCTTACTTATCAAGTAATTAGATTGTTCAAATCACTTAAACTTAAAAAAACTATAACAATCAGTTTCTACAATTAGTAATAAAATAAATTTTTTTTTTTTAAATTATTTTATTGAATTGTACAACTGTAATATATACATCTAGTTCAAGGGCTATATGACTAACTAGATACATGAAAGGACATGTAGAGGCACTACCCACTGGCAGCACTCTAATAGCATTTCTATAATATAAGGTCCCGAGGCCATCTTCTCTTCAGACGCCTAGGAGGATTTTTTTTATTATTATTATTTTTTTTAAATTAAATTTTCAAAAATTTCTAGAAAAAAAAATTATTTGTCGCAAATCAAGTTATTTCTTTCGTAATCGAGTCAATAAAAAAGGGAGAGTAGGAACAAATTTCGTTCGAAATAAATAAATATATGTGTAGAGAAATTAAAATAAAAATAGTAATGACAGTGAAGTGTAAAGGAAGGTACGATTGAGACAAGTTAAGAAATTAAGTTTGAACACCAATATTCGTGTTCAATTGCAAAATGATGCATCAGCCAACATTTTCGAAAGGCAATTGCTTGATATTGGGAATGGAAAGTTGGCAATCGACAAATCAACACACAATGTATCACATTGCCAACGAACTTTTGTAAAATGACGAATTAATTGGAGGGGTTTTCCCAAATATCACCCAGAATTACAAATACCATCAGTGACTCAGTTCACATGCTATATTAGCAGCTACGAATAACGATGTCAATGTCATCAATTTTAGCATTCAGAATCGAATACCAGGTGAAGCAACAACGTATAAGTCCATCGATACTGTGATTAATCAAGACGAAATTGTCCAGTACCCAACCGAATGCTTGAATTCCCTTGATTTGTCAGGTATGTCACCGCACATTTTAACACTAAAAATTGGAGTGCCTATCATTCTCCTCAAACATCAATCCACCAGACTTTGCAATGGTACGAGACTTGCAATTAAAAAGATGATGAAGAATGTCATCGAAGCTACAATTTTAAATGGGAAATTTAAGGGTGAAGATGTACTGTTACCACGTATTCCTATGATTCCAACAGATATGCCATTTGAATTCAAGCGCTTACAATTTCCGGTTCGACTCGCTTTTGGAATAACCGTCAACAAAGCGCATGGGCAGTCACTACAAGTGTGTGGTCTAGATTTGGAGCATCCATGTTTCGCACATGGACAACTGTATGTGGCCAGCTCTCGCGTCGGAAAACCTTCAGATTTATTCGTTTACACACCAGTAGGAAAAACAAAAAATATTGTGTATCCAAAAGCACTTGAGTAAATAAAGAAAATTGATTTTTATGTATAAAAATGATTGTGAATAAGAAAAATTATATATTACAAGTGAATTTCCTATCGCAGCATCGCGCAACGGGTCAGCTAGAAACAACAAGAGCAGAAACTGTACATTATGCTACAAATGTTTTTAAAACTCTTAAATATAAATGCTACCACTGAATACTGTTTTATTTAAACTACCTTTTTATTATTCTGGCATAAATTGGGAAGAAATTCCCGTCAAGTAACATTGTTCCACCTTATAGCCTTCTATGTACATTTTAACTTACAATACACCGGAAGTTCTATTCGATAAGATCACTTTTTTTTCAAGAAAATAAATGAAAGAAAAAGTGGAGGCGAGTACAAATCGGAAATATAAATTATTTTGAATTCAATTATAAATGTTATTTTCGATTCAAAGAATTATTTTTTAAAAAATCTCAGCTTCACTTATTTTTTCTAAATCAAGCAATTAAAGATAACCTAAGAGCGATTATGTTGGGAAATATTAACAACCAATTTATTAAGCAATATATGTTCTGAATATACTATGCAAAGGGTATAGCCAGATAAGAAGGTAAAAAATGCCCCAGGCGATATTTGGAACAAAAAAATTGGATCTTATTTGCCATAAAATGTAATGAAGTTTCCCAAATTTTTAACTCCAAATATTAATATTCACCCTAAAAAAATAAAATAAAACTTAAAAAATCGTTTTTTCTTCATAACTTTGCCAGTTATTATGGTAGATTCCTTTTTTTCTTTTTTTTTAATTAAAAGGTTTTCTTTTACTTTACAACTGAATATTTTTTTTAACATTTTAGGCGCCAATTTCAAATGAACGGGAAACGTTTACAATTTTAAAAATAAAATAAAAAAATATAAGTTGAGGGAATGAGAGAACAATTACTATGAATTATTTCAGATTTTTTAATTTAGTGCAACACTGTTAAAAATTTCCTATCGCAGCAACGTGCGACGGGTCAGCTAGTATAGAATAATTTAAAAGTGTTTCTTTGTAGTTCATGGCTCATTGTGTTTCATGGTTCTTTCGTTTTCTGAGTTTCCATGACAACGGCACGCAATAAATCACGTGACAGTAAATCTTGGGATATAAAAAAAACAAAAAAAAAAAACAGTTTTGATACCGAAACTTAAGAATCTGTTAAACATGTATTTGATTTTTTATTTATATTATTTTTTGGGTGTCTGGTTAATCTGAAGTATCGTTTAAGTGGGATTCGAACTAAACTCATTTTTGAAATATACTCAGAGAATTCACGTGTTTTTAGCATAGGTAATATGCTCTCTCCCCGGCCAGAGTGTACTTTAACTAAACTCATGTAAATATTTTCCCAAACTGTTAACATGTTTATGTTTATACTATTTGTGGCATTTCTGTTTCCGTTATGTAAATATTCTGCGTATTGTCTTTAGCCGACCCTTCCCGCTTTGCGATCGGTTCGGTCGTCGAGTATTTCAATATAAAATATCTGGTTCCCTTTACATTGGGGTGAATGACTTAAAATGTTATTGATTTTATCAATTCACTAATTATAATTTCAATAGATATAAATAATTTATTAAGAAATGAAAGGATAAATTTCCAACAAAAACCTTAATTTTGTTTGAAAAAAAAAACACGAAACAGAAAACAAAAACACCTGTTATTCTTAACGGGACTAAATATACTGGAATGGTATTTTTGATTCCTGTTTTTAGAAGACTTTTTGTTTAAACTTTTTTCATTCATGATTTAACAAGTATTTTATGTATGTTTTACTCTTACTAGAGGCTAGGTGGTCCCCGGAAGGGTCTCTGTGTCCCACTGGGCCCATCTCCGACAGAAATTATCTTTCACAGCGGGATTTAAGTACGCCACGGCAACTGAGCGCTCTGCCACTGAGCTTCGGCGCTGACATTTAATTTTCTGTTACTTTAAAAATTAAATATCATATTTATTTATTCAAACACAACTAGAAAATTTAATATGAACTTTAATGATGTCTTATAATAAAAACCGAAGACAAGTAAAACAAGTATATTTTATTTTTGTGTAAATATTAAGTTAATTATAAGACTGGGGGTTACCTGTGGTCTAGTGGTTAGCGTAACAAACTACTAAACCCAAGATCGCGGGTTCGTAGCCCGGCAGGTGACCCTAGGATTTTTTAAAGGGAGTAAAAAGTCCTTAGTTGTGCCGTCCTTCGGAAGGGACTTTAAACGAGGTCCTGTGCCTCTACTATGTAACGTACTCGTTAAAAATCCCTATCCTAATTAAACCTGGATCGTCCGATTAGCCATAGCAGCATAAAGTGACAAACAATATGACATGGCTAAATGAAATATATATTATTAATTAATTAAATTAAAATAAATTATGGGCTAAACTAGATATATATAATACCTAAAAGATGAAAATCAGTTAGGAATAATTATTGAAATGTAAACTTGCTTGACAGAAAAAAAAAACCTGCACCAGTACGACCCGTGAACGAGTCTGGGGCTTCAGTACATGGTCGAGACTGTACTGTTTCATGGACAACGGTTCTGCAAGGAGGTGACTTGTCCTAGGTCACGCTCAACCGCCAGGTTTCCCCCTTATTATGGGTACCCTATTTTTATAATATTTTATGAGGTTGGGTGAGCCCCAGGAGGGTCCTAGATCCTATATGATCCATCCCCGGCTGCAAACAGACTAAATAAAAGTAACTGCCCGCAGCGGGATTTGAACCAGGATTTCCGGCATGGCAACTCAGTGCTCTACCACTGAGCCACTCCGCTCCCTGAACTATATCGCTTGACAGAAAGCAAGTTTAATCTGATAACATCCATAGATAGATGCTTGGGATCAGCAACCCTTCTAGGGCTCATATAGCTTTTGTATATTGTGCGTATGAGTGTGATTTAGATCAAATTGTCTCTGTGCCCATTCAATTAAAGTAGTTCTTTGACCCCATTGGCGAAGCTGATATAATATTGCAAATTTTTATACAGTGGAGTGACGATTCATAGATCGCAAAACTTCCTTAGAGCAGGTAACAGGTATTGCCACATCAGATCAGAGTGCTCTTACGGTCGAGTTGGGCATCGTCCAAGAAGGGCAATTACTGACTTCTCTCCCGCCACCGAAATAGTCATCTGTCACACTCAATGAGAGTTGTTGGCTATAATATCCTCTCTAGTGTGTCCCGAGTCTAAGTTAATTATATTTATTATTAACGTAATTATGCGCTACATAAAATAGTTATAATATATATTTTAGCACTCTCTAATAAGGAACACGTTACATCTATTTAAAAAATATATTTTTGGAGTGAAACTTTTTTAGCGTAGGATAAAAACGTGTTGCTACGCGTCACCGTCATGCTTTTGACGTATTGCACGGTTCTGGCGACGCCTACCGGCCTTTCTATGAGTTATACGGTTTGTTTTAATCAACTATAGTTTAAAGGTTAGAATTCTATTAATATAAGGCCCTAAACAACACCCGAAGGATACAGGCTAAAATCCAACAAAGAAATTTACTGTGTAATCCTCGTAACAGAAAAGAGGGTGACAAGACTCAGATTTACACAGATAATACACAATATTAATTAGAAAACAGAACAGAACGTATTTTAAATTAATTCACAGCAAATATTAATACTAAAAATTGCATTGACGTCAGTATCTCCGCGTTCAAAGAACTTTGTTTCATTAGTTTAATTGTCTGATCATTCTGTAAAATTATTATTTATTATTGAATGGTTCCATATTGAATAATAAAATTAGTTACATATTATATTTTAAATAAATAATTGTGATGGAGATTTTAAAAATATATTAATCATTAAGCCACAGCCGGATTTGCTTGTTCTGTTTATTAAACTCTATTTATTGATGTATTATTTGAAAACGATAAATTTAATTGATAATATAATAATTGAGGCAATACCTAAATCGGAATTTTCCTTGTTAGTTTTTATATAAGAATATATATATTTTATCAGCATTGAATTTTAACTTTTGTTTTTTAAATACTTTTTGGCTTTATACAGTATTAGTATAGATATAGGTATGCAGTGCGCATTTTTTATTAATTTAATAATGTTGAATAGAATATGCTTATCAAAAGCCTTTATGTTTGATGCAATAATAACATGGTTTAGAAGATATTTAATAATAATATAATGAATCAATATTTTTTTTTAATGAACAAAAATCAGGAGTTTTTTATATAATAAACTTGGAGTGGGGTTCCCAGTTTGTAGGGCACTGAGTGGGGCTTTTTTTTTAAACCATTATTTAAATATCAAATTAGTAAATTTAAATTATTTTCATCAGTACGGTATTCACATATACTGATAAACACATACATTCTGAACTATAACTAAAATCATTTTCAAGTAGTTTATATAATAATAAAAGCATGTGTTTTTTTGAACTAGCTCAATACAAAATATCAATACAAATTAATAGATATAATTATCTATTATCAGTTATATTAGTTATATCATATATTAGTTATATTGTTGTGTATTCGCAACCTTTAGAAACATAAAACAAGACATTTAACAATGAAAAATAAATTATTTCAGGGCAAACGAAAAGGTTAATAATAATTTTTTTAAAACAAAAATCAAGAGTTTTTTATTTAATAAACTTGGAGTGGGGTTGCCAGTTTGTAGGGGCCTGAGTTTCTGTGTTGGGTCTTGACGAACAGTCCCCATTTTAAATCCAGCAGTGGCAAATAATTTAGAATGTTAACAGTCACAAACGGATCCTGTGAGATCTGCAGAACCTCTTAAGGTCCCCAACCTCTATAAAGCGGGTACCCTCAATCGGTGGAAAAACCTAGCGGTTGAGCGAGATCTAGGAAAAGCCACCTTCCTACAAAACTGTTGTAGAAGTAATAGTATAGTCTCTACCATTTATTGAACCCAGTACCATTCCTAGGTCATAAAGGTACAGTTTTTTTTTATTTTGTATTTAATAATCAGGGGGGATAAACGTCTCACTTGGAATCCTCATACAAGACTGAAAAGACAAGAAACTGCTCGACGTTTTCGCCTACTTCAACACTTACTGGACAAACGCTCTAAGCTACCAATTAATTACAAAAGACTTATTTACATGACAGTCATCAGACCTATTTGGGCATACGGAGTTGAGCTTTGGGGCTCTACTAAACCATCCAATTCATCTCGTATCCAATCCTTGCAATCCAAAATCCTTCGTAAAATCCTCAATGCTCCTTATTATGTCACAAACAAACTCATCCATCATGATCTTAATATCCCATATGTTACTGATTTGGCCCAAACTAGATACCTATCCTTCCATAACAAGCTCCATACGCACTTGAATCCGCTAGTCTCTCAGCTTGCTTCCCATACTATTCCTGATAACCCTCCGAGGCGTCTGAGAAGAAGATGGCCTCGAGATCATCTACTATAGAACTTTATTGGAGTGCTATCGATGGGTAGTTTCTCCACAAGTGTTTTCATGTCATATTCTACATTTTTGCACATTTACTTGATATAATACCATTATAGTTGTAAATATCATTGAATTAAATAAAAAAAAAATAAATAAATAAAAATAATCAGGGGTATAAAATTCTGTCCCTTATCCACAACCTTAAAAAAAGTTGAGGATAAAATGGGATTTGTTTGTAATTAAATAAGAAATAGCTACAAAGGAAAGAGTCACGTTAGTTACCAGAATAAGTTTAAAATTACATTTTTTTTTTAATGGCCCGGAAAGTGAATGTTATAAAAATGTATCGGTTGTAATTATAAATTGCTTTGTATCATTAGTGTTTATTTGTTTGTTCATTTCACTGTATGCTGCTAATCGGATGATGGTACATGAGGGAATCCTAATTTTTTCCTATCTAGGTAAAATTAGGATAGGAATCATTAACGAGTACCTGCCATCGCAAAAGGATCATCTATCTTACGTCTATTCCTAAAGACGGCATAGCTAAGGATTCTTTACTCCGTTTAAAAGCTCCTGAGGTCACCTCCCGGGGTGCGATCACGCGATTTTGGACTTAGTAGGTTGTTATTCTAACCAATGTGCCACAGCTGACCCTTGAATCATTTTAATACAAATTATAAATATTTTAATAAAATGTTTTCTCTTATTGAGTTAAATGACTAAAGAGTTAAATGTACGCTTGTGACAGAGGCTTGTTGGTTCAGTTGAAGAGACTCTTGGAACGTTGGCAAGCGATGGCTCAAATACCGGGAATACTTTGTTTTCTTTTAATACCGAATTCTTCATGGTCGCTTTCAAAGCACTTTTTTTAATTCATTTTAGTTCTTTTTTTTTACAACGCATACCTTTAAACCCCATCCCCTACATTCACCTGACACGAAAAAGAATCGGAAGAAGGATCGTCACTAACCACAAGCAACACAGGATGACATTGAATATTACTCTTCCACAGTTTTTTTTTTTTGTTTTACAATATTACTATATATATTCAATTGGTTGTCAATATTATGGTTAACGGATAAAGACTTATGAAATTATCTTAACTTGTAAAATTACTCCTGTAATATTAAAAATTATATTAAATTACATAATTTTATAACTGTTTGATTGTTTTTTATTTTACGTCACTTTATGCTGCTATGGCTAATCGGACGATGGATAGTGGGAGCTCTAAATTTTGCCAATCCAGGTTTAATTAGGATAGTTATTTTTAACGAGCACCTGACATCGTACAGGCTCGGGACCCCCCCCGTTTAACGTCCCTCCCGAAAGGACCGCAGGTCGCCCCATTTAACAATTGTTCATTTAGTTGTACCGCAGTAGCTACTTAACGCTTTATTTAAGGTACTCTGATATTATTTTTCGAATTTGAAGTTCAGTTAATACTTATTTTGTTTCCCTCATGTGAGCCTATTAGAATATGAATACCCAACTTTGTATTGTTTTGATATGTTGAGAATTTTACATTTAATGAAATTTACCTATAGTCTTTTGGTTAGCATAACAAACTACTAAGTCCGAGATCGCGGGTTCGTAGCCCGGCAGGCGGATTTTTTAAAGGGAGTAAAAAATCCTTGATTATGCCGTCCTTCGGAAGGGACGTTAAACGAAGCCTGTACGATGTCAGGTACTCATTACTAATCCCTATCCTAATTAAACCTGGATGGGCTAAATTTCTAGCTCCCACTGTAGCATCGTCCGATTAGCCATAGCAGCATAAAAAACGATTTTTTAAATTTAGGTTTGATTTATAGTTTAAATTAATCACAGTTTATAAGAAAAATGTCTTAATATAATTTCACTGCATTCTCTGAATTGAAATAGCAGTCCTAAATTCAAAATATTTGAGTATGATGTGGCTAGTTTTATTTTTTAAATAAAATGTTATATAATGTTTAAACCATTTTTTAAATAATTTTTGCATCCATATAATAAAATTCTTAATACGTCAGATTAACAGTACCTTCGGTTACTGTGACTTAATTCTCACAACTGCGCGGTATTGTGTGTACTGTATCACCTACCCCGTGTTTCTCTCTGTATGTTATATTAACGGAAAAAATAAGAATTGGGCATTAATAATTACCGTTTAATTGTTATTACTTTAATGATTAATCAATTTATTGAATTAATTGGATCAGTACTAACGGCTTACGCCGAAAATTTCGCATGAATCTTAGATATTTACTTGATTTTAATGCATTAGTTTTTCGATCCAAATTTAAATATTTAGATTCACTACATTTCTCAAATCATTTAATAAATAATATCTATTCTGCAACACATTTGTAAATAAATAAAATCTATTGTCAAATATGGAACCAACCTAGGATCTTATAATGTAATATTAATATTTTTGTTTTGAAGAGAAAAGAATTGCCCTTTTCAGGATTCGAATCCGGTTCGTCTGCGTCTCCATTGCAGTGCTCTAAACCACTGAGTTACCAGGGGGTCGTATCCAAGTCAGACAAATCCGTTCTCTTCACCGATCCTATATCCTATCTCGCAATTTTTGCGATGTATACACGGGGAAGAATGTTCATTGAACACTACTTTAATTAGGATCTTGTTGACATACGTCAATATATTATTTATAATTTTTTTTATGGTAATTATTTTTAAATCTTTTCTCTTCAAAACAAAAATATTTAAAAATAATTACCGTAAAAATAACAATCGATAAAAATAAATTATAATATTAATCTTTTCAGCTCATTATCATAACTTTAAATAGTTTAAAATAAAATAATTGGAGGATATTAACTAACTTGTAAAATGTTATCCCTAGCAATAAATAATCATCACGAATGAAGGCTAGAAAAAAACAAAACATGCATTTTGACAAGAAATACCCGATAATCGATATTCAATATAAATTTTCACTTGCTTTAAATGCCCTCAATATTGTACCACTTCAAACCATGAAAGCTCCTTGGTTCAATACATGACAGTGATTGTACTGTTTCCATGGCAAAGGTTAAACAAGGATAGCATTTCCCCTAGGTCACCCTCAAGTGCCATATTTTTTCCACAATTATGGTAATCACTTGATGAAGGCTGGGAGAGCCCCGAAAGTGTCAATAGATTTCAGAGGGTCCACCCTTGACTGTTATAGGATTATATAATTTACCTACCACTGCCTTATTTGAACCCGGAATATCAGGATAGCAATTCAGCACTTTACACTTTATTTGCTAGGAGAAGAAAATTGTCTGGATGGGGTTAAAAGAATAATATAAATAGTGACCTGCTAGACGTTTTGAGCCACGTTGCAGGGCTTCTTCAGGGCTGGGTAGCCATTTTGTAACCTCAACCGGCACCATTTTCTTCCTCACATATTTAAGATAATTTAGATTCAGTGAATAAATATAAAACTATGTTTTGACAAATTTACAAGGTTTTGTTGTTCACCAATTCACTAAAAGTATTATTTTTTACACAGGAATATCTCTCTACCTCATTGCAATTGGTAATTTAACTGTTGATAATCTTTTTTTGTTTCTTTATATCAATATTTATACATTTTTTTTAAATTAATTGTTGGGAATCATTTTCAAAGGGTTTCATTCCCCTTCTGAAATTGCAAATGCACTTAAAATTAGAATAGTAGAAGTTATAAATTACTAAGCTGTGCTAGTTTGTTAGTAAATATTTGGTCTCTTCTCAAGCGGCCTGGTGTTTATCCAGTAACCTTTTAAATGGTTCCAAATTTCTTTATTTACGCTCAGAAGTCTCTCTCTCTCTCTATCTCTTTGCCTCTTCTTCCTCCACGTGTTTGAACTTCGCGGCTATCCTTTACATAATATATTAGTTTCGCCTTCAGACCTTCTCGAAAGAAATACTCTCAAAACTTTTTTATACGGTAGGTAGAGCTAAGATGGATATTTAAAAAATCATTTAATAAAGTTCAACATGAGAAGTATATGTGTATAAGAGCATGAGCAACATGAGCAAAAAAATAAGACAAAAATATACATATATATTAAAGTTTATTTTATAACATAAAAAAAAACCTGTACCACTACAATCTATGAAGGGTCTGGGGTTCAGTACATGGTACAGACTGCACTGTTTCATGGACAACGGTTCTGCAAAGAGGTGAGTTGTCCTAGGTCACGCTCAACCGCTAGATTTTCCCCCTTATTTTGGGTACCCTATTTCTATAATATTTTATAGAGGCTTGGTGGGTCCCTGGAGGGTCCTAGATCCTATATGATCCATCTCCCGCTCCAAACAGAATAAATAAAAGTCTTGCCCACTGCGGGATTTTAACCGTATTTCCGGCATGGCAACTCAGTGCTCTACCACTGAGCCACTCCGCTCCCCCCCCCCAACATAGAAAAAGTAAATTATATATCTATACGAAATTTTTTTTTATAATAAAAATAATAAGGCTTAGATAACCCGAAGGCTCGATGCCAATACCACCAATCTCTAGTTACTAGCTTCCGTCAACAGACCAGTATCCAGACCCAAATCCGCCAGTTCTTAACGCAATTCTCCCACATACGCTTCGGCCTACCCCTCAGACGTTTATATACGTTCAGACCAAAAACTTACAAGCCCATCTTAATCTTCGGGGTGCTACCACTTCAATAATATTAACCGGGTGTTTGTTGTTTTTTCATTTAACGTCACTTTTTGCTGTTATGATTAATCAGATGATGCTACATTGAGGACTCTAAATTTACCCAATCCAGGTTTAATTAGGATAGACATTTTTAACGAGTACCTGACATCCTACAGGATGTTCCGAAGGTCGACTTAACCAAGGGTTTTTTACTCCCTTCAAAAATCCTAGTGCCACCTCCCGGTATACGAACCCGCGATCTTGGGCTTAGTAGTTTCATACGCTAACCACTAGACCGCAGGTCGCCCCTATTAACCGGGTGCAGGCTCCACAACAGATATATTATACATCTTTTTTTTTTTCTATTTTTTAAAAATTATTTTATTGAATTGTACAACTGTAATATATACATCTAGTACAAGCGCTGTATGTATAGATAAATACATGAAAGGACGTGTAGAGGCACTACCCATTGGCAACACTCTAATTACATTTCTATTATAGAAGGTCCCGAGGCCATCTTCTCTTCAGACGCCTAGGAGGATTGTCCGGGATGGAATTGGATCCAAGGATGGAAACTAGTGGGTTTGGATGGGCCTGGAGTTTATTATGGAATGATAAGTATCTGGAATGGGCTAAATCGGTAACATATGGAACGTTCAGGTCATTATGGGTGGTTTTATTTGTGACAAAATAAGGAGCGTTTAGGATTTTGCGAAGGATTTTGGATTGCAAGGATTGAATACGAGAGGAATTCGATGGTTTGGTGGAGCCCCATAGTTCGATTCCGTAAGTCCATATAGGTCTTATAACAGTCACATAAATAAGTCTTTTGTAATTGATCTGAAGCTTTGAGCGTTTGTCTAGAATGTGTTGAAGTAGTCGGAAGCGTCTAGCTGTTTCTTGTCTTTTCAGTCTTGTGTGAGGGTTCCAAGTAAGACGTTTGTCTAAGTTGAGTCCTAGGTAGCGGATCTGTTCAACAGGGATAAGTGGAGTACTATCAAAGGATACAGTAGGACAGGAAGTCATGGGTTTTCGGCGAAGGGTAAAGGCAATTTGATGGGACTTTTTGGAATTGATCTTAATTCTCCAATTCCGACACCATTCTTCGAGGCTTGATAAATGTGATTGAAGGGATTGGGATGCCATATATGGGTCGTTATTAACTGATAACACACATGTGTCATCAGCATAGGTGGAGATGAAGGTGTTAGGATGGGTTGGGAGGTCAGCTGTAAATACTGTGTAGAGGATAGGACCGAGGATGCTACCTTGAGGAACACCAGCAGACTGGGAATAGAGAGGAGAGTAGGAACCATTATGATTTATATTAAATGTTCTGCCAGTTAGAAAGGAGCGAATGATCAAAAAGTATGTAGGAGGAAGGAATTGTCGGATTTTGTAAAGGAGACCTGGGTGCCAGACTCGATCAAAAGCCTTAAGTTTTATAAATTTATAAAAAAAAACTTTATAAATTGAAATTGTTTAAAGAATGAAGTAGTTTATCAGTCACTGGTACTAAGACGGTGGAGTAGTTTACGAGATCAACCCCCTTACGCTTTGGTCTACCACCGCAGACAGTCGTCACTACGCTTATTAACATTATTATTTTTTTTAAATAGTTTATATCAGTAGGTTGTATAACGTAGTATTGTTGAATAGGGAATTCAAAACTATGAAGTTATATATGACAGCTTTGATTGAAACCGGATTTGACAAAGACCACAAATGGTTTGCAGTAAAAACGATAGTAATTTTGATGATTTGGTACAAAGTACAGAATCAGAATTTGTATGAATATAAGCTTACAATTGTTCCATATTGCATAAGGTATTCAGCCTTGCCGCCAGCTATAAAGGATGAACATCTTAAGGTATTCAAAATTACGTCAAATATTCAATTTTAAAAATGGGTCCGCTTGTGTATCAAGGAGGTTATACAGAATTTAACTAATATAATCGAAGTCATATTATCACGGAGATTGAGAAGGACTTGTAGAGTAGATGATCATTAAGGAACAAATATCTAAAAACATTTTATGAGGTGGATTAACATCTGAAGGGTAGACCAGGCAGACCAAGGCGTACTTGGGAGGATTTTATAATGGGTGATATTGAGGATTTGTGTTAATATATGGACTAATATTTGCACAGAGCTATTCGGGTTTGCTAAACCTTTCATTATTATAGTATTGTTTTATGATATGTGTTCGTTTGAAAAAGTGAAGTTATTTAAATAAGTAATAAAATGAATTGCTAAATAAAAGCAAGAATCAAAAATGTTTCCTGATACTGTGTTTAATGTTGACTTACAATAAACAAATTATGAACAAAAGGTTAGCTTTTACTTTCCACAATGATCATGTGTGCAATAAAGCTAACAGGGTTCTGTGCACTGTATATCCTTACTTTTACAGGAATTCTAAATTAAGCACAGATAAGTTATTATTATATAAAGCCTGCTTACGACCTATACTAACATATCCATGCTCAATATTTAGTTATATGTCTAAAACTAATTACAAATATTCCAAAACAAATGCCTTAGAATTGCAGGAAATTATGGAGTTAATATTATGCATAAAGAATTATGTATACCTTATATTAATGTATTTATCAACAAACTATGTAAGCAATTCTTTTTTAAGTGTAAAAACAATAAAAACCCACTTATAAAAAAATATTGGGAACTATACAAAAAATAGTGCTAAGCGATATGTACGTTACATAAAAGAACAAAACATTTATTATTGTAGGACATCAATTCCTTTTATTTCATTGTTATTGTTTATATTTTTATATATATATATAGTACTCTATATAAGTTACTAAGAATGTATAGTTACAATTTTTGTTTATTTTAATAGAATTTTTTTTTCTCTGTTGAAAGTTTTTTTTATACATTTTTCTTTCATTGTTTATTATAATTCTGCACAGATACATTTAAATTTGTACTATTGTTTTTAATTCGACACCGGTCTGTTCGGTACAGCATGTAACTTTGTGAATTGCAGCAAAATATAAAAGGAAGAAATTCTTTCTATTTTTTTTATTCAGACATCTTTTCTACGTTGCTGTATAAGGAGCGGCACCTGTCTCTGTCCTGGCTGTATACAAACATATTTACTCAAAATGTTATTTTGACTTCTACCGGATCTTTTAGTCCTTCACAGATCTTTTAAATTCGAATAGATTTACATATATCTTAAGACAACCATTAATGCCTTACTGTAGAAACTACGATTGCATTTATTTATTTTTTTAGTCACTTCTTAGGTAAATTCATTGTTTTCTAAGTCGTCTTTATAAATGATATATTAACTCAGTAATAAAAAATACGGTAGATATTTTATTTCAAATGATATATTGTAATATTTGTACCTTTTTTATGTATTGTTACATACTCTAATTTTTTATTTAATTTTTACAGATTATCTTCTACTCTACTGTCTGCGTATGAAACAAAAAGGTAAAATTTACATTTTTATTATGGTTTAAATTAATATGAAAATGTTCACTTCAGGATATTCAAAGGTTCTGTCCTAATTGATTTAGGTTTCTCTGTTGATATTTTAACTATATATTTTTTATTTTGTTACGATTGAGATTTTGATCCTATAAATTTGTTCTAATATCTACTTGAATACATCTGATATCTTTAAGATTGATAAATGGTGATTATGAGCGTTACTTTCTCGCTCGTTCGGATACACTTTGGATCTTACTACCACCTGATATCTGCCATGCTTCTTCCTTGCACACATTCATATTCCCAAATAGATGCTCGCTAACCAATTATAATCAATAGCTCATATCCATCAGAAGTAACGGATGAATTACTGTGAATTTTCGTGACTTATATATTATATTTATAATGTTATGAGCTCTTATTTTATTATTGTTCTCTCTCTCTCTGCTTAGTTCTAGTTATTTTTTATTTTTATTTTATTTTATTTAACAGAACATACCTTTTATATTATTAATAATTAAATTTGGCTTTACGGTCCTGCAAGAACCCGGGCCTCCACCATTTCCCTCCAGTCTTGTTCGCCCAGCAGCTCCAATTCCTCCTCGACATATTCCAGACATCTGATCCGAGGGTGTCCTCTGCTAGAGCATTCTCTTTGGAACGCTGTGGTCTGACATTCTTTCCACATGTCCCATCCATCCTATTCTGGCTTTCTTTACCAACGACATGTCCGGCTCCCCATAAAGCTCCATCAGCTCCTCGTTCTTTCTTCTCTTCCCTACACCAGTTTCGGCCACTTCGACCCAGATTCTTCTTAACATATTTGTTTGAGCAACCTCGAAATAGTTATTGGACCTTTCGATGAGAGCTCCGAAATGGATAAGGAAAATAAATTTCTGATTCAATTATACCAGATCGCATGTCATTTTGAATGTAACCTTTTATTAAACTAATAACATAAATCAATTTTCATAAATTAAATAACTAATAATTTTGAGAATGAAAAACAATTAATTAAATTAAAGAACAATTTAAACGCTTTTATAATGAGAAATGAAGTTACTAATATTAACTAAATTATCAACAACTAATTAATAACAAAAAGAAAACAAATATTATTTAATCTTACGATAGTAAATTTAACTCTATTAAATTATAAATAAATAAAATGTTCAAATGAAAGCTATTACAAAATAATGAATGTTTATGCGGTTTTCTGATTGCAATGATATAATAATGAAAACTCTTATCTGTCTGTCGAAGTAGTTTTCAGTAGATGGTAGATTCTCGGCAGGGTGAGCTGGATGTTGAGACGACAGAGGATTTTCGTCGGCAGGGCGAGCGAAGATGGTGAAACAATAGAGGTTGAGATGATCTACTGGGTCAATTCGAATTGGTCGAATCGATGACTTAGTTTAAACTAATTACACCTGCAGGTGGGCAGCAAATTAGTATCAAAATTCAACTTTGGGCTTCTAGAGAGCATACGATGTGCACGGCTAAGGGCTCGCGGCGACACTGTCTTCAAATGCACAAAAACAACTTTGGGCTCCTAAAGAGCATACGATGTGCACGGCTAAGGGCTCGCGGCGACACTGACTCGCTCGGTCTAGCCGGGCGAACAAAAGCCGCTCGACTCTCTTTTGTTTTTCTCTCTTCACTTTTATAACATATGTTTTCACTTTCTACAAATATTACACTTATAACTAAACAAATAAAATTACCTTTTAAAGTTAAATTATTCTAAACAATTATGAAATTAAACGTTTAAATTATTATATTAAATAAAATGTGAAAATTAAGTAAAAAATGCTCTTTCTTTTACGAAAACAATTATTTAATTTTTATGATTAAAACTAATAATACTTTACAAGGCTACTACTTCATCTGGCCTTAACAATATTCCTATCTCATGTGTTGACCATAAGTTCTGATTGTTTGTAAATTTAACTCTATTAAATTATAAATAAATAAAATGTTCAAATGAAAGCTATTACAAAATAATGAATGTTTATGCGGTTTTCTGATTGCAATGATATAATAATGAAAACTCTTATCTGTCTGTCGAAGTAGTTTTCAGTAGATGGTAGATTCTCGGCAGGGCGAGCTGGATGTTGAGACGACAGAGGATTTTCGTCGGCAGGGCGAGCGAAGATGGTGAAACAATAGAGGTTGAGATGATCTACTGGGTCAATTCGAATTGGTCGAATCGATGACTTAGTTTAAACTAATTACACCTGCAGGTGGGCAGCAAATTAGTATCAAAATTCAACTTTGGGCTTCTAGAGAGCATACGATGTGCACGGCTAAGGGCTCGCGTCAACACTGTCTTCAAATGCACAAAAACAACTTTGGGCTCCTAAAGAGCATACGATGTGCACGGCTAAGGGCTCGCGGCGACACTGTCTTCAAATGCACAAAAACAACTTTGGGCTCCTAAAGAGCATACGATGTGCACGGCTAAGGGCTCGCGGCGACACTGACTCGCTCGGTCTAGCCGGGCGAACAAAAGCCGCTCGACTCTCTTTTGTTTTTCTCTCTTCACTTTTATAACATATGTTTTCACTTTCTACAAATATTACACTTATAACTAAACAAATAAAATTACCTTTTAAAGTTAAATTATTCTAAACAATTATGAAATTAAACGTTTAAATTATTATATTAAATAAAATGTGAAAATTAAGTAAAAAATGCTCTTTCTTTTACGAAAACAATTATTTAATTTTTATGATTAAAACTAATAATACTTTACAAGGCTACTACTTCATCTGGCCTTAACACACCGCCCACCAATTTTTGTCTGTGCACAAAAATTCAAAAGAACGATACTTAGAGATCTTCCAGGTAAATGTTAGTTCCCACGAAACCATCGATGCATAGAAGTTTAATTGACAACCCTAGTCGGGAAACAAGAAACTATTGATTGGGAGGCGATATATAAATGCCTTGGTGAGTGAAGCTCCAAATTTTTGTACTACTCCGCTGCTCAACATTTGTGAACGTACAAATGTCAGAATTTGGCCTATTGCCATTGGGTTGCTAAAAGATTTTAAAAGAAAACGACCACAATGTTCTACGCTGGCTCAAATCTCGAAAGAGGGAGATTGGCAATTGGAGGAACGATATCGGTACGTACCATATGTACCTTTTTGGACAAATTTGCATTTGTGGACAATTTTATGCCGAATAGTTCTACAATTTGAAACATCCCAAACAACCCAGTCATGTCGTTCCTGATGTGAATGCAAAAGTTGGGGAGTGGGGTGGAGATACATTCTGCAGTAATGGTCAATTAGCAGATTAGATAAATATTTAAAGTAATATCGGAACTGAGGAAGTAATGCTGGTTTTATTACAGTCAGAAATGTTACTAATCTTGCATTGCTGGGCAAAGGACTGTTGCTAAAGTAACCGCCCACCCTGAGTATCCCTTGGAGATCTATGGATGGCGATGAGGAACGGACATACATTGTAACGGATGGGGAATCCGTATCGATATAATGCTGCTGGGCGCATTGGGCGCAATTTACTCCGGAAGGCCGGAGTCTATTCAAATGAGACTTCTCAATGGGTTGAGAAGTACCGCTACGATATAAAAATTGTTGGTAAGGTAGGGCATTGTGATGCACTACTTCCTGAAAAACCCTTTGACATAACTCCGAGGGCGGAACAAATCGAAAGCGCCTGAAATTAAGGGACGCGTGCCTAATATCCAATTGAAGCTTAGGCCCAATCAGGGAATGGATATTTAGAAACCCAAACTCCATAGGCGAAGATGCGTCGAATATCAATCGAAGTTTTGCGTAGGAGCTGTCTTCAATTATACAATAAGTGGTAAAGAATATCGAACCTTACTAGCGGTTGACAAAACACGGTAGTCGTCGATCAATTTGGAATAGTTTCCTGTCAATAAGGGAATTTTGTTAATCAGGTGCGCTAATTTTGGGAACCGAGGTAATGCAGTGTAATAAGAGCAACTCAGATCTGGTGGCGAAAACTCTTTAAATGGTGATTGGGCCTTGTAAGGCCCGCTGTACTGCCGAGCGTGAGTTGAACTAAAAGGTTTCTCTGCCGTAACAGTTGGAGGATTTGGTTCGACAACTGGAGCAATCATTTCGATTTCCTGAAATGTTTTCGTTGGTTTGTCCAATGCTCTCTCTTGCGATTGGTCGTAAGATGAAAAGAGCGAAATGGATGTATTTTGTACTGAAGATGAAGATCGTATAGGTCCCATGATGACCCAACCGAAAATAGTTTTGAAAGCGCTAGGATATCCTTCCCGTCTCACGCATTTGCCCAATAGGATATGTCCGAACAAATCAGCTCCTAATAGGAAATCGACTGGACCCGGTTTCCCAAATGAGTTATCCGCCAATGGGTATTGTTTGAAATGGTCATTTATGTAGACCGGTACTGGACAAATGGGTACCTTTTCTGTAATCTTGGAAATAATTACAGCGTTACTTTTAAGCCGAGGCTGTTTACGATCTCTAGGCACTAGAACACACGAGGTTTCGTACTTCCCTCCTTGTATTGGACTATCCCCAAAACCCCTCATTGACTGAGAATTAAGTCTTGTCCCAAGTCCTAATCTTCGTACGCAAGCCGAAGAAATAAATGATCTTTGTGACCCACTATCCATCAAAATACGAATTGGGACCAACTGTCCATTACTGTCTTCTATTCTAGCCATTGCTGTCCCCAAAAGGATGGAGACATCGGTCTCGGATGACGAGGATAAAACCGACCCGTTCAGAGATTCGTTATTGTCGGTTTTGATATCTAATTTTTCTTCGGTTAACGCACTCGTTATTAGCTTACCGTTGTTCTCTGAACGGGGAATGCGGTCTGAAGATTGACTATCAGACCCACCTGTTGATCTACTGGTTGATGTAGGAAAATGCAAGAGAGAGTGATGCCGTTTTTTACAGTAGTAGCATGACCTAGGGGAGGTGCATTTACCAACATAATGGTTTGGCGACAAGCAATTAGAACAAACCTTAAGTTGCTTTATTTTATTAAAACGTTCATTGGGCTCTAGGGAGCGAAAACGAGGGCATCTATATAAACGGTGTTTTTCCTGACACAGAAGACAAATATTTTCTGGGCTAGAACTATCCGTCGACATAAAAACATGCTTGGTAATATTTTGGGGCTTACTAACTGAAGGGCTTTGAGAATTATGCCCAAAATTTGAGGTTATCGAATCTGCTTGAAGTTGAAAACATTGCCGATGAATAAACGATAAAAAATCGTCGAAAGTGGGGACTTCGGATTTGGATCCAAATTCAGTCTCAAATCGCTCGCGAGTTTTCGCATCGAGGAGCCTCAGGCAATATGTGAATAACATGAATCCGGAAGGGTCCGGAAGATTCAATTTTCGGAAAGCGACTGCACTTTCCAAAACAACTTCGGAGAAATTTTCCAAGGAACGTAAATCGAATTTGGTACCAGGTTTGTAATTGAACATATTGACTAGGTAGTGTGTGGCTTGGATCCGCTTATTATCATATTTCTTTTGTAAAGCATCCCATGCTTGTTCGTAACCTTCGGAGGTCAATTCTATTGTCAAGATGGTTTGAAGTGCCTGACCCTTTAAGGCTGACTTCAGATAATGAAACTTCTGAATATTGCTCAAATTCGCATTATTGTAAATTAATGATAAATACGTGTCCTTGAAGGACACCCAATTAGAAATAAGACCACTAAAGGAGGGCAAGTTAATGGTTGGCAATTGGTTGGCAATTGTTAATGTGAGAATCGACACAGTGCTGACTGTGGTCACCACTTCCGGATTGGTTGCCGGCAACTTCACCCTCCCCAGCGACTCCCAAAGACAATGCTTCGTAATAATTATCTCGAGTTTCGGATCGGAGAGAGTCAAAACGATCTATCGATTCGTCGTCCAGAATTTTCGCGAGAGATTTAGCTTCATTAATTTTTTCTAAAAATTTGTGGAAGGTGCTATCTAATCGTGATAGGCGCGCAATTAATAATTTTTTATCCTGAGGCCGGGTAGAAATATTGGACCCAATAGTTCGCGTTTTTGATATGTCTTGAGCTAAATCCTTGAGTTCGCATTCAATAACGTACAATTTAGTTTCAATTTTACTTTGGTCAGATTTAGGGGCCATTATTTAGTTTGATACAAAACGAACAAGGCCTATAAAGAGTAAAAATTAGAACAAATAAATGAAATGTAAAAGAAAATAGAAATTATAATATCAATTTAGAAACGGTTCCAGTAATGACGTGCGATCCGGCCGCCGGAGGACCAATTTTTATGTTTGAGCAACCTCGAAATAGTTATTGGACCTTTCGATGAGAGCTCCGAAATGGATAAGGAAAATAAATTTCTGATTCAATTATACCAGATCGCATGTCATTTTGAATGTAACCTTTTATTAAACTAATAACATAAATCAATTTTCATAAATTAAATAACTAATAATTTTGAGAATGAAAAACAATTAATTAAATTAAAGAACAATTTAAACGCTTTTATAATGAGAAATGAAGTTACTAATATTAACTAAATTATCAACAACTAATTAATAACAAAAAGAAAACAAATATTATTTAATCTTACGATAGTAAATTTAACTCTATTAAATTATAAATAAATAAAATGTTCAAATGAAAGCTATTACAAAATAATGAATGTTTATGCGGTTTTCTGATTGCAATGATATAATAATGAAAACTCTTATCTGTCTGTCGAAGTAGTTTTCAGTAGATGGTAGATTCTCGGCAGGGTGAGCTGGATGTTGAGACGACAGAGGATTTTCGTCGGCAGGGCGAGCGAAGATGGTGAAACAATAGAGGTTGAGATGATCTACTGGGTCAATTCGAATTGGTCGAATCGATGACTTAGTTTAAACTAATTACACCTGCAGGTGGGCAGCAAATTAGTATCAAAATTCAACTTTGGGCTTCTAGAGAGCATACGATGTGCACGGCTAAGGGCTCGCGGCGACACTGTCTTCAAATGCACAAAAACAACTTTGGGCTCCTAAAGAGCATACGATGTGCACGGCTAAGGGCTCGCGGCGACACTGACTCGCTCGGTCTAGCCGGGCGAACAAAAGCCGCTCGACTCTCTTTTGTTTTTCTCTCTTCACTTTTATAACATATGTTTTCACTTTCTACAAATATTACACTTATAACTAAACAAATAAAATTACCTTTTAAAGTTAAATTATTCTAAACAATTATGAAATTAAACGTTTAAATTATTATATTAAATAAAATGTGAAAATTAAGTAAAAAATGCTCTTTCTTTTACGAAAACAATTATTTAATTTTTATGATTAAAACTAATAATACTTTACAAGGCTACTACTTCATCTGGCCTTAACAATATTCCTATCTCATGTGTTGACCATAAGTTCTGATTGTTTGGTCAGGGGCCAGGTCTCAAACCCATATATGGCTACCGGCCTTACTATGGTCTTGTATATTTGTATTTGCATTCTTTTAGAGAGCGATTTTAACTGCAACGCTCATTGTAGTCAGGAATAACACCTATTTCCTGCTGCTATTCTGGATCGTATTTCGCTATATTTTGTTACAATAAATAGTTATTTATTTGACAAGTGAGGAAAGTGCCACTTTATTACACCCGAGTGAATTTTACGTAATTTGGTAATTAAACGAGGGTGTTATAAGCACTTTTCTCACGTGTTAAATATTACATTTTCCCTGCAACCATTTAAAAATTAAGAAATTGAAGGTGAAACTTTAGATTTGTTAAAACTACACTAGCGCTAGTGGGTAACCCTGATGCTAGATCTCCAAATTTCTGATGTGTGAAGGTTCTAATACATTTGAGGTTATATTAAATATTCCTTTAAAATCGCTTCATAATAAATAAAATCTATCTTGAATTAAATATAAAATATATTATAATTTTTTTATGAATGCTTAAATATTGAAATATTTTTATTTTGAAGAGAAATGATTTGCCCCCAGCCGGGATTCGAACCCGGATCTCCGCCTCACCGTGGCAACGCTCTAACCATTTGAGCCACCGGGGTCGCTCCCTACCTAGGACAAATCAAGTGAAGAGGACAGATTGCCACGGTGGGGCGGAAATCCGGGTTCGAATCCCTGCTGGGGCAAATATTTTCTCTTCAAAATAAAAATATTTATAAATATAAAATAGTTTTAAAATTATTTATTTTAACATTTTAGTAATATAAAATGAATAATATTGTAATACCGCCATATAAAATTTAATATAACAGAGTGCTGATTGTCAAATTCGATCTAGGTTGCTGTTACTTTCCCTCACTAGTAGGGGTAAAGTGGGACTTTCCATACCAGTTTTAGTTGAGTAATGGATGGTATTACTCAATGGTTGCAGGAAAACAAAATTGTATTCGCTAAATTCGCCTTGTAAGAGCGAAATGCCTTTTATATGAGTTTATATTTATTTTCAAGTACATATGAAAATACTGTATCATTCTTAT
The DNA here is from genome assembly GCA_964056705.1 of Troilus luridus. Classification (NCBI taxonomy): domain Eukaryota; kingdom Metazoa; phylum Arthropoda; class Insecta; order Hemiptera; family Pentatomidae; genus Troilus; species Troilus luridus. Next base: position 74,318,390 of record OZ057417.1, on the reverse strand, counting down.
AATGTAGTCCCTTCGCCAGATATATATTCGATCAATTTCGTACACATCCGTTATTGTTAAGTGTCCTGGTCCCGGATTAAATTTATTTTTCTATTCTATTTGTATATTGCCACTTGTATACAGCTATATAGAATAGAATTTGTTTATCAATATTAATTTACCATTAAATATTCACCAAATTATTTCCATTGTATATATTTTTTCCTATTGGCCTACTAAGGACCACGTCATTTCAACTCTCTTTTTTATTTTATTTTTGACATTAGCCCAGTACTATCTTATTCGTCGGTGCTGCTTCCTTCTTTCTTCTGTCCATCTCTTTCCCGTCCTCGGCTTGGGCTTTTCTTGAAAACTCACACGGGTATCTAATTTCATCCTGATACGGTTGCTTTCCAAAATATCCTCGCAGGTAATCCCCATCTCCTGTAAATCTCTCTTTCTACCTCTTCGAACCAGGCAGGTTTGGTCTTATTTTCCCTTTAAATATGTAAAAATACGGATCCCCAGTCATGTGTGTTTCATTGTTAACATGAGGTCATAAAATGAACCGGGTCTTTTTCGTTTAATGGACAATTCGGTTATTAAAAAAAGTAACTGTTATTAAAAAGTAACACGTGATTAATATAAAGTAACTATAATTGTTAACACAAATGATATGGTTTATTCTAATTTCCAAAATGTAGCGATATCTTCCAATATAACCTCAAAAAGGTCTTTCCCCATATTCCTTTGTCTCCACATAAATTCACAGAGATATGAATCCAACATTGTTCTTCTAGTTCCAGCTTCTATTTTATTTCTTATTTTGGCCGCGGCCCATAACGATTCTATCGACTGTGTGTGCGCTCCAGTTGAAGGATCAACGAAATTTTCAGAATGGTTGACTGTATAATGCTTAAAATCATACCCTTCTATTCTTTCTATAGTGGAATAAGCTTTCCATAAATCTGATATTATAACACTTCCTGGAAGAATACATTCTTTAATGCACGCTATTAAAGTATCTTTGTTCCTGTTGGGCATTGAATATATGAAAGATTTTTTCGTCTCCCTGCAAATACCACCAAAAACCCATTGGTTGGGATATATTCGTCCGACATTATGTTTCCTTCTTGTAAAACAAGACTCGTCAATTTCGACGGTCATACCATATCCTCCTATTTTGATAGGATTTTTAAGTAGCGAATCAGCACAAACCTCCCTCAAATAATTTTTCCAATTTGTTACTGTTTCTGCAGACATACTCAATTCGTCTTTACAAAATAACGTTGTTGTATATTTCTTGGTCCATGAGTAAATAAAAAGAATTGCATTATTGAGAGGATATTTTGAACCGTTGAACCACGTACCTTCCCTGAGTCCTACTTCCAAAAGACAACTTGCATTGTGACACCGCCATATGTACCGGTCATCTCTCTTGCGCAACTTCATAGAATGTCCATTCCGGCATAGTTTTTCTTTATGGATGAGGCGATGGTTCGGTCCAAATCTTTAAAATATTCGTATAACCTTAACATAGCCATTATTAGGTTTTAAACGAAACTAAGAAATGTAGTCATATGTTCTACTGATATGGAGGTTGTAACTATATCACGTGTTACTTTTTAATAACAGTTACTTTTTTTAATAACCGAATTGTGCATTAAACGAAAAAGACCCAATGAACCAATTAATTTAATAATTATGATGAAATTAATTTCCATTATATATTATTGTTGTCTAAATGTTAAGATATACAGGGTTAATTGAAATTGTTTTCCTACAAAATGTTATCTTCATTGACATTATCAGTGAAATTGCACTTTAATAATGCTCCAGCCACATGCTGAGGTTTGGTCGAGGACCGAGAGGGACCACAGACCACATGAAAGAGGTCTTCTGTCCTAGCTCCCTCTCGTTGCAAATGATCAAGTTCCCATCGCTCCGATAGTTACTCTGTTGAAACTTAATATACTTGTTTAGTTTTTTAACCTACAATTATTCAAGAATCTGCTGTATGTAAAAAAAAATGTAAAAATACGTACAATAATAAAAAAAAGACATAATTAGGCAAAATAATGTAACAAAGATACAACATGTGCAGAATATTGGTCATGACAAATTATGTACTTAAACCTTCCTCATGAATCACTCTATGAAAATCCGTGAAGTAGTTTTTGAGTTTACCGCGGGGAACTTAGTTTTATAAAATGTATAGATTGCGTCAAGTACGAGTATGATCTGCCGTACTATCACTATAAGCCTGAAAAATTATTATGCGATAAAGAAGTAAAAATATATTGAAAGTAGCAGGATTTACTAAGTGGTTTCATCTTACAGATTTTGGGCTTTGGGCTGGAATGCATGTACGGAAGTTTATTGAAAAGTGATAGGTAATATCTCCATGGAAACCGAAATTGATAACAATTATTTTCCAGGAATGATCCACGACTATTTGTAATAAAAGTCATAATCTTCGGTAAGAAACTCCGCTAGTCTATCGGTCTTAGCCAGGAAGAACTTTCTAGGAGCATTCGCTAGCCGTAGGAGGACTCCCCTAAGTCGTAATGAGATCCCTGTCCAAGAAAATATGTACAATATAAATACCAGAATTAGAGCTTTAAAAAAAAAATTATTAGGTTTATTATGTTATTATAACTTAGTTCTTGTATAATTTTCTTGGGCCTACTTTGAAACCTTGGGCTCGCCAAACCTCTATAAATTGTTACAAAAAATAGGATACCCAAAATAAGGTGGAAAAATCTGGCGATTGAGCGTGATCTATGACAAATCACCTCCCTGCAAAACCGTTGTCCATGAAACAGTACAGTCTCTACCATTTACTGAACTCCAGACCCGATCACGGGTTGTAGTGGTAAAGACTCAAATTAACCCTTTTGAAGGACCGGTTATTTCTAAGCACGTTCATACTTATACATAATAAAAACCTATAATTGTTTATTTACTATATAATACGTTAACGTAGTCACTGATCGTAAATATATATATATATAATATTAAAAACATATTATAATATATAATAATATAATTAATACATATTCCATTATATTTTTAAAAAAAGTTTCCGATGGATTTATACATTTATAAATATCTATAAGTTGGAACAGTGATGTTTCATTAAATATTTATCTGGACTGAAGAAATTTTTAAATTCTTCCAAGAATGCATCTGTCGGAATGCCCTCTTCTTTCCATAATATTAAAAATTTCACAATCTTACTAAATAATATAATAAATAAAAATTCATAGGGAATAAATAAGTTCCAGAAATATGCTAAAATAATCTCTACATGTTACAAAGCAAAGTCCTCTACCGCCTCTGTCTGTCTGTTCGCGATATACTCAAAAACTACTTCATTGGTTTTCACCAATTTATAGATTGATTCATGAGCAAGGTTTAGTTATATAATTTGTCGAGGGTTTGTGTAAATATGTTGGAATATTACGATAATTGTTGTAAATGCTGGAAAAAGTCAAGCTGCCTGGGAGCTTTCATCGAAGGCGCTTTCAGATATAACAAGCAGTGCATGATGGAATATTCCTCTTTTATTGGTCTACAAAAAATTCTGCTATAGCCATTTTATCTTCTAAAAAATCGGTTATGTACATTGCGGTAATTGGAAGGCTATTTAGACGGATTCAGTATTAATCATTATCAACTTATATACTTTAGTTATCTCAACCACTTCATGCGCATTATTATAATATTTTACACCATATAATTTAACTGCGTATCTTGGGAGTTACCGCAAAAAATTAACAGGCGTATAATAAATTCATATATAAAGAAATATTTTAGTTTGTTTTTATTTTTTTAAATTTTCATAATAAAATATATTAAAATACTTCATGTAGTATGGACTTTTTGGATATTACATTTAAATCTAATCCACATATTCGACGCATCAAATTGATCCTATGACAGACAAAACATCTAGGACCCTCCTGGGGCTCGCTCAGCTTCCATAAATTGGGTACACAAAATAAGGGGGGGGAATCTGACGGTTGAGCGTGATCTAGGACAATTTGTCTCCCAGCACAGCCGTTCTCCAAGAAACAGTTTCTACCACTTACTGAACTTAAGACCCTCCATGGGTTGTTATGGTACAGTTTTTTTTTTATTTTATTGAATTGGTAACTGCTTGACTGGTAACCGCTTTTCTTCTAAGCTTCGTTACAGTTTCTTTCAGTTCCGTTGGGAAGAAGTTATAACCAACTCGCGATCTATCAGGAACTGCTGACACGGTTCCGGCCTTACCTTAGGCCCATCTAACTTCTTCCTCTTCTGCTCTCCTTTTCCTTATCGCTCCGAGTTTTCGAGTTTGCCTCTTGTTTAACTAAATCGAAACCGTCTTAAAATTTAACTTAAACGACCATTTCCTCGCCCGAAGCCGAGACTTTTACCGAAGTCAGTAAACTCCGAGCTCCAATAACCGCCTACCGCCCCCCCCTCTGTTGCTAATTAAATTAAATTTATATAATTACTTAGCCCTAACTTTTGGGGAGGGCACAACAAAGGCGATCTAGTTTGCGAACTTGTTGCACTGATAGGCCAAACTAGTTGGGACTTGTGAAGGGAGAGAGAGGCTGAATGCCCCAACTTGGGTTTATATCCTACTAGGATGTAGTCGTTTTGTCCAGTCCTGATCAAGGATTTTTTTGTAAGTATATTAAGATTCTATAATAATAATTAGGCTAAGTGAACCTGGCGGTCCTCTCAAACCCAAATCCGGCAGATTTTAACTCAATCCTCCCAATAACGCTTCGGTCTACACCTCAGGCGTTTACCAATAAGCAGAAGGCTTATTAATTTTTGAGAAATTCGTTCGTTACTGAGCATAACAACTTTACAAGCTAATCTTAATCTTCGCGAACGCTATTACTTCAATATTATTAAAAGGGTACATGCTCCGCAATACCGCGTTATATAAACTCCTAAATTCTTCAGCGGTGATTCATAAGATTCTATAAGTTTATAAAAATTATGATATAAAGATCAAGAAGAAAGAAAAGCATTTAATTGTCATATTTGGTTGTCTCTGCCATTAACTGAAAATAAAATCTGGCTACACCCCGAATCTAGTCAGACTACAGAAAAAGAGGGATTTTTACCTAAACAGTTCATCTTTCTTCCCGTCAGATCCCGAACCATCTTGACGGGAGCACGAGTCTTCAAACTCGGGCTTATTAGGAAAACCCCGCTCTTAAAAAGGTTAATTGCCGCTAGCGTAAACATTTTAAGTTTTCTCCCCCGTAAGGAGCTGCACCCTAGCGGCCAGATTTGGCTAATTCCTTTATTTCCGGTGGTAATGATATGCGATTTTCCGGCACAGGAGTCTGCAACGTTTACAGAACATGGGCGTTGGAAATGATTGTCTCGACCACGAATGATAACCTTAACAATATAATTTCTTAGTATAATTACTTGTCAAATTTCATTGTTTTTTGTTTAATCTAAAACGACCCCGTTTCTTACTTAGCTTCTCTTGGTACCAGAGGTAGAGCCCTCTAGGAAGCCCACTAGGTCAACAACTGGGGAGACAAAATGGCCAGTACAGATTAGACAAATAGATACGTAACCAGGATGTGCTCCATAAGCGGCATGGAGTAGACCACTCACCAGGGTGAGGAGGTAATGTCAACCAAAGCCATTCGCAGGTGGACAACAAACTCAATTTCAGTAATGTTAATTTTGTATTTCACTTATTATAATATGTACAAAATACAGTTGTGCATTTTATTCATATTCATTTCAACCAATTTATCTTTATAACATACAGTCCACTACTCCAGAGGAACCATGATCCCTTCCAGATAATACCCCTTTCTAACTTAAACAGTTTATTTTAAACAAATATATATTAAATTATTATCTTTGATTTATTTTTTGGTTTTTTGAATCTTGTTTATTCCAATTTTATTTATTATTTAATTTTTTAGCCCATTTATTCAGGCTTAATGTAGACCAGAAATTTTGATATAATATTTTGTTTTCTATTAAACAGTTCCTTACTGCTTGAGAATTTATTCCCTCCCCTAGCGGAGGAACCATGTACTATTTATATGGTAATTATTTAAGTCAATTCATGGTTGGTTAAACAGAGGTTTTCTTGCGGATTATTTATGCGTTCGTAACTTGACAAATTGCTTTACTTAATTACCGGTGAATTATGTCTATATTTACTTCATTCCTTCGCAGTAAAGGAAGTCAGTATTTTAATCGCGAATAATTTTAGATTTGGGATTTCACAGGAAATACCAATTTTGCCTGTGTCTAATCCATTTCGGCGTGTTATTTGTTAGTTTTTAGAAATTTGAAATTATACATGTTTAACAGTTTATTAATTAGGTAGGCTATACAGGACTAATAATGTAGGCTACAGCTACTAGTCATGTACAAGCTTACTCTAACATATGTTTTATTTATATTTAGTCTTTTGTTTTATTTATTTTCAATTGTCACATCATTAAATTCCAAGATTCTAAAGAAGCATCATTAATTCAGTTTATTTAATTATATATTCTATATTTTATTCTTATAAATAAGAAATAAACTCAGTTTAAACGAAAGCAGTATTTACGAAACGGAGTAATTAGTTATTATAGTGTATTGCTTTTGTAAGGAAATGTTTTTCCTAATACTGGTCACTTGTAAGCAGAAAAATAGCGTAAAATATTTTAAACAATGTTTATAAAAATACATTATACCTACAGCCCCGGTGAATAACTGGTTAAGTCGGAGTTTGTACAAAGAGTGTTAACTGCTTTCAGATAACCGGAATCGTATCTTTTTTATAGTTTTTGGCCTGAAATGGAGTTGTAATATAAACAATAACTCTTTTTTTTCTGGCCTAATCCTAACTTAGCCCTTGTTCTGTTCCCTTACTTAAGTACAAGAAACTCATTTAGTAGAAAATTAGACTTAAACACTTATTCCCCATATATTGAATCCCAATTCCTTCAATCACATTTATCAAGCCTCGAAGAATGGTGTCGGAATTGGAGAATTAAAATCAATTCCAACAAGTCCCATCAAATTACCTTTACCATTCGCCGAAAACCCATGACTTCCTGTCCTACTGTATCCTTTAATAGTACTCCACTTATCCCTGTTGAACAGATTCGCTAGCTAGGACCCAACTTAGACAAACGTCTTACTTGGAACCCTCACACAAGACTGAAAAGACAAGAAACAGCTCGACGCTTCCGACTACTTCAACACATACTAGACAAACGCTCAAAGCTTCAGATCAATTACAAAATACTTATTTATGTGACTGTTATAAGACCTATACGGACTTACGGAATTGAACTATGGGGCTCCACCAAACCATCGAATTCCTCTCGTATTCAATCCTTGCAATCCAAAATCCTTCGCAAAATCCTAAACGCTCCTTATTTTGTCACAAATAAAACCATCCATAATGACCTTAAGGTTCCATATGTTACCAATTTAGCCCATTCCAGATACCTATCATTCCATAATAAACTCTAGGCCCATCCAAACCCACTAGTTTCCATCCTTGCATCCAATTCCATCCCGGACAATCCTCCTAGGCGTCTGAAGAGAAGATGGCCTCGAGACCTTCTATAATAGAAATGTAATTAGAGTGCTGCCAGTGGGTAGTGCCTCTACACGTCCTTTCATGTATTTATTTATTCATACAGCCCTTGTACTAGATTTATATATTACAGTTGTACAATTCAATAAAATAATTTTTTTTTAAACAAAAAAAACACTTATTCACCGGGCTGTAGGAATAAGTATTTGTATTAGAGACTGTACTGCTTTTGGACAACAGGTATATTTATCAAATTTTCAATCCTACAAGGATATATTATAATCCTATACTTATTTAAAATAGGTATAATAAAATATTTAAAACTTCTAACGCATCCCATGACAACTTAGGGGTTATAATGACATTTGAGGAAATTATTGTTATATCGTCTTATTACCCTGTGATACAATTTTCTTATGGTTTATCTTGTTTACTTTAATAGGAATGTAAAAACTCTCGAGTACTATCGTCTTATAAATTTATGGCGCTGCGCGATTATATTTGCTAATTCCTATATGCTAATATAGGAATTAGCAGTAACTAGCTACTCTGAATATAACTGTAAAATCCTTATTATTAAAATGATTGCTGGTTTTATTTGATATAATTTAAAATTATTGTTCGGATTGTAACGATCCCTGAAAAGATAAACAGAATCTTACGAGCTATTTTAATTAGACAGGTCTTTAGTGTGATTTTAATCATTGTTATAATTAACTCAAAGATTCTAATTTGTACTTTTTGCAGTCGCTGAAGATATATAGTTATTTCTTGTATAATTTGGACGACCATTGACAAAATTACATGCTGTACCAAATAAACCAGTCTCAAATTAAAAACAATTGTACAAATTTAAATGTATCTGTGCAGAATCATAATTTACAATGAAAGAAAAAACTGCATAAAAAATTATTTTCAACAGAGAAAAAAAATGAATAATTAATAAAATAAACATAAATTATAACTATACATTATTAGTAACTTATATTAATATATATAAACAATAACAATGGAACAGAAGAAATTGGTATCCTACGATAATAAATGTTTTGTTCTTTTTTATACCGCTTTGTACTATTTTTTGTGTAGTTCCCAGTATTTTTTATAAATTGGTTTCTATTGTTTTTACACTTGAAAAAGAATTGTTTGCATAGTTTGTTGACAAAATTCATTAATACAAGGTATACTTAATTCTTTATGCATAATTTTAACTTTAGTGCAATATGCATAATTTCTAGAAATTCTAAGGCATTTGTTTTGGAATACTTGCAGTTTTTTGTAATTAATTTTAGACATATAACTAAATATTGGGCATGCATTTGTCTGTATAGGTCGTAAGCAGGCTAATAACTTATTATCTGTGTAGTCTAAACTTAGTATCGGTATTTATTGAAATAAAAATAAATTGATAAGCAAAAAAAAAAAATAACGCAATAGTTAATAGATCGCTAGAGACGAAAAGTGATACTTCTGAATAGTTTGTTTGTTGTTGCTTAGAGGCGTAAAACCCTAGGGTCATCAACGCCTGTAGATTTTTGATTTTTATAATTATTTATCTTTAAAAAAAAATAAATAATAAATAAATAAAATATTCATATACACACACATACTAATAAATAATACATCTATAATAAGAAAATAAAACAATCGGAAAAAACAACAAATTCATCTATAGCAAGGACAATGGAGGATCAAATATTGGTTATTAATTTACAGTTTGTAATGAATTTCACGACTTTGTCTATTTCAGATTTGCTGTCTCTAAGTGCTTTTCAAACATCGGGTGGTATTATGAGCTGATTAAGTATTTTTTTATAGGAGTAGCATTCCTCAAACATATGCCTGATGCAAAGATTTTGATTACACCTAAGGCATATCGGTGGTGCATCCCCACTTCTGAATAGTGAAATGCCAGTGCTAGGGTTGAGCACTTTTCATGCGCGTTAATTTTTTGCGATAAGCAATAAGAAACTCATTTAATGGTATAAAATATTCTAATAATGCTCATGAAATGCTTAAGATAGCTAAATTATTAATACTGTATCCGTCGAAATAGCTTTCCAAATACCGCATTGTACATTATCAATTTTTTTAGAGGATAAAATAGTTATAGTAGTAAGCTATCTTCAAAAGATAAATATCTGCTTTCTCTGACTTTTTTTTAGATCTATTTGTAATTTTTTGTAATTAGTTTCAGACATATAACTAAATATTGGGCATGGATATGTCAGTATAGGTCGTAAGCAGGCTTTATATAATAATAACTTACTATATGTGCTTAATTTAGAATTCCTGTTAAAGTATGGATATATAGTACACAGAGCCCTGTTAGCTTTAATGCATACATGATCAGTGTCGAAAGTAAAGGTTAATAATTAAGATAAGATTAACCCCCAAATATTTAATATGCGTTGTCCATGAAGAGATATAATTATCCTTCCTGTAGCACTAGAACCCATGACAGGTCCCTGGGTTCAGTACATTGCAGGGACTATACTGTTTCAAGGAAAAAGGTTTTTTTACCGAGTTCATGCCTATCTAAGAGTTGGTGAGCCACGGGAGGTCTGTAGATCCTACAGGCCTCATCTGTGACTGTTAACAGATTAAGTAACTTATCTTCCACAGCAGAACAGAGAACCCTCAGCCTAGCAAATCGGCGCTCTACACCGAGCTTCCGAAGCTAAAAGAATGAGAATGTACTGAACCCGCTTTCTACATAAATATAATAATATAATATATATGTTATTAGTATATATATATATATATATATATATATATATATATATATATATATATATAAACCTGTACCACTACAACCCATGAAGCGTCTGGGGTTCAGTACATGGTAGAGACTGTACTGTTTCATGGACAACGGTTCTGCAAGGAGGTGACTTGTCCTAGGTCACGCTCAACCGCCAGATTTTTCCCCCTTATTTTGGGTACCCTATTTTTATAATATTTTATAGAGGCTGGGTGTGCCCCAGGAGGGTCCTAGATCCTATATGATCCACCTCCCGCCACAAACAGCCTGATATAAATCTTGGCCGGCAGCGGGATTTGAACCAGGATTTCCGGCATGGCAGCTCAGTACTCTACTACTGAGCCATTCCTCTCCCTATATATATATATATATATATATATATATATATATATATATATATATATATATATATATTATTAGTATCGATGCGTTCACTGGACCAGATCTATCAAGATATCTTCGGTTACTATTCCCTTGACGTTCCTGCCACGGAATTAGTGAACGGACACCGAGTCCAGGAATAGAAGCTGCCGCCCTGACCTTTGAGAGGATCTCCTTGGCAAGAGGCGGCTGATATCTGGCCAAGGAAGGGAGAGAGAGATCTCTAAATCAATTGGCCCCGTTTGATTTAAGTTGCTGGCCGGCCTTTCATCTGTCCATCTACTAATTGCCCCTAGTAGTTGCTAGTGGCTCTAGTAGTCGCCCTAGTAATGGGCCCCGTTCTGGCCCCAGCCCATGGCGAATCTCTCCTCTCCATTCATCCCTCTCTTGTGCTTTGATCTCCCTCCCCCCTCTCACTCTCTCTCTCACTCTCTCTCTCTCTCTCTCTCTCTCTCTCTCTCTCAAGCTCTATTATTGAGTATTTCTTGGGAAAGAACTAAACATATGCAAATAGACAATTAATTTGTTTTATTTGTATTTCTTTGTACGCGTAAAGGAAAGTATTTTAATCGCTAATTCGATGAGACTTTTTTTGATGACATTTTCGATTAGTTTTTAATTTAAATTTAGTTAAGATCTTTCAAGTTTTCTTCAAAGTGTCCCTCACTAACCTAATACTAAGTAGTGTGTTAACATTAGTGGAATGCTATCAAAAGTATAGTGTTAGTAATAGTGGAGTACCAACAATAATAGAGCTTTAAAAGTAGAGAGGAACAAATACTAAAGTACCATGTAGTTATTAGTTGATGGAATACTAACAGGTGTAAGTTGTTAATACTAGTAGAATACTAACGATAGTAGGTTGTTAACAGTTGTGGATTATTAACAATAGGAAAGGGTTAATCTTTGTAGAACAGTTGAGTTGAGTGTTAAGATCAGTAGGATACCAACAAGAGTTGGTAAACTGTTTATAGTAGTGGATCACTAACAATAGTAGAGTGTTATCGGTTGTGGAATACTAAAAACAGTGGAGTATTACGCTACTATAAACACATTTAGTAGTGCAATATATATATAAAGCAGTGGATCACTAACAATAGTAGAGTATTTACAGTAGTGGAATACTAACAATACTAGAGTGTTATCAGTTGTGGAATACTAACAATACTAGAGTGTTTATAGTATCGTAATACTAAAAACAGTAGAGTATTACGCTACCGTAAACACATTTAGTAGTGCAATATATATATAAAGCAGTGGATCACTAACAATAGTAGAATGTTTACAGTAGTGGATCACTAATAATTGTAGAGTGTTAACAGTAGTGGAATTCTAACAATCCTAGAGTGTTAACATCTGAGGAATAGTAACAATACTAGAGTGTTTATAGTAGTGTAATACCAAAACCAGTAGAGTATTAAATACTGAATACAGTAAGTGTTTATAGAAGTGGATCACTAACTATAGTAGAGTTTTTACGGTAGTGGATCACTAACAATAGTAGAAATACACAGTTTTGGAATACTAACAATACTAGAGTGTTAACAGTTTAGGAATACTAACAATACTAGAGTGTTTATAGTAGTGTAATACCAAAAACAGTAGAGTATTAAATATTAACCACAGTAAACTGTTTATAGTAGTGGATCACTAACAATAGTAGAGTGTTATCAGTTGTGGAATACTAACAATACTAGAGTGTTAACAGTTGTGGAATACTAAAAACAGTAGAGTATTACGCTACTATAAACACATTTAGTAGTGCAATATATATATATATATATAAAGCAGTGGATCACTAACAATAGTAGAGTGTTTACAGTAGTGGATCACTAACAATAGTAGAGTGTTAACAGTTGTGGAATACTAACAATCCTAGAGTGTTAACATCTGAGGAAAAGTAACAATACTAGAGTGCTAGCAGTTTAGGAATACTAACAATACTAGAGTGTTTATAGTAGTGTAATACCAAAAACAGTAGAGTATTAAATACTAAATACAGTAAAGTGTTTATAGAAGTGGATCACTAACAATAGTAGAGATATACAGTTTTGGAATACTAACAATACTAGAGTGTTAACAGTTTAGGAATACTAACAATACTACAGTGTTTATAGTAGTGTAATACCAAAAACAGTAGAGTATTAAATACTAAATACAGTAAAGTGTTTATAGAAGTGGATCACTAACAATAGTAGAGATATACAGTTTTGGAATACTAACAATACTAGAGTGTTAACAGTTTAGGAATACTAACAATACTACAGTGTTTATAGTAGTGTAATACCAAAAACAGTAGAGTATTAAATACTAACCACAGTAAAGTGTTTATATAAGTAGAGCACTAACAATAGTAGAGTGTTTACGGTAGTGGATCACTAACAATAGTAGAGATATACAGTTTTGGAATACTAACAATACTAGAGTGTTAACAGTTTAGGAATACTAACAATACTACAGTGTTTATAGTAGTGTAATACCAAAAACAGTAGAGTATTAAATACTAACCACTGTAAAGTGTTTATATAAGTGGAGCACTAACAATAGTAGAGTGTTAACAGTTGTGGAATACTAAAAACAGTAGAATATTGAACGTCCTAAGGCCACCCGTCGGGATTCAAAGGTTGTTAAATTACACCACAGGTGACTCAATCCTATTAATAGTATAGTTATACTTACAATGTTTTTTCCTCTCATTTGACATAATATAATAGTATATTTTTCTTCGTAATCTTATTTGTTTTCAATATATTTCAGTTTATGCAAGTTTTATTAAAGTGTTACTTTAATAATACCTAATGTATATATTTTTATTTTTAATTTGTGATAGGATTTTGAGTGGCCATTGCACTTTAGTAAACATTAAAAAAAATCATACTATGTTGATATAGCCATAGTATGATTTTTTTTGATCTTGTTTTAATTGACTTTTTATTTTACTTTTCTAGATATTTCTCGGCTTATCGAATGTTCCCAGATATTTTGAATATTCATTGCCAAAACCTAATATCAATTTTGGAACAAGTTTATCTTGGGATTTAGATCCTCCTCCTACACTAACCCTCTTGATCAAGTGCCGCCGATAGAATGATAACAAATTAATTTCGACTCCGTACTTTACCATGGGGATCCGATGGTGGGCACCTAATCACCTGGCCCTAGGAAACAACACCGCGCCCTACACCACCAGGGCCGGCTGTAATTGGGGCCAATAAATCTAGAGATAAAAGCGGCAGATCCCCCCCCCCCACCTTCCAACTCTGGGAGATTTATTTTCACTTGGCTCGGGGAGCCGAAAGGGGCACCGCCATGGCGGGTCTCGAATAATGATTCATCTCAGTTATAGCCCATTTAGGAGCTAATTTATCTGTGAGAGAGTAAATAACAAATTAGCAGAAGTCGAGGGGGAGGAATATATTTCGGTTTGGAACGAACACCTAGAACTGGCTACTCCGAGATGTGATGTTGATGTAAGCAAGTTGGAATGTATTTTTTTTTTTAACTAGGAGAAATATATCGCGGTTCTAAAGCCAAATTGTTCTGTCTGACTGTTTTGCAACTGAAAAAGTTTGGTTTAACTAAAGTCATTATATAGTGAATAAGTATATATATATATATATATATATATATATATATATATATATATATATATATATATATATATATACTTATTAATGCAATGGCATATATAGAAAAAAATGTTCAGTATATGATAGATATAAATATAACTATATACATGTACATATAACTTATATTCTGGGTTCACCCAGCTTCTATAATGGAGTTACTACACTTATTTAGGGGGAATCCGAGAGGTTAAGCGTGATCTCGGCCGAATCGCCTCAATCCATAACCGTTGGCCTAGAAAGATTACAGTCACTGTGGTTTTTTGTTTTTCGGAAAGAATGAACAAACGTTCCTTATATTGCTGATGGGTCGTATCCATGGGAACGCTGGGTCGTTGCCCTGATGATCCCGGGTTCGAATTCAGCTGTGACCGATAAATTATTTGATCTGCTTACCCTGTGGGATTTGCCGGCTCTTTGGGGCTCATCCAACATCAACAAAATCTGGCGATTGAGATTCTCTGGCTTTGGGCTAAAACAGTAGAAAAGTCTCTGTTATGAACTTAACCGGATGGTTAAGCCTTCCTGTGTTGTAGTTGCAAAGGTTTTTTTTTCCTTTTTTTGTGCCAATAAAAAAATTTCTTAATAGTGCTTATGTCTTTGATTCGTGAGGAAACCGAGTAGAGGGTAGTTCTATGGAGTAGTGCACGGAACTGCTCTGCTAAGAGTTTCGGGTTCAAATCCTATTATGGCAGATAAATAATTCAATCTGTTAACAGCTGTTGACAAATAACCTTCCTGCTTTTCCGTTTTCTTGGAAACAGTGTATTACTTTACGATGCACTGAACCCTTCATAGGATGTAGTGGTACAATTTTCTATGCAATGAAGATTGCAATATTACACGCAAATGGTTTTGCAGTGGCATACCATTCGCTGTGTATTTTTTACATTGCTAAGTGAAAAGGATTACATTAACTTAACTCGAGGTGTTGTAATATAGTGTAATATGGTATAGTTAGTTACTCACTAGATAGCCCCAAATCGTTACTCTCCCAAAAGACGGATGAATCCACTTTTCATAGTTTGGCCAGGGTCCAGAATTTGGACCCGGGGTTCAAAATTAGACGTATTAAATATATAATTTTTCACGGAGGGCGGAGGAATGAGCCTCCCACTGAAATAGAGCGTTAAACTTATTCCTGCTCAGGAGAGGCGAGACAATAAATACAAAGAGAGGAGCAATAGCTCTTCCGAAATAGACGTTGAATCCTTTGAGAAATGGGTTCGATGCACGTTCGCTACGTATTCTCTCTTTATTATATCCAACGTTTGGAATCCTTTATCGTCCTTCCTGACTAGTTCTGTTGCTCGGGGAAAGATATTGTTTAAATAAAACCATCAGATACTTCCATTTTTGTGATGGAATGGAAGGGGGTAGAACAATATTACTTTGTTGCAGCTCGATCGGTCCATATTATACGTCTACAAAATTGATTTAAACCATGTTTTGAAAATTTTAAAAACAATAAGAGGAAGAAAATGTAATATACGAGTAAAATATAACTATTTATCAAATTAAGCAGAATGTATCATTATAAAAAATAAAATGAGCTGCAACTTATTCCAATATTTTGATTTAATACTGTTATATAAAAGAGCGAAGTGGCTCTGTGTTTGGAGCGGGAGATGGATCATATACGATCTAGGACCCCCCTGGGGCTCACCCAGCCTCTATAAAATATTATAAAAATAGGGTACCCAAAATAATGGGGAACATATGGTGATTAAGCGTGATCTAGGGCAAGTCACCTCCTTGCAGAACCGTTGTCCATGAAACATTACAGTCTCTATCATCTATTGAACGCCAGACCCGTTCACGCGTTGTAGTGGTACAGATTTGTATATCAAAGAATGGAGTTAAATTTTATTATGATATTTTTCATATTAAACTATAAGTTATTATTATATATAAAACAATACTAAATGAGTTTTTACTCATTGCTTAATAGGTTCGTTATTGGGTTGGGGCTTTCAGCAAACAACTCATTTCAGTTGTTAAGAACAGCAATAGAATGTTGATGTGATACTTTATGAATGTTGTGTAGCACTTTGTCCTGTTGTGATTTTTCTTTTGATGTATCTCCTGATGATACCAAAATCGGCTTATCTTTGACTGTTTAGTTTTTTCCTACATTTTAGAGACTGTTGCTTCTTTGGAGTTCTTCATATTGGTTTTATTTTTATTTTATTTTCTTGTCCAATAAAATTGGATTCTTTGAGATAGAGAGAAGATATACTAAGTTTTCGAAACATTTATTTCTCATTTTTTATATTTACACTTTTCAGTTTATATCTTTCTGTTTACCTTCACTTTGTCTATCTCTTTACATTTCTTGGTACTGTAATACTTTCTCTCATAGCCCTGAAGCTGACCTACAAAGTAGGTCGAAACGTTGACACTATCAATAAATTAAGTCTCACTTATTAGTTTTTTACATTGATTGCACCCCCCAACTATTTCCGTCCTACATTGGATTCTTAATGTTTTAAATCCTTATTATAATGCAGAAGTTTTAACTTTTTTTTTATATACTTACTCAGCGCTTTAAAAACGAATGTGCCATGAAACTAAAAAAAATTAAAAAGAAAGGATGCAGGAAATGTTTTTAAGTTGGCTAGGCCTCGCTAACTCACGACACTCTTTTCTAACTCGCCCTTCTCAAACTTTAATTAATACTCTACCTCAAGAGTCGAGTTTATTATTTTTTTTCTTCTCTTTGTACCTTAAGACAAGTTTTAATCTCGAGCATTAGGGGATAGCTTTAATCAAAATTAGTCTTGTGTTTATCGGAATAACTTCATATAAAGAGGCTTTGATTTTAACATTTTACACAACCCGATAGTTGTAAACTTTTAGTTATAGAATGATAATTAAATTTATAAAAATAATATTTTATCTAATAATAAAAATATTTATGGATGTCTCCCTAACCTAGGAAAAATACTGAAAATAAAGAGAAGGATCTTGAGAATCTATACCAATATTAAGTCATATTTTGAGGTAAGGTGCAGGAACTTTTGGGTTCAGGAAAACACATCCTTATACACAAGTAAAATTTATCATACTCAACAAAATGACCATGGAGCAATCCAACTGTAAAATATATATTCACAGAAAATACAAAACATTACCACAATCCTCTTGTTCTTTCTGTTCCCTCCTATTTGCTACCCGGGCTACCTTTAAGAAGATTAAAATGACAATGGGCTATATACCAGCTCAAAAACCATTAATCAGTTCAAAACTTTCATATACCTGCAAATCGAGGAGAAACATCAATAACATACAATTTGGTGTATGCGATGTTAATACGGAGGTTCAAATGTAATACAAAATAATTAAAAATAAAGCGTATATGACCCAACCGGGAAAACATCAGGGAGATGAAAGACCTAAAAACCGAAATAAGGATCATCAAGATTCTACGGGCACATGGTTAGAACGGACCAAGGGAGACTAAACAAGAAAGTATTTGACGAAATCCGTGAGTACAACAGCGTAGGAGGAAAACGAAATGAAAGAGGAAACAGAAAAATTATGAGAACAATATGAAGAAAAAAAACAGAAATCAATGGGGAAAATTAAGAAAACGGAAGAATACTGGGATAAGAGAAAGACAAAACTGAAAAAGGAAAGTAATGATATTGGTGGTCTTGAAAACCTGATTCATGAAAAAAAATAATGCACATTGTTAATACTATCTTGTATCTTGTAAAATGTATTAGAAAATTGTAAAATATACAGGATACTAAGGATAATTATGAAAAGGGTGTAGCTCTTGGTGTTGATCCGCTATGTTACGGAACTGAAGCTTCCATTTCGAAAAGTGTTAAGGGAAAGGTGAAAAGAGGATATTATTTATGAAAATAATCTCCATATTTTATATAAGTAATTTCATATTTTGGTATTAATTTAAAATAATCCCTCAACCGTTGAAGGCAATGATGTAGAGAAGTGAGAAACGCATCATTAATTTAAGAGATTGCTGTCGTCAATAAGATTCATTGTATATTATTTCTTGTGAGATCAATGTTTCCGTGAAAAAAAAAAAAATAATTCATCCGGGATTGCTCTACAAACTCAGTAAATTCCTACCACCTACCTACTTTCTCATATTTCAATCCTATCTCACAAACAGAACTTTCCAAGTAAACCACAATAATGTCTATTCATCCCTCTTTTCCCAATCTGCTGGTGTTCCTCAAGGTAGTACCCTTGGCCCAATCCTTTATACAGTTTATACAGCTGGCATCCCAACTCATCCTAACACTATCCTTACCACGTATGCTGATGATACATGTGTATTATCAGTCAACACCAATCCAATTATTGCATCCCAAAGCCTCCAATCCTATATCACTGATCTTGAAGAATGGTGTCAAAACTGGAGAATTAAAATAAACTCTCAAAAATCGCATCAAACCATATTTATCCTGCCCTTCGGTATCCTTTAATAATATCCCACTTATGCATGTAGAACAGATCCGATACATAAGGTTGCATCTTGACAAACGATTAAGGCTACACCTACATTGGATCCGGTGTGATACGATGAGACGTCGCTAGCAAACCAAATGACTGAAATATATCGAGAGTTATAACATTTGGTTCTTCAGATTTATAAAATTAAGATTATTTGTTAATTATTTTATAAATTTAAAGAGCCAAATGTTATAATTCTCGATATATTTCAGTCATTTGGTTAGCTAGCGACGTCTCATCATATCACACCGGATCCAATGTAGGTGCAGCCTAACCTGGAATCCTCATACGAGACTGAAAAGACAAGAAACCGCTCGACGTTTCAGGCTACTTCAACACTTACTAGACAAACGCTCTAAGCTCCTACATGACCATCATACGACCTATTTGGACCTACGGAGTAGAGCTTTGGGGCTCCACTAAGCCATCGAATTCCTCTCGTATCCAATCCCTACAATCCAAAATCCTTCGTAAAATCCTGAATGCTCCTTATTTTGTTACGAACAAAGTAATCCATAATGACCTTAATGTCCCACTTGTTGCTGGTTTGGCCCGAACCCGCTATCTATCCTTTCATAGCAAACTTAATTTCCACTCAAACCCTCTGGTTTTAAACCTAGCTTCCTCTTCGATTCCCGATAATCCTCCGAGGCGTCTGAAAAGAAGATGGCCTCGTGATCTTCTAAGTTAAACTATTATTTGAGTACTACCACTGGGTAGTTTCTCTACTTGTTATATTCACATGTCATTATGTATCGCTTAGCCTATTTACTTGATGTATTATTGTAATACAGTTGTAAATATCAATAAATATATATATAAAAAAGTATATAATTAAAAGCAGCTGTCAAGACTGCTAAAAAAATAAAGACTAGTAAATGAATTTTAACCATTTATGTTCTACATACGTATTTTTCTTGAATAATAATAGTTGACCTTATATAAAAGTTATTTTATTCTTGGACCAGGTCCCTTAACAATATTGTACATAAATTAATATAAATATATTTGGCCAGACGGCTACATTATTGGAATACCTCAATTAAATATGAACTAAGACGTATGTTCTGATAGAGAATAAAAAAAAATTGTATACATGTAAAAAATACATAAATAAAATAATGGAATAAAAATTTACAATAAGCAGAAATTGGCTAATGGAAAAATAAAAAAGTAGATAAGAACAACTATTAGTTTAAATAATAGTATCATAATGAGTGTGGAATATTTACGATATTTTCTCAATCTGTTTTGGTAAATTTTATTTGCTATTTATTTTATTTGTTAGAGAGCATCTGTTTGGGAGTTAAGGAGATGTAGGAATAGTTTGGATTTGAATGTGGATAAAGAAGATGCATGACGGATTTCGGATGTGACTGAGTTCCAAAGAGAGGTAGACCGAGCGAGAAAGGAGCGCTCAAAAGCCCCTTCAGAGCTATCGGGGTAGGATCCTGGTTCATAACCTGTCTCTTTACAGCTGGTGTTATCCGCCCTGACTGCCCTCGTGAACACCTTCAATGTGGGTCGAAACGTTGGCTCTCCAGTAAATAGTTCTTCCTTCATAAGAGCAATTTTTTTTTTACCTCCACCCGGAACATTTTCTTCATCTTAAAATATACATAACTTCATGTAATGATTTAAAACTTTATACAACCTAAATAGTTGGAAATTTAAAGTTATAGTGTAATGATTAATATTTACGATTTAAAGTTAAAGAATCTCTCACTTAAAAAAACATTGAGAATGATGCAAAACGCATAAATTTAAGCAGTTTTTGTCTAAATACATTTTTTTATTTACTATTTATTGTAAGGTAGCGGGGTGCAGAGTTACTGAACACTAGGTTAGCAGCTATATAGAGCAACTCTATATTTTTTGAAAATAATTTCCTGTATTTTATGTTCTATATTTTCATATTTATGATTTTAAAAAAAAATATTTATTGAAATTTACAACTGTATACAAAATACATCAAGTAAATATAATGAGTGAATACATTGACATGAAAAGACAAGTAGAGAAACTACCCAGTGGTAGTACTCAAATTAAAAGTTCAACTTAGAAGGTCACGAGGCCATCTTCTTTTCAGACGCCTCGGAGGATTATCAGGAATTTATGAATTGATGTAAAATAATCTCTCACTTATTAAATCTTCGAAGGTCGAGGAGATGGACATGAAAAATAGCAGAGATAGCTCATTTTGTAGAGCGGTTTGTTACTGAGTAGAATGTCCAGTTTCGGAACTTGTGATCCAGGAAATTGTTTATAAAAAAAATTTAAAAAATGTTTTCACAGTAACTAAAAGTATAATTTTCGCATTAATTTTATGTATAATAGATGATACTTGAACACTATGTGAAGTGCGCACCGTACCATCCTTACAGTCATGACTTAATCGTGTTAATCGTATGCAACGGCCCACAAGAGAGGAGTTGACAAGACACAGAGGCCTAATAGGGCGGCAGGTAGCCTCTGATGATGGACTCCACAGGTGGCAGCATCCGCTCCGCATAAACTCCTCCGGGTTGATGATGGCTTCCTTCATCATCCGCGATGATGTGATGATGGGGATGTGATGCTGTACATGAAGGTTGTGTAGGAGCCATTGGACATGGCTTATCAAATCTGTAGTTCTCGACTCTAGGGTCGTCAATTAGTGTAGTAATAATACATTTGTTTATTTATTTAACGTCACTTTATGCTACTATGGCTAATCGGATGATCCTGCAGGGGGAGTCCAGGATTTTTTTCCATCCAGGTATGATTAGGATAGGGATCTTATTATTATGATAGGATAGGATTAGATTAGGATAGCGAGTATCTGACACCATAGAGGACTGTTATTTTACGTTCCTTCCGAAGGACAAAGGACTGAGGATTTTTTAATCCGTTTAAAAATCCTAGAGTCATTACTATCCTTTTTTTGTTTAATTAATAATTTAGGATACTTAATTCCTCTATAGCGCTTCAAAATAGAGTAACAGATTTTTAAGTTACTTGGTTAGAATTTGGAAAGAGTGGTTTTCTTTCTCACATCCCTTCTATTTTATTAATTTTATTTTTTATTAATTGTTATTATTTTTAAATGTTTTTGTTTTGAAGAGAAAAGATTTGCCCTGGCCAATATTTGAATCAGGGTCGTCTGCTTCTCCGTTGCAGTGCTCTAAACCAATAGGATTTCGGGGGTCGTATCCCAGTCAGACAAATCCGTTCTCCCTTTTTTTATAATTTGTATTTCTTATTCATTGATCGGTGAAGAGAACGGATTTGTCTGACTGGAATACGACCCCTGGTAGCTCAGTGGTTTAGAGCACGGCTACGGAGAAGTAGACGACCCGGGTTCAAATAACGGCCAGGGCAAATATTTTCTCTTCAAAACAAAAATATTTAAAAAATATTAGTATCAAAATAACAATTAATTAAAATAAATTATAAACAATATATTGACATTGGTCAACAAGATCCTAATTAAAGTAATGTTCAATGAACATTCTTCCCCGTGCATACATCGCAAAAATTGCGAGAACACGAGAAATAGGATCGGTGAAGATAACGGATTTGCCCGACAGGGATACGACCCCTGGTAGCTCATTGATTTAGAACACTGCTACGGAGAAGCAGACGACCCGGGTTCGAATCCCGGCCAGGGCAAATCCGTTCTATTTTGGTATTTTCAAAAGTTCATTCGTTATTTTATTATTAGCCCCCCAAAATAAATCTGAATTTCAAGAACGTAATCCGAATTCCCTCTGTAGCTACTTCACTAATATTAATTTTTTTTTTACTACCCTAGAATGAGCCTCGTAATTGGGAATTATATGATTCAGAAATCCACCATGCCCATACCTATGACTTGGTTTGACACAGCCAAAATTGAACCTTTTGATCATTTCTCATTTCTTTTCTTTAAATTATAATCGATATGAAAAATTACACAGTTATAAATTATCTACTGTTCCATAGATAATGATTATAATAATAAAATAATAATAAAAAGATTTAAAATACATCAGTCAATCCCTACTTGATAATAAGACAGTTTGAATGATCTGTAGTTGTTGTGTGAATTGAATGAAGAAAACGGCAAACGCGTGAGAATGGACTAAGAATGATTAACCGCCCCCTCGACATTGGTGAAGAAAGCCCGGGTTAATCTAAAATTTATGAGCTTGCGAGGATTGTCATTGTGATTGAGGACTCCTGTACCGAAAAGTACATTAATGACTTGATTGATGAGTCCAGTCTTCACTTTTATCCGTTCCTGCCTTCTCTACTTCTTGACTCGCTTGGCTAAATAGTATTAGTTATAAACATACTGTATATTCCTTTTTATTTTTTAAACTAGAAAAATGTAGTGAAGTATCGTAATTAAAAGTAAAAAAAAAAAATGTAGTACTACAGCCCATTAAGGTTCTCGTGTTCAGTACGTGATAGAGACTGTACTGTTCTTGGACAACGATTTGTCCGAAATCGCGTTCAGATTAAATTATGTTTTATTAAAGAAAATTTATTTTATAGGATATTTTAGTTAATTTAAATCCATTAATATGTTGACGTGCTTTGTTCTTTCCCCTTAAATGAATAATTGTAATCAAGTGGAGTGGAGTTGCAACTGTTGGGTCTGCAGACCTTCTTGGGGCTCACCCAGCCTCAATACACCGGAGGAGAAACCTGGCATTTGTCATCTAGGACAAATCATTATCTATCGGCTTGGAAATATTAACAGACGTTACTGAACCCAATAAAAACAAACAATAAATCATTAAGATCTTATATAATATATAGATAGTGGGTCGTAACGGATGAAATGTCAGTTTCGTTTATTTACAGTTTTCTTTTCATTGGGGATTAGATTATTTGTGCACGATCAATTATTTTATGTATACCGTTTAAAAGACCATTTAATCCTTTTTCATAATCAGTCTTACTTTTCCTTTTGAAACTGAAACAACGTTTTAAAAATGAATAAGAATAGAATTATGTCTTCCGAGGAAATTCGTATGATTTTTCTCTACGAATTTAAACTTGGCCATAGCGTCACGTAGGCGTTCCGGAACATTGATATTGTTTACGGTGAAGTTACAGTGAGCGAAAGAACAATCTTCCGTTGGTTTGAAAAATTTCGGTCTGTGGATTATGACCTTACCAACAAAGGACGTGGTAGGCCGAAGACCAAGTTGGACAACGAAAAGTTGAAAGAGCTGGTCGAAGCGGGCCCTTCCCAAGCCACTCGTGAATTAGGTTCACAACTTGGAGCAAGTGACTGTTTCCAGGCACCTCAAGGAGTGGCAAGACAAAAAAACTGGAAATATGGGTTTCACATGAATTAACCGAGGCTCAATAGCTCAGGAGCTGAATATAGAGCTCCTTCCTAACCCACCATATTCTCCGGACTTTTCTCCAACTGATTTTTACTTTTTCCGTTGTTTGGATATTTTTTTAAGAAATAAAAAAATTGACAACGAAAATGCCCTCAAATCGGCCTTCCAATACTTCGCTTCTTTCTTGACACCTAATTTCTACAGAGCGGGGATAGAAATGCTTGTTTCACTTTGGGAGAAGTGTATTGCAAGTAAATGATCCTAATTTGATTAAAAAAAGTATTGTTTAATAATTTTTTTGCTAATTATTTAAATGTACACCTTCACTGACATTTCATATGTTACAACCCAGTAATAGAATGTCATGTAAAAATAAAATAAATTATTATTTCATTTAATCTACTCCTCTTCTACCGCCAACGGTGTGAGGACCCCTCCTGTAGAGCCTAACCCATGAATGTCTCTCCTGTACCAATCGTCATCTCTTTCCCCATTCCAAACCTCTTCTGTCAAAGGCCTCCTGGATTGCGCCTTCCCAAGTCTTCCTTGGTCTTCCCTTCGGTCTCATACCGTCCACCTTTGTCTCATATACGGCCTTTGCCACACTGTTTTCCGCTATTCTGGAAACATGGCCGAACCATCTCAGCTGATGCTCCTCGATGATATCCCCAGCTGGCCGAAGTCCCACATTGGACCGTATTGTTATGTTTCGCACTCGGTCTCTTCTGCTCTTCCCTTCCATTCTTCTTATATATCGCATCTCCATGGCTTGGATTTGGCTCTTGTGCTTTTTAGCCAGAGTCCAAGATTCACTTGAATAGGTGAGAATCGGTAAGAAGGTGTTTTTATAAACTACTTTTTTTGTGTTTTTCGACACTTCTGTTTTCCCGATGAATCCTTTTTTGAGGGAATTAAAACACCTGCTGGCAGCTTTAATTCGTTCTTTTATTTCGCCATCTATCCAGCCGTGTTCGTTAAGGTGTGCACCGAGATATTTAAAATCCCTTACTTGCTCTAACCTCGTGTTGTTTAGTCTTACGACTCGGTCCCCATCCTCGCTTTTTCTTCCTATTCTCATGATTTTGGTTTTCCCTGTATTAATTGTCATGTTTATTACTTCCAACTCTTCTTGTAAGATACGTAAATTAAATTGGAGGTAAATTGGAAATTGGATAAATTATGAAAGTAATTAATCACAAATTGTCTGGTTAAGAAAATAATAAATATCAGCAATTTTTTCTGCATAAAACCAAATGAGTTATTTTGATTTAACTAAACTGTTGAGCATTCGAATTATAGCTTTAGATTTCAATCAATTTGCCTCAAATTTGCTTTAAGTGCCTCAAATTAATTTAGATGTCATTGTGTAGAAGGCTGAGTTGCTGGTCTGAAGGCCCCGGTTGAAAAAAGATTTAAACTTTGATCAATTATGGTTGAGCCATGTGTGATGTGCATCTTCCTAATGCTCATTCACCTCAATAGGTAAAAAAAAACTTGCGGTTTAGTCTGATCTGGACTAGATCACTTACTTACATAGCCTTTGGCCTTGAAACAGTACAGTCTCTATCATTTATTTAGCCTAAGACCTTTACCGGCTGTATAGTTACAGGTAAAAAATGAAAGAAATAATAACTTATATTTATCGTTTTAAACTTTTATCTTCAACCACATTTTTTTTTTCACTATAACGACCGACTTACTAAGAGCTTGCGTCACCCGAATCGATAATTTACAAAATCGATCGCGATTGCGATATAAATGTTTAAAAACTCGAAGCAATTGCCGTTCCTTCAATGAATATTTCAATGATTAATTCCATTAGATTATTTCCGTAGTGATGTAATTAATTCACGTAGCGTTGTCATGGAGACACAGAGACACAGAGGACTATCTAAATATTTTATCAAACTAAATGTATTATTCCTTCGTGCTGACCCAGTTTTGGACTTTCCTCCCCACTCCCAATCGATTTAGTTACATAATTTTTAGTAATAAAAAAATAATAAATAATAATTACAGTTATAATTTATGGTAACCAAAACTTTGGCAAATTACATAATTTCGCCAAATTACATAGTTTTTTTTTTGTTTTGTATAAACACATACTACTGAGATATCAATTGATACCATTGACCTTGGTAACTAACTGCTTTGTATTCAACTAAAAAGTCCTGTCTATCGTGGTTATTAAAATAATTAAGTTTATTTTAATAATTATAGTTGCTGTTGACTTCCATTATTGGTTATACATCAAGCAGCTTTTGTTTTTTGTTTTTTGATCACGTAGCGGGCACTAAGGACCACGTGACTATCATTGGTTAGGCTTCTTTGGGAGTCTTGATTTTCTTTCTTCCCATCTCAGCTTCATTATTTTCCTCTGCATTTCTTTACTTTCTTCAGACCACTTTGTACTCCTCCTTTTTTCTATTCCAATATTTGTGAGATTTTTCAGTGTTTTCCTGTGTGTGTCTCTATCTAGGCAGTCGGCATCTGACATTTTAAAGGTTTTTTAATTCTTCTCTTATTTGCTTCGTGTATCCTCCCACGCTTTTGTAGATACAAATTTTGTTAAAGATCTTTCTGTTCAATCTTTCACCCTTTATCATTTTAATGTGCCCACAGAACATCAGCCTGATTCTTATCTCAGTTCCCAGGTCTTTGATTTCTCAGTAGATCTCTTTCGTTAGATCTTCCTCTGTAATCTTCCTAAGTTTTCCTGGGCCCAAAGATTTTTCTTAAAATTCTCCTTTCTATTCATGGCAGCTATTCCAAGTTGGTTAGGCGTGTGGTCTCCATCCCATATAAAATCACAGCCTTTATCACAACGTTGTAATGCCTTAACTTTCCATTAAAGTTCTTTTTATTGTAAATTTTGACTTGACAAACGCTTAACTTGAAATCCTCATTAGTATGATTGAAACGGCAAGAAACAGGTCGTCGTTTCAGTCTACTTCTACATTTGCTAGACAAACGCTCTAAGCTCTCAATTAATTACAAAAGACTCATATACATGGCAATCATTAGACCCACCTGGACTTACGGAGTACAGCTTTGGGGCTCCACTAAGCCATCCAATTCCTCTCGTATTCAATCCTTACAGTTCGAAATCCTTCGTAAAATCCTCAATGCTCCTTACTTTGTTACGAACAAAGTAATCCATAATGTCCTTAATGTCCCGTTTGTTGCTGATTTGGATATCAATCTTTTCATGACAAACTTCATTCCCACTCATATCCACTAGTTTCAAACCTAGTAATCTCTTCAATTCCTGATAATCCTCTTAGGCTACACCTACATTGGATCCGATTCGGCGCGACGTGATTCTATCACATACGATGTTGGGTTGTATACATTATACATATTTTACTATACATTATAGTAAAATATAAATGTATTAAAAATAATTAATAAATAATCTTAATTTTACAAATTTAAAGAACCAAATGTTATAAGTCTCGATATATTTCAGCCATTTGGTTTGCTACCGACGTCTCATCGTATCACACCGGATCCAATGTAGGTGTAGCCTTAGGCGTCTGAAAAGAAGATGGGCTCTTGATCTTCTAAGTTAAACTATTATTTGAGTACTACCACCGGGTAGTTTCTCTACTTGACTTTATCTCGGGACATTATTGATCTTTCATTTTATTTAATTGATGTAAATTTCAATAAATTTACTCATACTTTTACAATTACTTATAATATCAAAATAAAGTCACTCATTTCTGAGTAACATGTCATAGTTTATTTAATAAATTTCATACTAGTCATTTAATGTATAACTTTATTAGAATGCGTTATAACAATAGATATCCTTTAAAATAATCTTTATTTTAATTTTGTTAATCTAACAAAATAATAATTGAGCACAAAACTCTTGACGTTGCTTGATTGAACGGCTTACTCGTACTGTGAATGTCTCATCAGTCATATAATTAGTGTTGTAGGCGGGGGCTGTTGGCTTCTCTCGTGGTTTCTGTAAATCATCTATATATATTTTATGTTTTAAGGCAATAAGAAAAGGAATAAAATAAAAACACAAAATTTAATTTAATGAACAATCCAGAAATTTAAATAGACAACGAACACACAAATAATGTACCTTCCAAATAATGTAGATTTGATGGAGTCCGGCTAATACACAAGTAACAACCAGATTAATGCCTGGTTTCTGTTTATAAACTTGAATAAATTATTCATGTGCCTTTATAATTCTACTGTTCCTAAAAGTCAAACTTTTTAATTTTTCTCTGTGTATAAAGATTGTCCGTTTTTATTATAGACAGTTTATAGCTCTCATGTCTTCGCTAGTAAGCCCAGATCAATCTACTAACAGCCAGTCTGTTCCCACATGTTCAATTCTCTTCAAAGTCAAAACTACAAGCGTAAATATTTATCAAACCGTCTTCAATGAGAGCATCTGGTTTTGATATTAACAGTCAATCTTATCTTAGTTCTCTTCTTTGAAATTCCAATTTCACAACATCACCGAAAGCTAGAAGTAGAACAGTACAAATATAATGAGTTTCGAAAGAGCATAACGGATTTTTCCTTAAAGAAAATCTGGAGTGGGTAATTTGTTTTGGTAATGTTACTAAGTGGGACTGTAAAATAAAAACAACAGAGAAGAAAGGATATATATATATATATATATATATATATATATATATATATATATATATATATATATATATATACACTCAACAGCAAAAAAAACCGGACACTTCATATTTTTCGTATTAAAAGCTAATTTTCAGCAATGTGTTTGTTTTTGTGGGTATTCTAGTTATTACAGAGAATGTAGGGTCTAAGTCCATTGAACTCATCCCTTCAGGATTAGTAAACAATTAGATAAAACTCAGATTTGATTTATTTGTCTTGAAGTTGAATTACTTGTCGGACCTATTATAAACTGTAAGTTTTTCGCACATTTAAACATCTTTAATTTATTAACCAAGCCTTTTTTGTTATTAATATACATGTCAAATGTTGACATAGCCCGAGCTGATGCCTTGGCCAGAGAAGGCCAGAGCATGGGGTAGCGAAGTCTACCATTCATGATGTACTCCGGCGTTTATTCCATTCTTACCATAAATTAAAAAGATTAATATACATATGTATTTAACAAAATTATAAGACCAAATCTAAGTGTCCGGTTTTTTTTGCTGTTGAGTGTATATATATATATATATATATTGAGACGGCATTATAAAGATATAACTGTGAGAAAAGGAGATGGTTGAGAGAGCTATATAGGGAGTGTATGAACAATAGAAGAGATTGCGGATTGTGGCTTTGATTGTGTATTTATCTGCTCCCTACGAGTCCTCCTTCTCGAGAGCCTTCATATCTTCTTCTTATATTGTTCATCTTCTTGGAGGGTCATCCTGAGGGGGAACGAGAGTTTATGAACTGTTCGCTCTATTGTTTCTACTGTAGGGTCAACTGTCGAGGGTGCAGAGGTGTCACTTATGGGCTATTATGGCAAAGGTTCATGATAAAAGTGTAATACTACGGATATAGTTGTAAATATATTTATACTTGTATATAATTGTACAACTGCTAACTTTGAGAGAGGAGTGGCTCAGTGGTAGAGCACTGAGTTGTCATGCCGGAAATCCTGGCTCAAATCCCGCTGGCAATACTTTTATTTAATCTATTAGTGGCCAGAGATGGATCCTATGGGATCTAGGACCCTCCTGCGGCTTACCAGGCTTGTATAAAGTGAGTACCCAAAATAGGGAGGAAAATATGGCTGTTGAGCGTGAACTAGTACAAATCATTTGGCTGCACAACTGTTGTCCATGAAACATTACAGTCTCTACCACATACTGAACCCAAGACCCTTCACGAGTTGTAGTGGTACAGGTTTTCTAGGTTATTATATAATATTACCGGTTTAATAAGTTGTGAAATAACATTATGGAAGGAAAGGAGACAATTACCCAGGGAATCAAGGAGGGAGGGAGGGGGAGAGTGAGAGAGAGAGAGAGAGAGTGTTTGAGGGGGTGGGGGGGGGTGAAAGGAGGGATGAACGAAGGCAAAAAAAAAAAAAGGTACAAGTTTTTTTTTTTTTTTTATTAACCAAGAACTCCAATGTTGGCCTAATATATAATTAATTCTTTGCCCTAATCACTTGAAATTTGTTTTAATATCATTATAAATGCAACTTCTCTAACAACTAAAATTGTTAACGTTATACATCAATCCCTTTCACTATACTAATCATGGATCCCATCGCTGAGCTGGGCGGATGGTTGCAGCGAGATCTAACTGTCAAGACTCGCTGGGCGTGGCGGTATCTGCCGCAGTAATCATGACAGTTGATGGATCCCAGTAGCTATCATCAATATGCAGGCGTGGCCATGTGCTCAACCATGTGCCCTACACACCAGCCACCGCTGCATTGTCACCGTTCAATTTATCTTATCTCCTCTGGGACAGTACGCCCCAAAACTATAAATATTTCAAATGATACTGATAATACTGAAAACAAAATATCATAAATTTGCATATAACATTAAGATAGAAAAATAAATAAATATATATATATATATATATATATATATATATATATATATATATGTAGATATAATTGGCACTAAAGTCTTCACCATTATATAGGTTATTTTTGAAGTGAAAACTAATTTTACCGCGTTTAAGGACTTTAGGTGGGGGAAAAAGTTATGCGTTCGCGTCAACGATATGCTCACGATGTAATACGGGGGATTGGGGACACCTCAGGGCCTACACACGAGATATAAAATTAGTTTTGATCAACTTTAGTTTAAAGGTTAGAATTCCACTATTATATGAATGAGTATGTTGAACTATAAGGTCGTTTAATATTTGTGCAATCCTCACTATTAATAATATTAGACTACACTAATTAGTCCAACTTTTCGTTTTCCCGAAAAGTTCTTTTTTTTTCATAGTTAAATGCCTTGTTTTATAAAAAGACTGGAAGTGCAAATGATCTAAATATCTTACAACTTAACGATGATAATAATACTAAAAATTAAAAAAAACCTGTACCACTACAACGGGTTCATTACATGGTAGAGAATGTACTGTTTCATGGACACGGTTCCTGCACAACTGTTCTGCAGGGAGGTGATTGGTCCTAGATCACGCTCAACCGCCAGATTTTCTCAATTATTTTTGGTACCCTATTTTTATAACAGTTTATATAGGCTGGGTGAGCCCCAGACTAAATAAAAGTCTTGCCCACAGCGGCATTTGAACCAAGCAGCATTTTCGGAAAGGCAACTCAGTGCTCTACCACTGAGCCACTCCGCTCCTTTATAAATACCATAACCTATGCTAATTATTTATTCAATTAAATTATTGATATTTTCTATTTAGCTTGTGTTGCTCATCATATGTAAATAAACTACTTGGAAAAAAAATTATATATATATTTATATTTTGAAGAGAAAAGATTATATCTTGGCCGGGATTCAAACCCGGGTCACGACGTAATCTTGGATGCAAGCCTTGGTAGCTCAGTGGTTAGAGCACCGCGCTAGAGACACGGGTTACCCGGGTTCGAATCCCGCCCAAGACATAATATTTTCTCTTCAAAATATTTTTTTTTCAAATATTTAAATAATCAAAAAGGACCATCAATATAAATATATATATATTTTTTTGTTTGGAGTGTCAGGTTATGTGAAAGCCAGAGTAATTGTAGTAATTTACATCAATGACTATTTATTTAAGTGACGTATAGATAAAG
The DNA here is from genome assembly GCA_964056705.1 of Troilus luridus. NCBI lineage: Eukaryota > Metazoa > Arthropoda > Insecta > Hemiptera > Pentatomidae > Troilus > Troilus luridus. The sequence goes on along the minus strand of OZ057417.1, from coordinate 74,286,517 downwards.
CCTGTACCAATAATAGGCATGAAGGGTTTAGGATTGAGTACATGGAAGAGACTGTACTGTTTCATGGACAGCTGTTGTACAGGGAGGGGATTTGTCCGAGGTCAAGCTCAACCCCATGGCTATTCCGCCAATTAACGGTACCCACTTTATAAAGCATTTATCAGTAACCCTGTAAGTTCCAAAGGGTCCATCTGTTTAATCCAAATAACCTTCAGCGTACCAACTCAGGACTCTTAGCTTAGCTACCTCAATTTCCATATTATTGTATCATATAGAATAGAATAGAAAACAAACTTTATTCTGGGACCAAGTCCCTTTAGAATAGCAAACATGAACTGAAAAATAAACATAATATTCATCTGGCCAGAAGGCTACATAACAATACAAATCACGAAGTATTTAAAAGTAACATGAGGCAAATAAAAATATAAATGAAATAACTAAAAAGTACGAAACTTGACAGGATTTTAACCAATTTTAGATAATAAATATATTAATAACAACAGTTAATAAATAAAATAAATGATTGGGATCGCATGCAATAAAGTCTTTAGAGAGTCTATATCTTCTTTGGGAAAAATAAACAAAAAATGCTTAAGCAACGAAATCGATTATTCAATATTGATTTATTTAAGGAGAAGATTGGCCTACATAGAGAGCATCTTTTTGTGAGGCCAAGAGATGTTGGAAAAGCAAGGATTTAAATGAAGCCAGTGAATAAGCATGGCGGATGAAAGGAGGGATTGAGTCCCACACCCTGGTGGAGCAAATATATTATAACTACACTTCATTACTATGTTTTAACTATTTCATATCCCATCGAACATATCCTCTACTCTATCGTTGCATAGTTCTAATGTTTATTCGTAGTACACAAAATATTGGCATATATAATAAATTATAAAATTATTGTTATTTTCGTTATATGATAACTCCTGTTCTTCAGGACCGGATCAGAGCCACTGGCTTGAAGGCTACTTAAAATTCATACCCCACTAGTGGCGGTCAACAAATTTGCATACAAATGGTTGCCCACTCTTCCGGTCTGAGGGCACCCCTAGGTCCTGTTTTTAAAAAAAAAATTTATTATTATTTTTATTTACCTTTTTTTTGTTGGAAGTTTACCAGGTAATGTTTATTACGTCCGATTTAAGAGTCGTGATACCTTGGCCTGATTTTTAACCTGATAAGCCAAGTAATTACTTTATCACTTCTTGAACTTTCCTTCTTTTAAGTTCATTTTCTTTACTTTGGCCAAATTTTAAACTAGATTATTTTTTAGTGGTCCTCTAACTAAAAAGTTAGTTAAAATTGAAAATTTAGGTACGGACATAACAGGGCTGTTAAAGTTTACAGAAGTCATGTTGCTATTAGTTTATTAGGCAATAAAATTGTTATTGTTTATCGATCGTAAAATCCTCAACGCTCCTTATTTCGTTACTTAAGGATAACAAAGTAATTCATAATGACCTTAATGTCCCCTTTGTTGCTGATTTGGCCCGAATCTGATATCAATCATTTCATTACAAACTTTATTCCCACTCAAACCAAGTAACCTCTTCAATTCCTGAAGGTTCTCCGAGGCGTCTGAAAAGAAGAAGGCCTCGTGACCTTCTAAGTTGAACTTGTTTTTTGAGTACTACCACCGGGTAATTTTTCTGCTTGTTTTTCATGCTAATAAGTACCAATCATTATTTACTTGTTGTATTAGTATAATACAGTTGTAGGTTTCATTGAATAAATTATTTTTCTTAAATTGTTTATCGAGAAGAAAGTTGTCAATGAGGACTTGGAAGGCTCTACATAGAAATTATAGTGGCTTAAAATCAAACGGGATTTAAACAGAAATTGAAAAATATATATATTGTAGCCCAAATAAAATAATAGTTCTTATTGTTACATTTGTAGATACAAATACACGCACGTATATATATATATTGCATATATTGATATGATTATTTATATCTTAGGTTCTGAACAGTTTGGGTAATGTTCCGTGGAGGGAACTTTGTATGCAGAGATTGGTAGTATCGGCATCGAGCCTTCGGGTTCTCTAAGCACTATCATTATTATAGGTTCAGTAAATGTTAAAGACTGTAGTTTTTCTAATAACATGGTTGTGGAGAGAGGTGCCGTGTCCGATTCTTAACCGATAGTATTTTCCCCACTTTATAGAGGCTTCTTAGTTACATATAAAATCAGTTATTAAATAAAAAAGTGGAACAGCTACATTAAACAAAAATTACCATATTGTTAACCGTCCAACTTTTTTACCTACTTATATATTTTTCATAGTCCTTTTTACATGTTAATGCTGACATTTAGCAATTTCGTAAAAACATATTTGAACAATAGATTAATATATTAACTATAAATTTGCCATGCCGGAAATCCTGGTTCAAATCCCGATGCAGGCCATGACTTTTATTTAGTCTGTTTGCTGCACGAGATGGATCATATAGGATCTAGGACCATAAATAAGGGGGGAAATCTTGCGGTTGAGCGTGAATTAGGACAAGTCACCTCCTTGCAGAACCGTTGTCCATGAAATAGTACAGTCTCTACCATGTACTGAACCCCAGACTGATACAGGTAAAAAAAAGGTTATAATTTTTTTTTTTATAAATTAAATGTGCACCATAATTTTACTTATACTAAAATGTAATAGAAAAACATTCTAAATAAATACAACATTGTGTTTTTATTCCAACATCTCCAACTTGAAGAAATTACTTGATAAAAAACGCATTCACGGGGGTATGGTTTAGAAAAATATATTAGAGTGTGTTGATCAATATTATGCGAATCAGAATGGACTTAAGAATTTAGAATGAATAGGTTAGCTGCATCACAAAACAATCTTGGCAGTAAGTTCATTGAGCAATATTTATACTTGGCATCACGGAACTGGCCTTGCAAGCCTTTAAGTTTTATTTCAGTGAGGATTAAAAATAAAATTAAACACAACTTATTCATTTATTTATACCTATATGTAAACCTGGAAAATATTTGAGGAACAATACAATACATTTGCTTTTGTATTTCTGTGTATTATTTATTTATTTAATCGTATTATGGTACAGTGTGTGTCTTAAATATTCCCTAGACGGGTATAACTAGGATAGGGATCTTTGACAAATACTTGAGATTTGACTGGTCCAGGACCACCAATATACGTCCCCTCTGAAGGACGGCCCCCTTTAATAAACCTAGGGCCACTTGCCGGGCTGCGAACCCGCAATCTTGAGCACAGTTGGTTGTTGTTCAAACTACTAGACCACATTTGATACCCGCCTGTTTGTTTTTTTAGTGTGTTGTTACGTTATTATAGTATTCTGTCATTTTAGAAAACGACCTGCGCAGAAGTCACCTTGGATCTGCCTTGCATAGAGAAGCCTCCCCCACTACCTGGCTCGCTTCGGACTTTGTCCTCATCAGGTTATTATATGCATACATCTCATTGATATTGATACATTGACACTGCACTTTATGGTACAGGACGGGACATTGGAAGAGACTGTACTGTATAGGACAACGGTTGTGGAGGGATGTGTTTTGTCTCCACCACACCTACCCAGCTCCGCATCCGAGTACGTACAAGGAAATTTTCTAAACTGTCGGGCTAAAAAACAAAACAAAAACATCTCGATATGAGGGCACATCCATGACTATAGTCCTCATCTTCGCCGAGACATACTCCCTCACCCTCCCGTAGATCGGGAAGTGTAACCTGAGATCGTCTCCTGGCCTTCCTATTTATACCAGGATGAGATGATAGCGGCCGACTCCAGCGACGCTAAGAATAGAAGCCATCTCCTCGCCTTGTCCACTCTCGTTGTCGCCTGCAGCTGCTTCACCACTTTCATGAATGGTTTAGCGTTCCAACTATCTGTCTCTTCCTTAATCATCACTTAGACCAAGATATACTTTTACTATCTTAATGGAATCTCTGAACCTATCTCTTATTTATAGCAATGGTATAACCCCCTGGGGAGCGAGGTAACTCAATGGTAGAACGCACAGTTGGTGTGGTGAAGGTTTCTGATCCAAATCCAGTTATGACAGATAAATTATTTAATATGCCATCAGTAATGGGTGGATCCTGTGGGGCCTGAGGAACCTATAACGTTGCTACCCAAACCTGGTTAACAATATATATATATATATTTTTTTTTTAATTTAATTTATTGATATTTACAACTATAATATGATTATAACTAGTAAATCTGCTGATATGTACATTATGACATGAAATACACATGTGGAGTAACTACCCATCGGCAGCACTCCAAACAAAATATATTTAAACGGGAAAAACCTGGCGGTTGAGTATGATCTCGGATAATTCACCTCCCGGCACAACCGTTATCCAAGAAACATTATATACAGTTAATATATGACGTATCGTACATATCACACATCATATATTGCTTATGTTTTCCATACAATGAGTTGTATGTGGAGCGTCTTAGAGCAAGTAAGCTGTCTGTGATTGAGTCTATTTGGTCTGTTAGTGTGAAATAAGCTACACTTCGATGTGCCAGAAGGCTACATAATAATACAAATCTTGAAGTATTCAAGAGTCACAAAACATAATGAAAATAGAAATAGAGGAAATAAATAAATGAATGAATAAAAAGTACGAGATTTTACAGGATTTTAACTAATTGTCGAAAATAAAATATAGGTTAGATATTAACAAAATAGTTAATAACGGAATTGCTAAATAAAGCAAATGAAAGGCAGAACATGCGATAAACTATTTACAAAGTCTGTATCTTCTTTGTTGTTGAAAAAATAAAAAAAAACACATAGGTAACGAGATCGAGTATTCGATACTAATTTATTCAAGCGGAAGATTGGCCTGTCTGGAGAGCGTCTTTTTGGGATGCCAAGAGATGTTGGAAAATCAGGGATTTAAATGAAGCCAGTGAAGGACCATTGCGGATGAAAGGAGGTATTGAGTTCCACACTCTGGTGGAGCGGGCGAGCATGGAACGCTCGAATGCCTTAGTTCTGTGGGATGGAATGTAGAGATCGGAAAGACGGGGTCTTGTTTTGTGGTGCTGGACAGAGGATTTGAATTGGAGGAGACTATAGATATATGAAGTGTGTTGCGAGTTAACGGATTGGTAGAGAAAAACACTAAGGAAATATTGTCTACGAATGGGAGGGAAGAGCCACTTTAACTCATCATAACGCCTCGGAGTACCAAGGACAAATCTTAAAGCGCAGTTCATTATTCTTTTTAAGCGATCCTCAAGCATTTTCGAAAGGCCCCCGTATACCACACAACAGTAGTCAAAGTGATGATACGAGAAGCTTCCGGGTAGATTCTGTAAGGAGATGCCGGGATCGATGGAATAATTTTAGGGAACTAATTGATCGTCGGGATATTTGGGCGACAAGTGGTTTCCAGGGAAGGTTTTGGTTCATGGTAATGCTGGGCCCGATGGTGGTGACGGGGCTGCCGAAGCCACAGAGAGAGGAGAAGAGGGCCCGTAGGCAGCAGGAGGCTGGGCCGTCGGTTGCCACCAGGGATCAGCGGCCGGCCGAGGAGAGGGGGAAAATGACAAAAGCCCCGAAGGAGCAGGAGAAGGTGGCGGCCGGGCCTTCCGGGGTGCCCCCGCCCAAGGGGAGAGAGGTCGCTCGAGGCAGGTACGACGGCCTCGAACTTGTCCCGGCCCCAATGCCGCAGAGGTGGACCAGTGCCACGGCAATGTGCCGTGGGAGGAATAAGGAGGCGGACTCCAGCGAGGAGGACGCTGCACCCTGGGAGGAGGTAAGGAAAAAGAAGAAGAAAAAGAAGAAGGAGAGGCCTACCTCCCAGGAACAAGGTAGGAAAAAGATGACCTTCGCTGGGGTCCTGGCCAGCGTTCCCGCGGGGCCGGGAAAACCAGAGGAGGCCTCCACCTATATTACCCTTAAGGGCAATGGAGCAGGATGGGAGGCCGGGAGGATCCTGGAGCAACTCCCGTCCCAGGAGGAGTTGAAGGAAGTAGGCGCCAGCGTCAGCGTCGTGAGAGTGACGAGGGCTGGCGCCGTCCTGGTCAAGACCGGAGGAGCTGACCAGGCGAAGCGGCTGTTGGCTTGGGACGCCCTTAAAAGCAGGGGCCTCGATGCTAAGATGGCTATGGCCAAGAGACCCCGCTTAGAAGTGAGAGGCGTTCCCAACCATTGGACGGTGGAGGCCCTGGAGAGGTACCTTTGGGGCAAGGTAACCGTCGAAAGACCGGAGGAGGAGTCGGTCAGGAGGGAGTTGTTGAGGCCCTGCTTCGCTGCTCCCGTGAGGGGCGGGCTGACCAAGAAGTGGATCGTGGAGGTCCACCACACGATGAGGCTCGCCCTGATGAACCTGACTGAGGCGGATCTGAGTGGGGGATGGTGGTGCCTAGCCATCAAGGACAACCTCGACCCCCTGCTCTGCCTAAAATGCTTGCAGTACGGCCACCCGGCGAAGGCATGCCAATCGACCGGGATGGCGTGCAGGTGGTGCGGAGAGACCGGGCATAAAATTAAGGACTGCCCGGTAAAGAAGATAGGTCAGTCACCAACCTGCGGAAACTGCAAGGCGAAAGGCAGAGAGGGGAAAGATCTCCGACACTGCGTGGGCAGCAAGGAGTGCCCGCAGCACCTGGAGATGATGGCTGGGCAGGTGAAGAGAACCCGGTATGCGTAGGCTGCGGATTCTGCAGGTCAATATGGGCCGAAGGCGAGTGGTCGCGGACGAGCTGAGAGCTCTCGCAAGGAAAACCGACATCATGGCTATACAGGAGCCATGGTGTCGGAGAAATGTGGTCGCCGGATTCGGTGTCGCGTCGAGGATAGTCGCGATGGGCAGTGGTGAGAGGAGGCCCAGGGCGGCTATTGTGATAGTTAATCCCAACCTCGACGTAATGGAATTGAAGCAATTCACCACGGCTGATCAGGCGGCGTGTTGTGTCAGATGGGGGAGGATATCCTTCGCCCTTGTCTCGTCATACATGCCGCCAACGCAAAGGATAGAGGAAAGCGTTGCCGCCGTGGAGGCCATCACACAACGTTATAGAAGTGTGGTGGTCTGTTCCGACACCAATTCGTGGAGCACGGCCTGGGGTTCGGTTCGCACAGACGCTAGAGGAAGAGTGGTGGATGAGACCGTGGCGAGGTGTCAGCTCATAGTGGTTAATGAGCCCTCTGGTCCCACTTTTGTTGGAGCCAGGGGCCAGAGTTGGATCGACGTGACACTCGCCACGGCCACCATGGCGAGGCGCATAGCGGACTGGACCCTAAGGTCTGACACGAGCTCCGACCACCGGGTCATTGCCTTCAGTGTGGTAGAGGAGGAAGGCGAAGTCCTTCCAGTCGAGAAGGGCTACGTGACCCGAACGGCGAACTGGGGAGCTTTCTCCAGTGAACTGGAGGGAATATTGGTCGATAGAGAATGGGAAGAGATGGCGCCGATGGAAGTAGGAGAGTCAGTTATAGACCGCAGAGTTGCGGAGCTGACGGGCGCCATCACAGAAGCGGCCAATATGACCCTCCAGCGCCGCAGAGCGAGAGCGCGTCCGGTCCCATGGTGGACGCCAGCCCTGACGCTTCTCAAGAGGGAGTACTACAGGGCTAGGCGCAGGTACCAGGAGTGCAGGGACGAGGAGAGGAGACCTGCACTCCGAGATGAATCGAAACGGAGGTATAGGGCATACCGAAACGGAGTGCGTCACCGGAAAAAGGAATCCTGGGACGAGTTTATCGTCAAGGAGACTGAGAAGAATCCCTGGGGTATCCCGTACAGGGTGGCACTGGGCAAGGTGAAGCCGCTAACATTAATGGCGGCTCTCAGAGTGGGAGATGCCCAGGCAGTCACCCTGGAGGAGACGGTGAATATGTATGTAGACTATACATACCCCAGGGATGATCCGTCCCAGGATACAGAGGAAGATAGGATGGTGAGACGCACCACGGTGTGCCCTTCCGGTACCGAGTTTTGTCCGCCATGGGATATATGGGACCTTCGCCTCGCCGTGGAAAGGCAGAGGATCGGCAGAGCCCCAGGACTTGATGGGATTGACGCCGCGATCCTGAGGGAGAGCGCCCCCCTCATTGAGGATGGCCTACTGGCGATCTTCAATGAGTGTTTGGACCAGGGGTGGTTCCCGAGTAGGTGGAGGATCGCGGACTTGAGACTGCTCTACAAGGGAGGAGGTAAGGATAAAGAGGATCCTAAGGCGTACAGACCGATAAGCCTCCTCCCGGTCCTCAGCAAGGTCCTGGAGAGCTTGATTGTCAATAGCCTGAAGCCGGTCCTCATCGAAGCAAGCCATCCACGGCAGTTCGGCTCGACCCGTGGCAGGGGAACCACAGACGCGCTGCTGAGAGTGCGCAGGGACGTTGAAGGGAAGGCGGAGAAGTATGTTATGCTTATGCTATTTGACATATCCTCCGCCTTCGATAGTGTATGGTGGCCCTGTGTACTCCAGCGGCTACAGGAGTTTAACACCCCCAGCAACTTGTACTCCCTCATAAGTAGTTACCTCAGTGACAGGAGCGTTAGGATTAGAGGTAGCTACTACGAGGTCGAGAGAAGGATTGAGAGAGGATGCCCACAGGGGTCGGTCCTCGGACCGGCCCTGTGGAAGCTCGTTTTCGACCCGTTGCTGGGGGAGTTAGAACAGGAAGGGTTCCTTGCCACGGCCTACGTCGACTACCTGGCAGTCATCGTGGCGGAGAACAGCAGAGCCAGAGTGAAGACACAAGCGGAGAGGTGCGCCGGTCTCGTAGCGGAATGGTGCGTGGGGAAAAAGTTGAGTATGGCCGCAGCCAAGACCCAGGCCATACTCCTGAGAGGCTCCACCGACAGGGCTCACCCTGTCATACTAGATGTTCAGGGAGAAAGGGTGAGGCTGGGTGAGGAGGTGAGGTACCTGGGTGTGAAGTTCAGAAGGAACTTCGACGCCACCCCTCACCTGGTGTACCTGAAGGATAGGGTGACCCTGTCACTCAATGGCCTATCAAGAATAGGGGGTGCATTTTGGGGCCTCAGGTACCCGGCAACGATGACCATTTATAAAGGCGTGGTCCTGGGTATCCTGAGGTATGCATCCCCAATGTGGAGCCGAAACCTCACGCAGCTACAGAGGAGGAGATTGGCCACCATCCAGAGACTGGCTCTGCTGCGAGTCACGAAGGCGTACCGAACGGTGTCGCACGAGGCGGTGCAGGTGCTGGCGGGAGCGATGCCCCTGGACCTCGTCCTTAAGGAGGACGCGGTGGTCTACGAGGTGAAGAGACAGGGGCTAGCGGCGCTCCCGGAGGGACTCCGAGAAAGGATCGGCGAGACCCCCAACAGATGGAGGAGGATTGTTAGGGAGGACTCGATCGAGGGGTGGAACGGACGGTGGGTGGGAAGCCAGAAAGGCTCCACCTTGAGGAAGTTCTTCCCCACCGTCCGGTCGAGAATGACCGCGACATGGGTCCTCCCGGACTACTGGGTCTCGCAGATGTTGACAGGACATGGCGGGTTCCGGGGAAAGCTCAGCGAGCATAAGAGAGAAATCGACCCCCGGTGCCTTGCCTGTGGAGTCCCTGAGACAGCGGAGCACGTTATTGTTTCCTGCACCGCGATGGAAGGACACCGTGCCAGGTTGTCGCGGAAAACCGGGATTTTCGCCCTCGCCGAGGAGGACTTCCCCCGTTTGATGGAGGAAGGTAATTACCCCTTCTTCAAGGAGTTTGTCTACGGGTGGAAGGAAGTGGTCGGGCCTGCGCATTTCACCATTAGCAGGGTCCGGCCCCTCGGCGAGCCACCAGACGAGGAGCCACCAGATGAGGAGCCAGACGGGGAACCACCCCCGGAAGAGAGAGATGGAGCTGAGGACCGGACGGATGCGGACCAGGAGGGCTGGACGGCATCCGGACGGATGGAGACCGGCCAGGAGGCCTAAAGGTGCTGCCCCAACAGTAAGGTGCACATCCGTGCACCGGGCAGCACCACAGATTAACAAAAAAAAAAAAATGTACCCAAAAAATTAAATGGTACCCCCCCATCTAATGTAGTTGATGAAATAAAGATTAAAAAAAAAAAAAAAAGTTGATTTATTGGCAGTGGCGGGCGTGCGTAAACCCAACGCATCAACCCGTCACTGCCGAGAACCCCGTATGCCAGCAATGGCAGGAAGGGGGCCCTAAAAAAAAAAAAAAAAAAAAAAAAAAAAAAAAAAAAAAAAGGTTCATGGTAATGCTTAGGTTTTTAACGGAAGGGGTTGAAACTGACGGGGTGGTCGTGGAGGATTAATGTTATGTAAATTGTTTCATCCAATATCAAGATATAATGGTAAATTATTTATTCTGTTTAAAGCAACAGGGATAGTCCCTATGGAAGGTGCAGGGCTACATGGGCTCACCTAGCCTCTATAAAGTTGGTTCTCATCCTTCTTGTACGTGATCTCGCACAAATCACCATCCTGCACAACCGCTGTCTTAGAAACAGCATAGTCTCTACCATGTAATGGCGCTAAGACCCTTAATGGGTTTTAAATACTATATATAAACAGTCCTTTCTACACATAGCAATGTAATAATTACCTCTATTTTCGGCTATGCTCTTATTATTTAAATAATTGTCATTATTATTTTTATTTTTTTTTTGTATATACGACTATAGACGCATATATCATTGTCATTTCGTGATAATGCCCTCCTGCTGTGGAGAATACATCGGCCAGTTACAAATGGATTCGCTATCACCGCTGACAGTGAATCATTGCCTTATGAAGAAGGCTTAGCGAGGTCATAGCCGTTTTATGGCTGAATGAAGATAGAATTTGATGAGGGTCGTGTTTTTGGGTCTCTCTCTCTCTCACTCTCTCTCTCTCTCTCTCTCTCTCTCTCTCTCTCTCTCTCTCTCTCTCTCTCTCTCTCTCTCTCTCTCTCTCTCTCTCTCTCTCTCTCTCTCTCTGAACCATAACCATTAGTAGGGACCATGGGAGGATGCAAGAACTACAGGACTCGTCTAAAAACAATAATAACACGGTTATTAGTGGCAGGTAGGAAACCGGAGACTGGAGATTGGTGGTCAGTTTCTGATCTGAATCTGTAAACAGTCGTTATCTTTTAATTAGTAGCTTGTTTCTTTGTCTATTATAAGATATTTCCATGTTCTAATTATTTAAATTTTACAATTTAAGCGGAGTAGCTTAGTATGTGGGATGTTATAAAATTATTTATTCAATAAATTTTGGGTTCTCGTGACCCTAATGTGGCTCAACCGACCTCATTCAAATTTTCACCCTTAATTAGAGGAAAACCTAGGGGTTATTATCTGTCCTTGGGGGATCCTTGCGGAATTTTAAAAGTAAAGAATGGTATATATGCAAAACTTACACCCAACTTTTCATAAACGATCTAATCTTTCGGTAAAATCAATTCTGTTGTAAATATATGAGGTAAATTTGTAATTAAATGAGTCAGAATTTTTAAGAGAAAATGTTGTTGTTGTTCTTCCCTTAAAAATTCAGGCTTTTTTATCTCATATGCTTTTGATAGAGCTTTCCTTATCCGATCCTCGTCCCTTTGGAACTCTACACCTTCTTCCATTCGTCGTTACAATAATCTTTCAACCTTCAAATCCAGTATATTCAATCACCTATTAATCTCACAATTCCCAAAAAATAGGAAACAATATGCTCAGCATTCAGATTAAAATTTCCCAACTGATAAACGAATGCTGTGTTTTTATTTATATCATTGACGCTTCAGTCATCCAGATAGATATTTTTAAAAACAAGTTATATTAGTTGATATTCTTTGTATTCTTTTTTCATTATTTGTTTTGTTTTTTTTGTTTTTTTTCTTGGCATTGTAATTTGCATACATATGTAATTCCTATTGTTTCTCTGTTTTTTCTATTCTTTAAATGTTATCACTAAAGGACTTGTCACAGAAATAAATAAAGACTGTATTATTACTACATATTTATAACGAAATAGGTTAAAAATCGTTGTACCGAAACTTATGAAAAGTGGAGAATGTGAGTTTAGCGTCTACATCCCTCAGTTGTTTTAATATTAATAATAATAATAAAAAAAACTACCATTGTTATTTATATTTATATATATATATATATATATATTGCTTATGGTTCTTGAGTTTCAGTCAGTTATTTCAACTTCTTAGGCGACGTTTCGAGACTAGGTTAGTCTCATATTCATGCCCTGAAAGTGAAAAAATGAGCTTTTAGTACGAACATTAATTCACACTAAAATAAATATAAAATGACTCGTGTAAGTTGTAATAGGATAGAGTGTACTTACAAGTTCCAAAGAATTGATCAATTTATCATTAATCACTTACTTCGCAATATATCATAGAATGTTTATATTGCATTAGCTATGATCAACGAATAAGTAATCGATTTTTATGGAACAGCAGTTTTATTTAATTGTTGAATCATATTAGACTATTTATTATTATATCACCAAGAATTAATTAAATTTGCATAACACGAGCTTAGACCTTGAACTTCTGAATATGAGTCTCTAAACGTCGCCTAAGAAGTTGAAATAACTGACTGAAACTCAAGAACCATAAACAATATATATCTATATATATATATATATATATGTATATATATATATTCATGGTTGTTGGTCGTAGATCACGCTCGAATACCAGAATTTACTCCTTGTTTTGAGTACCCACTTTAGAGAGTCTTGGTGACCCTGAGGAGGATTCTAGATCCCACAGGATCCATCTCCAGCCGCTGACAGAAATAGCAATATACGTTTCAAAAATTTTCAAATATTAAATTAGTCCTTAAATTAGTTAAATTAAATTAGTCAAATATTACATGTTCTACATAAATTAATTTAATATATCGCCAAAAAAAAAAAAAATAATCATAAAAAGCATAGCGAACCAGAAGGCTCGATGCCGATATGACCAATCGCTGATTACAAACTCTTTAAATATTAATAAGTACATAAATTATTCTAAATTATTACCTTAACGCAATCCTCCCACCTACGTCACATTCCAGCAGTAGGCTCAGAGCTTATTAACTTTTTACGAATTAGTTTGTTACTCAGCCTAACAACTTTACAAGCCAATCTCAAACTTGCCGGTGTAACACACCTCAATTATTTTAACGGGGTGCATTTCCCATTGTGAAACTTCCAGTATTCCACAGTGTGCTCGTCGTTACAAGTGAATTAATTATGTTATCCTTCTAATATTTAATTAGGGGTTTACAATTACTGGAATGAAAATCATAAATTCTACTTCAAAATAAATAAATTAAATTATTCTAGATATTTTATGATTATTAGAATTGTTATTTTGGTGGTGATAATTTCTAAATCTTTTCTCTTCAAAACGAAATATTTAAATTTCTAGATATTATTTTCTAAACAACGTGAAAAAAGACTAGCGATTTTAGTATGTTGATAATTAAAACGGCGTGATTTACTGTTATACTCAATTACCAATTACATACTGAAGTACCCATTCTTCAAAACGGATATTAAGATTGCAATCTCTAATTAAAAATGGTTTATATCCATAAAATATAAAGAACGACCATAACCTAGGTTTGATAATCAAGAATATAGAAATCTGATCAGGTATTGGCGTTCACTAAATGCCTTGCATTGCAGTTAAATTATGACCACGCTGTTATGTGCAGCCGATGCTCCGCATGGTGTATTTTCCCATGTATCCTGAACCATTAGATATCTAAAAGAAGTTTCATTTTATTTTTCATTAGCAAACAATATACAAGACACAAATAAATTAAAATAACTTTATGTATTATTTTAATTTATTATAAATGCATTATTTTAATTTTATCTTTTATATTTAGCCCTGAAGATGACCTGCGATGTTGGTCGAAACGTTGGCTTATTAATAAGCAGTTCTCGCTATATAGAGACTTTTCTTGCTCTCCGCCAGGACCATTTCCTTCCTCAATAGTAAAAGTGATATTTTTAGACGGAAGGTTTGTCAATTGAGATCAGGTTTGTTTATTTATAAGCACCTGTGAGTTTATATATTTTTCGTTTATGTGATGTTTACATAATGAACTTAGCATCTTGAAGAATATATTTCGAACTCCATTAAATAACAATCTTCCCTCATCTTGAGACATATCAGCATATGCAGATTTGTTAGATGACGGGGGGTTGGGAGACATGGCGGAAGAGAGGTGAGAATTGGATGTTGACGTGAGATGTAATATAAGATGGGAACTTCATGTAAATCAAACTGTCGGAGAATGTACAAACAATAATAGCGCCGTGGAATTAGACAATTTCCTAAAGCAAATAGAATCTTGGTTCCTGAACCAACTTCTATTGGAGTTGCTTGAGTTCGGTGTTGTAGCCTCTGGAATTATTGTATAAAGAAGGAAGTAAAGAGAGATGTAAAGTTAGGGAAAAGCTAGTAGCTTTTATTTCTTCTTTTATCCTAGTAATTTTTACATCACCACCTTTCTGTACATTTACTCTGTATTATTTTTATTCATATATATCCCTCACTTTTTTGTTCTAATTTTCTATTACTCTACATATATTTTTATATTATCATATTCTTGGTACTGCAATGTATTTTTATAGTTTTGTTGTTTTGTCTGTTTTCTTTCTTAGCCCTGAAGATTACCCACAAAGTAGGTCGAAACGTTGGCACAAAATAAAATAAGTCCCCACATATTTAGTGTTTAATTTGACTGTACCCCCAACTGTTTCCTTCCTTACAAAAAATATGTTAGATTTGATCTCAAATTTTTATTTTCTTCCTGGTTCTAAAAACGGTCATTTCATGTGTGACTACCCAATAAGATATTACACATTAAAATATTTCATGTAGGTGTGTAGACCTTATGTCACATTTATATATAATCCCACATATTCGATGCATCCTAGGAAAGACATAACAGGTCGGGATAATATGCTCTACCGCCCGTGCGAAGGAAATATGCCCTACTAACTGGTCCCTAGTTTAAGATATACAGAATGCCATTACATAAGATTAGGTAAACTTCGAATCTGTCGCAAGTCAGTTGATTCGTAGATAGATTTTCGCTAGGCTACTAACAACGTGTTTCAAATAAAGGGATTTTATTTTTGTCCGGATTTCAGGGACTGATTCACCTGGTGGAATAGAAATAAAAAACTCACTCAGAAAATACGAATAGAAGACTTGCCATTTTCTTAATCCCGAACATTACCTCATAAAATAAAACACTTTTCCTTAATAGAATGCCTTCTCTTTGGACGAGGAAGGACGTAAATTACTTAGGAAATAACAAGGTGTTTTAAAAAAGAGGAAGTCTTTAGGGAAGAGAGAGAAAGATTTAAAAACACAAACTCGTGCAGTAAATAAAAACCTAATAATGAAACTCCAGCATCTATCACTTTCTGGAGATTCCAGGGCATTAAAAATTACGTGCGTGGCTAGTAATAAACATTAATATATATAATAGGATGTAAATAGTTGGGGGTGCAGTAAAAAAAAACACAGCAAATAAGTTGAAATTTATTATATTATATATGTGCCTACGTTTCGACTTTGTAGGTCATCTTCAGGGCCAATAGGAGAGGCTGCTCAGTGCAAAATGTAACTGGCAAGTAAGGTAACGTATTTTACTTGCCAGTTACATTTTGCACTGAGCAGCCACTCCTATTGGCCCTGAAGATGACCTACACAGTAGGTCGAAACGTCGGCACATATATAATATAATAAGTTTCAACTTATTTGCTGTGTTTTTTTTTTACTGCACCCCCAACTATTTACATCCTATTATATCCTAGTATCTACCAGTCAACGAATTTCTTTCCTTCTTTTTTTTTCTTCATTAAAATTCTTTTTTCACTATAAAACAAAATTAACAGTTGTTGCATTTAACACCTAAAAAGATTATGTTGTGCTCAACACAAATATCAAAACTTTCACTTTAGAACAAAGTAGATTTTAAAATTTAAATTAACTGTTTCAGACTTCCTGCCCTTCAGTATCCTTTAATAATATCCCACTGGTGCCTGTAGAACAGATCCGGGACTTAGGGTTGCATCTTGACAAACGATTAACCTGGAATCCTCATACGGGACTGAAAAGACAAGAAAACGCTCGACGTTTCAGGCTACTTCAACACTTACTAGACAAACGCTCTAAGCTCCCAATTTATTACAAAAGACTCATCTACATGACCATCATACGACCTATTTGGACCTACGGAGTAGAGCTTTGGGGCTCCACTAAGCCATCGAATTCCTTTCGTATCCAATCCCTACAATCCAAAATCCTTCGTAAAATCCTCAATGCTCCTTATTTTGTTAAGAATAAAATCATCCATAACGACCTTAATGTCCCATTTGTTGCTGATTTGGCCCGAACCCGCTATCTATCCTTTCATAACAAACTTCATTTCCACTCAAACCCTCTGGTTTTAAACCTAGCTTCCTCTTCAATTCCCGATAATCCTCCGAGGCGTCTGAAAAGAAGATGGCCCCGTGACTTCTTAGTTGAACTTGTGATTTGAGTACTACCAGTGGGTAGTTTCTCTACTTGCCATTTTCACATGTCATTATGTATCGCTTAGCCCATTTACTAGATGTATTTTTATTATACAGTTGTAAATATCAATAAATAAATTTAAAAAAAAAAACAAAAAAAAACTGTTTCAGAGTTCATTCACAATCGGTGCGTATATTTTTCTTCTTGTTCCTGTCCCTCATCCGTTTGGGACATTAGCCATTAACATGGTGACATGGTGATCTTAATTTTGTTTGAGGCACACTAAATAATTGTAGAATTGTGAGACCAAACCAATGCTTTTAATTCTGGTTCCTCCTGCTACCAATCTTCCCCCGGGTCATCAGCTGCAGTCGACTGTATTTCTTATTTCACATCTTGTCACCCAGGTTTCCAATTTTCGCTTTCGATGTTATATTGATCTTTTCGTCCCGACTTAGTCTTTTAGTTATAGAACTATAAGGATGCGGTGTACTAACGTTTTGAATTTTTTTTCCGTCATTGTCCATGCTTCTGCTCCATATATCAGTTCAGGGAATGCATAGTATTTCACCAGTTTTACAAATCTGGTATCGTCTAACATATTTAACCTATGCCCTAATACATTATTATGGGGATTTATAGATCACTATATGTTTTTTTTTTTTTATCAGTTGCCAATCCTAAAGCAATCGCTATTGGTCGAAAACGATTAAAACATTTTTCTTGTTTGCTAAATTATATAGTAATGACCCCTAGTAAATTGTTTATAAATGGATTTATAGCAAGGAAGTTTCATCAAAGCTTCCGTGTTGTCCCTCCTTCTCTATGTATACAAGCTCTAAGATATACAATAGAGGAGAGTAGAGAGGAGATGCCATGGCTAGAACATAATATGTAAGGTGAATAGTCACTAAGTCAGTTTTAAAGTGCTCAATAAGTCTACTTAGATACTTTATCACTCAAAAAACAACTACATAACTCAAAAATTCCAATTTATCAATTTTATTAAAACGCTTAAACATTAAAATGCCATTTTAGCAATTGTATTGGTTGCAGCATTTTAAAACAGGAACGACACGTATTCCACTCATATTCCATATCCAACATTTTTTTTTTTTTTTTTTTTTTTTTTTTTTTTTTTTTTTTTTTTTTTTTGGCTAAAGACTTCCTTTGAAGTCCTATACAGCCCGTATTCATATACTTGACACTACCCTAGTTAATTTAACTTTTAAAAATCAATATCGCATTCGTTCAAGAACCGGCATAAGGACTCTAAAAGGCTTCTGTCCAAATTTTTGAATTTATTTGGAAAGACCATGTCATTTTGAATGTCGGGATATTTGATCCGTTTGTCGTTGTATTTTTTGCACTTGGCGACGACATGGATTGGGTCTTCGACAATTTTACATTCCGGACATTTCTCGTTCTTTTTTACTTTAATCATTGTAAGTCCGCGATTCGTGCGACCATGGTTAATTCTAAGCCTAGTGATTATCGCTATTTGCTTTCTGTTTAGCATGAAGGTAGTATTAGAGAACCATGGGCGCAGACTTACGGTCGGGTGGATGGCGTAGTGGTCCCTACCTTTCGTTCTCGATTCCCAGGCATACCTATCTTGCCATTCGCTAACTTGTTGTTGTTTAATCCACCTAACAACCTCCTGTAAAGGTAACTTAGCGTTCTTTGGCCCTTCTATCCCCTGTTTTGCGAGTTTGTCTGCCAATTCGTTTCCGTACAGACCAACGTGCCCAGGTACCCACTGAACTGTGAATTTATTTGATGTACCATTGACCACGTGTATTATATCGTTTATTAGGTATGATGAAATGTGCTGTCGATGGATGTTTTTAAGAGTTTTGCATACCGAAGCGGAGTCTGTTAAGATGACTATTTTTGTATTTTTGTATGATCTATTGGCTAACCTGAAGGCTTCAGTAACGGCATATAATTCGGCACTGTATATACTGAATTTTGTGATTTTTTTTTTTTTCATATTTTGAGATGTGGTATGTACGGACTTCAAGTTTTATGGGAATAATGACATACTTTAAATCAGGGATTGAATATAAGAGTTATTTTTAAAACAAAAAAATCTAAATATTAAACTTTGAGCGATATGTGTTTTAACCAGAAATAAGAGTTATTCTGCGATTTTTATTTGTTCTCTTAAAAAAATATAAATCACGCGTGCTGAATTTCTATGTTTACCCATCGAAAGAGGGCCCCGAACGATATTTTAAAGTTCCTGCCTTGTTCTTTAGTTTATCCTATTTTAATTAAGATTTTAATATTCCAAATTTCAACCCAACGGCTCAGGATATAATAATTTTCAAGTGCTCATTTTATTATAGTTAGTAGTTGGATAATGTGACACGGGGACGTCAAGTCTTGTATTTCACTTCAATTTTAACTTTTTTACTTCTGGACCGAAAAGTTTATCTTAATTCCTTATAAAAATAAACTGCATTTTAAATTGAATTGTTGCTAACAATCCTAACCTAAGAACTTGGCTGATTAATTATCGCAAAATTTCACAATTTTAATATTTTTAACATTTTACATCAAATAGACCTACTCTATAGAAAACAATTCATCTATCTAATCATTATACATTATATATTTATCCAAATTGGTTAATATGATTTTTTGATTCCTCTTCTTTTTGATGCTAATATTTTAAGTTTCTTTCGCGTTAAAGATAATTTTTAAGATGGTTAAATGTTTTGTTACGTACAAGTTGCGATATTTTTTATGGACTTATTTTTTTACCTTCCTGAGGTTTATTTAATGGGTTCAACACTAAGCATTACTGGTATGTTAATGTGTTCAATTTTATCAAAGAAAATGCGCGAAATTAAATTGTTTTTTTCGGGACCCTCTTTCGATGGGTAAACATAGAAATTCAGCACGCGTGATTTTTATTTTTTAAGAGAAAAAAAAATCGCAGAATAACTCTTATTTCTGATTAAAACACATATCGCTCAAATGCTAACAGTTAGCATTTTTTGTTTTAATAATAACTCGTATATTCAATCCCTGCTTTAAATCTTTTAAATATTTTCTAATTGTTAATAAAAGAATTTCAATACCATCATTACAATAGGAATGCTTTGATTTAGTAATACACATTTTTACCGGACACATTTTATACACATGTATTACCGGAAGAAAATGGTCCGGTGGAAGTAAAAAAAAATCTCTTCTATTGAGAGAACTGTTCATTGCAGTGCTAACGTTTCGACCGACATTGCAGGGCTTCTTCAGGACTAGTACGATCAGGGTTTGACACTTGACTGGCTAATTGTTTTTTAAACTCACATGGAACTTTCAAAGAGCTCTATTGAAGAAATATTTCTTTTGAGTTATGATAGGAACGTTATTTAAGGAGGTATGTATCTTTCAATGTCACAATAACTCAATATTTTTCTTACAAATCGTCTACCGTTTGTTAACTCTACTTTTATCGAGTAATCGAGTTTCTATTTTTCTCATTTATCTCCTATAAGGATAGGAAAATTAGTGGTTTTGTAAAATCTATCCTTAGTTCCTGGTGAAGGTGAAATAAAACGGACAAGAAGGTGGCTCCCTCGCCTCAGTTGCTCCTTTATAAGATAGCTGCGATGGCTGACAAACAATTTTCCGGACAAGATGCCACAGAGCGAACCCAGCCAAGCTCTATCTCACGGTTCGATGCCCGCGCAGTGTGCTCTCTGTATCTCCCGTCTCTCCTCTCCGGGGAGTTAATAGACCTACCTTCCACCGCAGGGTAGCGACTGAACTGACTTTGGAATGCTTCGATAGTCATTTATCCTGGACCTTCATGAAACCTTTTTTTTTCTCTTTTACTTTTTTTAGAAACAAATATCAGCAAGAAGGATAAACACATTATATATGATATTTCATTTTTTTTTTTAATTATTACTCTAAAGAGACTTTTCCCAGAATTACTAATTATCATCATTAATAATTATTTTAATTATTTAAATGCAAAATATGTAATTATTTCTGACATTTAATGCTCTGGAGGACTCCATAGCAGAAGGAAGGATGGACTCCATGTTAGCTACCTCTGTTTCCCAAGGATCGAATCCTGATTGGTCAAGATGGCCTCACCTTTCCTCAGGTAGGAGGGCTTACCTGTCTTAGGAGGGGGGGGGGGTCCCTGCCCCTTCCATCACCATGTCTCTTTGAGTCCGAATAAGATGGCACATATTATTCTCGTATATTATGTTATAATAATATACCCACGTACAAAAAGGTTCCATATATATATATAAATGAAAAATATGTAACTATTTATATATATATATAACGGTATCCACTTAATTATTAAGTGTTTAGACATTTTTCTTATTATGTAGGAGTTCGTGAGTCACGGATAATGCGCAAGAATCCTAAATTTTATTCTTAAATTCATATAAACAAAATTATGTCACTATAACTATTGAAGATTATATTAATTATATTGATATAATAGTATATTGGATATAATAGGAAATAAGTAAGATGTTGAAATTGAAGTTCAGCTTAAATTAAATAGGCACTCACTCAGATTGTCAACAGAAGCAAAAACTCAAAATTTCGGAATAACTGTGAATTTCTAAATTAGTTATAGTCTGAATTATTTAAATTTCAAATTTAAATTATTTACATTAGTCTGACCTGGGCCTCATCCACCACTGCCTGCCAATCACTCCGGTCCATAGCTAGTCTTCTCCAATGTATGATTCCAAGCTGGTGAAGATCGGCCTCTACATCATCTAGCCATCTGCTACGGGGCCTTCCTATGGGTCTTCTATCACCGAGCTTCCCAAACAGCAGTCTTCTGGGGATTCTTGTTTCCAGCATCCTCATCACATGGCCCAACCATCTCAATCGGGCTCTTTTTACGAAAGACACTAAGTCTGGTTCTCCATAAAGTTGTCGGTGTTGAGCGTTATTACGGATCCTCCATTCTCCCAGATCATAGATGGGATTAACATTAGTCTTGTTTTCACATATAATGGAACTCCAAAACAATATTTATAAACATTACGCGTAGTTTATTTTTTAATTATTTTTTTAAAATTATTTTATTGAATTGCACAACTGTAATAAATACATGAAAGGAGGTGTAGAGGCTCTACCCATTGGCAGCACTCTAATTACATTTCTATTATAGAAGGTCCCGATGCCATATGCTCTTCAGACGCCTAGGAGGATTGTCCGGGATGGAATTGGAACCAAGGATGGAAACTAGTGGGTTTGGATGGGCCTGGAGTTTATTATGGAATGATAGGCATCTAGAATGGGCTAAATCGGTAACATATGGAACGTTCAGGTCATTATGGATGGGTTTTTTTTGTGACAAAATAAGGAGCGTTTAGGATTTTGCGAAGGATTTTGGATTGCAAGGATTGAATACGAGAGGAATTTGATGGTTTGGTGGAGCCCCATAGTTCAATTCCGTAAGTCCATATAGGTCTTATAACAGTAACATAAATAAGTCTTTTGTAATTGATCTGAAGCTTTGAGCGTTTGTCTAGTATGTGTTGAAGTAGTCGGAAGCGTCTAGCTGTTTCTTGTCTTTTCAGTCTTGTGTGAGGGTTCCAAGTAAGACGTTTGTCTAAGTTGAGTCCTAGGTAACGGATCTGTTCAACAGGGATAAGTGGAGTACTATTAAAGGATACAGTAGGACATGAAGTCATGGGTTTTCGGCGAAGGGTAAAGGTAATTTGATGGGACTTTTTGGAATTGATTTTAATTCTCCAATTCCGACACATTTTTTAATTTAAAAATAAGATGAGCTGAACTAGCTCTACAAAAAACAAAACAAATTTAATTGAAATAATTAGTTTATTGTTATATTGTTTGTATCTTTAATTTAGATTTACATAGATGTTTGATGTGAGGGTGGCCACACGTCATGACCGAGTATATGAATTAACCCTCCAAAGCCGAGAACTATTTTTTGAAAAATGTTTGATTTTTTTTTTTTAATTTGTCTATTCTTATAGTGATACAGAATTCTAGAAAAATAATTTTAAAAATTTGCACTATACTGACTGTCAGAGTCCCTTGGAGGTAGATGTAACGCTAGTTCACACTTAACAATAATAAAAGAGAATGGGAAAACCGGGCTACTTTCTACTGTGACATACAACAACGTCACACTAGGCTTTGGAGGGTCTTCACATGAAAATACGGTGGGAAATTAGTTTTTATGGAAATTATTGGAGTCATAATTGAGGAATAATCTAATTTATGACAGTTTTATAGATGGGGTGCTATTCTAAAAATTATATCTATCCCATGATATAAATTGAATGTATTATAAAACGGAAAATATATAATATATATAAACAGTCTAAGATGGTCTGGGCATGTTTTAATAATGGAAAATAACAGGCTGGCCAAGATGACATACGAGGCTAAGATTGAAGGAAGAAGGTCCAGAGGAAGACCCCGACGTACCTGGTAAGATGGCATTAAGGAAAGCTTCGCAAAGAGAAGTCTGCAATGGAATAGAAGGAGAGAAATGGTAGAAGATCGTACGGTGTGGTCCGGGCTATACAGAAAGAAACCTCACACTGCAGAGCGGTAGAGAGGAACGACTTTGATGATGATGATTAAATGTATAACATTTTAAGGCACATAATATTCACATAAGTCTCATACTGTTCTATACTATGACTTCATCTCACACTATTCATCACTTCTTTTTTAGGAACTGAAGAACAAAGAACGAACCAAACTTTTGGATTCGCTTAGGAATAAAACCACTGTAGTAAATCCACAGTCGTTCATCCAATTCTTCTACCTCACTCTCGCTTCCACTTTCGAGGAGTTCGCGAACCCTTTCAGCGAAATTGGGGTTTGAGAACAGATCTCAAAAACTTTTCTTCCATTCTGAAAATAAATCAACAGCACGTTGAATGATGGAAGAAACATGTAAACAGAACTTGACAAGATGTCATTAGGAGGAAGTACAGTGGAGGCACAGACTTCTGAGGCACACGGGGGTCTTGGCGACTCACATTGTTTTACCCCTAACAAAAGTCGCTAAGTTTTAATTCAAAAATTAAAGAAATCACTCATTGCATTTCCAAGCTTCACTTAACGTATTTGGATCAATTGGAGTAAAAAAAAATAAATTATCAATAAACTCTTATATTTAGTAGAGGTCTGATATATACTTTTTTACAGATTTTTAAAGTGCGTTTTGAGGTTAAAATCGTTACTTATCTACTGAAAAGTTGAAAGCATTTGACTTTATGCTAACGAATACATTTAACATATTCTCTGCTTGTTAAATTCAGTTTGAGACATAACTTGGTAAGTAAGGACTTTAGTAAGTCTTCTTCCTCTTCTGCTTGATTTTATTCATCACGATTCGAGATTTCAGAGAAGGCTTATCCACTTGAGAGGATCTCACTATGAGTTACAGTGAGTGATGATTTGCAAAGCAAATTTTTAGTTCTATTGTTGAACATTTTCTAAATTATTCATTGTACTCAGTGATTTAAATACGAATAAATACTCCTGTTTACTCGAATTCTGTATCTGTTTCCTTCTTTCCATTGCCGCTTTCTATGATCACTTTGATACTGCAAAATATTGATTGAATATTATAAATTACAGGTCCCTTCCTGGTCAATACTCCATGCGTTTTGTTATTATTAGTGTGAATTTCTAAATCAGTTATAGTCTGAATTATTTAAATTTCAAATTTAAATTATTAACATTAGTCTGACCTGGGCCTCATCCACCACTGCCTGCCAATCACTCCGGTCCATAGCTAGTCTTCTCCAATGTCTGATTCCAAGCTGGTGAAGATCGGCCTCCACATCATCTGGCCATCTGCTACGGGGCCTTCCTTTGGGTCTTCAATCACCGAACTTCCCAAACAACAGTCTTTTGGGGGTTCTTGTTTCCAGCATCCTCATAACATGGCCCAACCATCTCAATCGGGCTCTTTTTACGAAAGACACTAAATAATTACATTGATTTAGGTAGGATTAATATTTAAACGTACTTCTACAATATCTCTATTACATACAAATGTTTTATTGGTGTAATATTTTACCTGCGTTGCTTAGCAACGGATTGAGCAACTACTGTCTGTTCAGTCTTTTGTTCTGCTCGATCACTTAAATTATTAAAATCTAAAAAAAATAATTTGAAAATCACAAAACCACTATTCCTGACTTCTTTAGGTAATGCAGCGAAATAAGAATATGATATTTAAAAAAAAAAAATATATATATATAAATTATTTTTTCTATCTATATTATTATTATTATTATAGGCGTTCCAACATGGATTGCTTCAACCTGTCAGAGCAGAGCTCCACACCTCTCGATCCACCCAATCATCTTCCTGGAGACCCCTACCGGGGATCTCTTCCTGGACTCCCTCCATCCACCTGCTTCTGGCCCGTCCGCGTCCTCTCCTCCCTGGTTGAACCCAATTTCTATCTATAAATTATAGTTTTTATCTAATTATCTATAAATGGGTGTCCATATTTTAATAGACTCACTAGAGGGGGGGGGGTACAAAATATGTGGTAAATTGAACATCAATTTTTATAATGATATCGGAGTAGCTCCACTATCTCTATCTTATTTCGATAAGAACATTAGAAATGCTTTTTGCCATGTATTTTGTCGAATTCTATCAATTCAATTTAAATATTAGGTTAAGGATACAGAAATCCATTATTTTTGGGTGAAATTCGAAACTTTATTTAAGATTTTGAATGAAAATAGTTGACCTTGATGAAATATGTGGAAGAAAATGGTCCGAGTAGAGGTCAATAAATTTCTCTGAATATCAAGAAATGTTTATTCAGTAGCCAACGTTTCGACCAACTTTGTTGGTCTTCTTCAGGGCTGAATACGCAAAATACAGACAATTGAAAATTAAAAAATTGTTAAGCAAACAAAAAAAAAAATATAAATAAAATAAAGAAATAGAAGCATAATAAAAGCATGGTCCATGCTTAACAAAACAAAAATTTTATATTTTTTAATATTCATTTTCTACATTTACCATGCTTTTATTATACTCCTATTTCTTTATTTTCTTTTTTTTTCTTTGCTTAACAATTTTTTAATTTTCGATTGTCTGTATTTTGCATATTCAGCCCTGAAGAAGACCCAAAAAGTAGGTCGAAACGTTGGCTACTGAATGAATATTTCTTGATATTTAAGAGAAATTTATGGACCTCTACCCGGACCATTTTCTTCCAGACTTTATTTAAGATGTTTCGGATTGTCCGATTTGGGTCAAATATGCACCATTTTGTTGTATAATTTGTTTTCATTTTAAAGGTAGCTTTATAATGCCTCTCTCATAGAAGTCTTGGTCCTTATTGGCGAAAAACTCCTGTAATCGATTTTCACAATCTTCTCTTGATCCCAATTTCTTTTCACTCAGGACGTTTTGCAATGCGAGAAAAAGGTGGTAATCGCTTGGTGCCAGGTCCGGACTATATGGTGGATGCATTAAAACTTCACTACTGGAGTTTCCGACGCGTCACTACAGACGTGTGTGGCCTGATGGAAAAGAACGCCTCTTCTATTGGCCAATTCTGTCAATCGCTAACTTAAAACGATCCCGTTGTTTACAGTAGAGATCTGAATTCAGTGTTCGGCCACACGAAAGCAACTCATAATAAATGATTCCTTTCAAGTCCCACCAAATACACAGTAGAATCCTCCTGGCCGTTAGTCCTGGTTTGGCCACCGTTTGAGCTGCTTCACCACGCTTTGACCACGATCGTTTTCGCACAATATTGTCGCATGTGACCCATTTCTCATTCCCAACCACCATCCCTTTAAGAAACGGTTCATTTGGCCAAGGCTTCGCAGATGGAAATTCGACCCATCATGTTTTTCGGTGTTAATAACACCCAAACATCGAGCTTATTCTTGAATCCAACTTTGGGCAAATGGCTTAAACTGTTTTATGGTCGATCTTCTGATCCTCGGCGATGCTAAGACTAGTAACATGCCGGTCAACTTCGATTATTTTATTGTGATTTTATCGACATTTTCGACAACGAGCTTGCCTCTGCGAGGTGCATCTTTAACATCAAAAGTGCATGAATCGACGAAACCAAAATTCCATGTAATTAGACGTTACAGTATCGGCACCATAAACACCATCACAATTTCAGCAGCCTGACTTGCATTTTCGCCTTTATCAAAGAAAAACTGTAAAATGTACCGAATTTTCTCTTTGTTATCTACCATTGTTAACAGCCTGTAACTGAATGGGACAAACAAAAAACAGCCGAAGAATGTTTTATTGTGAAATGTCTCCTTGACAACGAGCATATACTTGCAATTGTTTGATCGATACTTTACGAGACATCGATCGCTACTGCCATCTACCGAGAAAATAATGGATTTATTTTTTTTTTCCCCAACATATTATTTATATAAATTGGCATATCACAATGTCACTGTTTCTGACTTCTTTATACTGTTACACAAAATATTGCACTGATTTTTAATTCAAATGGAATGTGTCGAGTTAAAAAATAAAACAAGCTACATCTTATTCCTTTCTTTCGATTTTAGTAATTTTGTTACAATAGAGGGGCACAAAATAAGTACTGAACTGAACTTTTTGTAAAATTTAACGAATCGCACAATATGTAAAAGGGGGGGGGGGCTGGTCCGCCTTTAGTAACCCCCCTATGTTTATATAAATTTAGTTGCTTAAACTCTAAGCAACTTTTTTATCGGATGTTAAACGATAAGGGAGGTGTAGGGATCCTCCTGAAAATCATCTATTCAAATCTTTCTTTATTCATTTTTTTCCAATATTGTTATTAATTTATTTAACGATTCTCTATGCTGCAATAACTAGTCAGAGGATGCTACAGTGGGAGTCCTGAATTTTGCCTATCCAGGTTTAATCAGGATAGGGATCTTTAACGAGTACCTGACACCATACTGGTTCAACCCCCCCCCCCCCCCATATTACGCCTTTTCCGAAAGAAGACATAACTATGATTTTTTACTCCCTCTAAAAGCTCCTGAGGTCACCTGCCAGGCTACCATCACGCCATCTTGGGCTTAATATTTTGTTATCCTAACCACGAGACCACAGGTCACCCCTTTTTTAATCTGAATAAATTAACGGATATATAATTTTTTTACTTTTAAAATTCTTCTAAAATATATTTAAGATACTTTCCCTTGCACCTGAGAAAAGATCCTTCTTCCTTCGAGGAGAAAGCTAAGATACCCCGAGCTCCCTTGGGCTCCCTAGGGGCCGACCCATCACACCTTCCTTAAATCTCTTTCTTCGATGGCCAATCCTTACCGATCTTCAGCTGATATTTCCTTTTAAAACTCCCTATTCTCTATATAAGGCAGGCACTGGGTCATAGGATTCAGAAATAATACATAGTTTTATTGTTTTAATGCTTGAAAATATGGCATTATATTACTATTGCTACTCAATACTTTCCGCTGCATTGAATTCGTGAACGAATTATAGTATCACTTCCAGAAAATAAATAACAGTTTAAACGACTAAAAACCCGCTTTAATAGTAAACAAAATTATGTTATTAAGAAATTATCTATATTTGATGTAATATCTATTATTAAACTTATTGACAATTATTTTCTACTTTTAAGTTTTATTTTCTATCAATGCGTGTTTTTAATTTTTTAAACTATTATTAATTTAAAATTTTCTAGTTT
This sequence comes from Troilus luridus, assembly GCA_964056705.1. Taxonomy (NCBI): domain Eukaryota; kingdom Metazoa; phylum Arthropoda; class Insecta; order Hemiptera; family Pentatomidae; genus Troilus; species Troilus luridus. Next base: position 74,258,331 of record OZ057417.1, on the reverse strand, counting down.
GGATGGCTTTAAACCCACGTTCTTTAGTTCTTTTTAGACTAATATACATTTTCTACTTTTTAGTTCTCGTTGATGTAATAAAAGTGTGTTTTGTTTTTTTTATTGCGAAACATATAAAACTCCCCATTTGATCCTACCATTGGTCATATGGTTGTTTCAACGATTAAGACGTGTACAAAATGGCCGAAGATCGAGTACAATTGTATATACTGTCGTAGCTAATAAAAGGGGTTTTGATTCTCGCTTTTATGTTGGTGATATTAATTTGTCAACTTAAGAATTTCGTAAGAAAAAAATTTACATATAGTATATAATTTATGATATAATGTAACAAAACAGTATATAAATTATGTACTATATAAATTATTGTTTATTATTTTTGTAATATCATGTTTTTTCTTCCATGAGGTTTATCAAAATAAAATGATAAATGGTTTTCTTTAATTTTTATGTTTTAATCATTTGATAAGGATTCAATGCCCTTTCCTTATCCGCAACGAATTTTTTTTTAAACTCGCCTAGGTCGGATCCGAACCAGTAGCACACCATTTACGAGGTTGCTAAGGTCTTCCTTTAATTTCCTTGTTGTTTTTTTTGGGTTTTTTATGCTGTATTCCTGGTTGGATGTTTTAGGGAACTGCCACCTTGTATTTTGCCCCCTCTCTTATGCATCTATCGTTCCTATGTAGGAAAATGCATAGTGATTACACACACATCGTAATGAGTTTGTATTTAAGGTTCATTAGCGTCAAGGAGTCCTAATGCAGTTCCCGACGAACAGCAAGGGAGCGTATGATCTGCTAAAAGGAGAACAAACGGCCAAATATCGACAAGGAGATGAAAGAGCTTTGAAAAAGTTTCTTTTTTTTTTTCTTTTTTTTAATGTTTGATGGAAGGATGTGGGCTGGAGACAAGGCTGTTACCGGCGGCGCCCAAACAGACAGATCAAAGGCAGCACAACATCCTCCTTCACATCAATTCGTTCCTTCGTGTCTTTCTTCTTCTTCCTTCTTTCTCCCAGGTGTTGTCCCTCCTCTCCTGCAATTACAGGTGGCAGGAAATTGGAAACAGGATTACCTATACGGGTCAAAGGCAAAAGAATTATTGGTGGAAATCCAGTTTCTTCACTACATCATGTTGGGCAGTCTTATAGTATTTGGGTATGCTATATATATATATATATATATATATATTACAAAACACTTCCCTGTAGAGCTGGGCACTCCGGGAAGTTAGACCTTACTCCCATAAAGGAAGGCCTATAAAGAGACCTATAAATATGCTTAGATTTTTGTAAATATTAGTAGTTTTTTATAAACCATTTTATTTTATTTATATTTATCTTTATAATAAAGGCTTAATTCATTAATTTATTCATTCATTCATTATATTACAAAAATCGAATATTTATTTCTCATATCAATAAGTAATAATAAACATTAAAACTTAAAAAGCAGTAGGAATATTGCAAAAGCACCATTTTGTTTAAGGAAATATTTTTATAATACCGATGAATGAGTATTTATATACTCATATATACTAATATTTTTAAAATGAGTATCAGACACCGACATTTTATCTAATAAATAAATTAAATACTTAAATATAAAATAATGCATTAGTTTTGGGTTGAACGTCTTGGGGTGGAGGTGCGGTCTCAGGTTATGAGCCTTTTTGAGCGATTATTCGTTGGGATGTATTGCACTTCTGTTTTGAGATGTGATTGATCTTACTCTTTTTTGTGTCTTGATAATGCCTGAATAGGCGAAACGTCGACTGATAAGTGTTTGTATTTTACACCAGATTTGAAACATAAGGCTCTGCTTGTGGTTTTTTCCATTTGCATTCTAATAAAATTTAATGTTTCGTTTTGAGTTTTGGCTCTATTTTATTGATAAAATAATGCATATAAGATTTGAATGCTTGATAGGTTTCGGTCATATTTATTCGGTTGTGATTTTCGGCCTTTTTTTTTATACATAAAAATAATCTGTAACCAACCACGGATGAACTATTTTGAAACTACAGACTCTGGGGCTTAATAAGAGCTTTCTTAATTGGGAAAAATTCGGGCGGTCGAGAGTAGATTTGGTAAATTCACCGTCCTATACAACCGTTGTTTTAGAAACAATACAGTCTCTACAATGTATTGAAGCCAAGCCCCTTCATGGGTTGAAGTAGTACGTTTTTTTTTTACAATAATTATTTCTTCACAATAAAGTATGTCTATTTTCTATTTCTTTACACCTGTATTGTCATTGAACAATTGTCATTGTTCAGTAAATATATATTAAATTAAAATGAAAGTAGAATGTATAATTTACTTTAATTATTAATTGTTATTTTGATGGTGATTATTTTTAATTATTTTTGTATTGAAGAAAAAAGATTTGTCCTGGCCGGGATTCGAACGCAGGTCATCTGGGTGCTCTAAACCACTGAGCTACCAGGACTCGTAGCCAAGCCAGAAAAATCCGTTCTCTTCACCGATCCTATATCCCCGTGTTCTCGCAATTTTCGCGATGTATACAAGGGGAAGAATGTTCATTGAACATTACTTAAATTAGTATCTTGTTGTAATATATACGTCAATATATTATTTATAATATATATTCATTAATTGTTATTTTGATGGTGATTATTTTTAAATATTTCTGTTTTGGAGAGAATTGGATGCGACCCCTGGCAGTGTTCAGTGGTTTAGAGCACTGTACCGGAGATGTAGACGACCCGGGTTCGAATCCCGGCCAGGACAAGTCTTTTCTCTTCAAAACAAAAATATTTAAAGTAGAATGTGTTCTAGAACAATTTTTCTAGTAAAATTTCAGATTTCGTATCATGGTTCAATCTTATTCAATGGTTCAATATACAAGAATAATATTGAATTCTTTCATCAAGTATCCCTTCTAGTTTCGACAGTGTTGTCAACTAAGAAAGGACTTTCCTTCGCAACTTTCAGGATTCAAGACTGTGCTACAGATTTTTGTTTTTATATAAATCAATATTTCATATTTATTTCAGCTTTAACAGACACAATTTAATATTTATAAAAATAAAAAAAAACTTAGTTGCTTCATCCGTTCTCTGACAGCGGTAATTTGTCCGAAATCGCGCTGAATTCCAATATCATCAATTAAGGGTATTCACTTTTTTATGCGCTGGGTGTGCCCTAGGAGGATCTGTAGATATCATACTATACATCATTGAGTGTTAGCATAATAAATAGTTTATCTAGTATAGATAATATTTAACGGAATCGAATTCGTAACCATCGACACCCCAACTCAGAGCTACACCCTCGGTACACACTAAATTTTTCCGTACATGAAACCAATGAAATATATACTCACTATTTATTTATACTAACTATTTTTTAGTTAAATATTAGAAAAAAAAAGTAGGACTGAATCAAAAAAATGGAAATAATTCAGCTGTATGGGAAGCGTGCTAGATAAAGGTCCATGACATTATTACAAGTGTTATCCATTCCCTTTGAGGTTAAGTCTCAAACAAGTTCCTCACTTCCAACAACAAGGGCTCGTACAATTTTAAAAATCACCATAGGGCATAAGAAATGTTTTTTGCCCCTCCTCTGCCGCCGCTAAGACTGAGGTTAAACAGAGTTCAACCAACTGACAGACTGCATGATTACAGGAAAGATTAGCGCAGTTGTGTTCCCTCCCCAATCGGTTTTCCCTTTATAGTCGACCCCTTCCCGTTGCAAAATTAAGGAGCCCGGAGTGAGATTTCTCGATGGGGGGGGGCCTCCGCCAACAATAAACCATCTCTCTTCCCACCTGCTACCTCCCTCAGCCCCTTCTGAAGGATTAAGGACATCTTCTCCCCCGAAAAAGAATAAATAATAAGGATAAAGGTTCCTTCCCTCTCAGCCAATCCTTCTTCGCCCAGTAAACAAATTAAATTCTAAGGGATGATTATTTTTTATTCCTTGTTATTCCTTTTTAGAGCTAAGAAAGAGAATGAACCTTTTGTAATTACATGAGTTTATTATAACTCGTATTATAAATATAATAAATAACTAGAGGACCCGACAGGTGTTGTCTTCTTCAATGTTATTATCCAAAAATTATAATTATCTGGACCGTTTGGATGAAAATATATATAAATTCACTGCTTTGACTAACAAATACGCATTATACAAAAAATTTTAATGAGTTAAATTTATACTCTTTTTTTTTAAAATTTATTTATTGATATTTACAACTGTATTACAATAATACATCAAGTAAATAGGCTATGTGATACATAATGACATGAGTTAATGGCAAGTAGAGAAACTACCCTCTAGCTGTAGTACTCAAATCACAAGTTCAACTAAGAAGTCACGTGGCCATCTCCTTTTCAGACGCCTCGGAGGATTATCGGGAATCGAAGAGGAAGCTAGGTTTGAAACTAGAGGGTTTGAGTGGAAATGAAGTTTGTTATGAAAGGATAGATACCGGGTTCGGGCCAAATCAGCAACAAATGGGGCATTAAGGTCGTTATGGGTGACTTTATTCTTGACAAGATAAGGAGCGTTGAGGATTTTACGAAGGATTTTGGATTGTAGGGATTGGATACGAGAGGAATTCGATGGCTTAGTGGAGCCCCAAAGCTCTACTCCGTAAGTCCAAATGGGTTGTATGATGGTCATGTAGGAGGTTAGAGCGTTTGTCTAGTAAGTGTTAAAGTAGCCTGAAACGTCAAGCGGTTTCTTGTATTTTCAGTCTAGTATGAGGATTCCAGGTTAATCGTTTGTCGAGATGGAACCCTAAGTATCGAATCTGTTCTACAGGCACCAGTGGGATATTATTAAAGGATACTGGAGGGCAGGAAGTCATTGGTTTACGGCGTAAGGTAAAAGTGATTTGTTGCGATTTTCGAGAATTTATTTTAATTCTCCAGTTTTGACACCATTCTTCAAGATCAGTGATATGGGATTGGAGGCTTTGGGATGCAATAATTGGATATGCGTTGACTGATAATACACATGTGTCATCAGCATACGTGGTAAGGATAGTATTAGGATGAGTCGGGATGTCAACTGTATAAACTGTATAAAGGATTGGACCAAGGATACTGCCTTGAGGAAAAATTTATACTTAAAACTGTTTTAATTAATAGAGGAGAGGAGTGGCTCTGTAGTATATCGGTTATAGAACCGCGGTCTGTCTGTTCGCGGTAATCTCAATTGCTACTGCCTGGAATTTCATGCGGTTGTCACTAATAGATAGAGTGATTCGCCAGGAAGGTTTAGGTACATAATTGATCGAGGTTTTGGGTAAATGGGTTGGGATTTAATGTTATTGAGGTTTCATGGAAGGCGCTGCGTAATCTCTTTGACATATAATGGAATGCATGACAGTATATTCCTCTTTTATTGATCTACAAAAAAAGTCAGAGAAAGCAGATATCTATTTTTTAAGGATAGGTTACTATAACTATTTTATCTTCTAAAAAAATTGATAACGTACAATGCGGTATTTGGAAAGCTATTTAGAGGAGTACAGTATTAATCCTTATCAACTTATATACTTTAGTTACCTTAAGCATTTCATGGGCATTATTAGAATGTTGTATACCATTAAATGAGTATCTTATGGGTTATCACAAAAAATTAACGCGCATGAAAATAAATTCATAAAGAAATATTTTGTTTTGTTTTTATGTTTATAATATCTACATAATAAAATAAATTAAACAGACAAAACATGTAGGCATAATATGTCTTACTACCCATACAAAGCCGGGGGGGTCGCTGGTATTTATAAAAGAGAGTTATTTATAACTAAATAAAATGTAAAGTGCTTTTATGTTGAGTTGAATATAAAAGTCATAAGGCAAATTTTGAATTTGAAGGAAAGAAATTCATTATAGCAGTTCCAACGATATGAAAAAAAAAATCCTCCTAGGGAATAAAAATACTTGGAAATATTATTTAAATGGGACCCGTTCCTTTCTTAGCAGTTGGCTAAGAAATATTGCTTCCTTACTAACTGCTCAACCCTAGCACTAGCATTTCACTATCCAGAAGTATCACTTTTCGTATCTAGCGATCTATTAACTATTGCGTTAATTTTTTTTTTTTGCTTATCAATTTATTATTATTTCAATAAATACTATATTCAGTCTATTGAATGAATGTTACCAATACTAAGTTTAGACTACACAGATAATAAGTTTTTATAATATAAAGCCTGCTTACGACCTATACTAACATATGCATGCCCAATATTTAGTTATATATTATGTCTAAAATTAATTATAAAAAACTTCAATCATTCCAAAACAAATGCCTTAGAATGTAATGTAATGCACATCTCATTACAAGGGATCCACCACCGATATGCCTTAGGTGTAATAAAAATCTTTCCATCAGACATATGTTTGAGGAATGCTACTCCTATAAAAAAATACTTAATCAGCTCAAAATACCCCCCGATGTTAGAGAAGCACTTAGAGACAACAAAACTGAAATCGACAAACTGGTGAAATTCATCACAAACTGTAAATTAATAACCAATATTTGATCCTCCATTGTCCCTGCTATAGATGCATTTGTTGTTTTTTCCGATTGCTTTATTTTTTTCCTTATTATAGTTGGACTATTTATTAGTATGTATGTGTATTTGACTATTTTATTTTATTATTATTTTTTTTTTTTTTCTTTATATTTATTATTATTATTTTTTTTTTTTTTTTTTTTTTTTTTTTTTTTTTTTTTTTTTTTTTTTTTTTAAAGATAAATAATTATAAAGATAAAAAATCTACAGGCGTTGATGACCCTAGGGTTTTACGCCTCTAAGCAACGACAAACAAACAAACAAACAATTTCTGGAAATTATGCATTTTACACTAAAGTTAAAATTATGCATAAAGAATAATGTATACCTTATATTAATGTATACATCAACGAACTATGTAAACAATTCTTTTTTAAGTGTAAACACAATAAAAACCCACTTATAAAAAATATTGGGAACTATACAAAAAATAATGGGGTGTATAAAAAAAAAATGACCGCTAGTGACCAGTCTACTGGCCTTTTTCACGTTCCCCATGGAGAGAAGGTAGCGACTAACAGTATCTTTCGATTCACCACACTCCCTGGCAAGTTCGCGAGTACTTGTGGACGGATTTGACTCAACAGCTTCCTTCAGAATCTCATCAATATCCATGAATGGTCGCCCGGATCCGGGCGATATATTTCGGTTTCGAAATATTTTCATTAGAGACCAGTAGCATCGATTGCCAGCAGTTACCCTTGCCTTAATTTCTTCTCTAATCTTATTGCCTTCAGTGATTACAGTGCCTAAATACTTAAACTGCTGTACTCTTTCGAAAAGATATCCAGCTCCCTCGATATGCCCGCTCCCTACTTCTTCCTTGATGGTCCTCATATATTTAGTTTTTTTTTCTCTAGACTAGCGTGATATTTAACTTAATTCAGTAAAAATGAGGGTCGGGTTTTTAGTGAATTATGTTAAATATTGGACAACGGTTGTGCAGGGAGGTGATTTGTCGTAAATCACGCTCAACCGCCACATATATAACTACTAGATATATATACCACATATCGATATTTTTTTTGTACGAATACATAGAATTTCTTGGCCACTTTTCACCCATGTACTTTAGGAAAAAAAAAAACTCTAAACCTTTAGAGCGGATGGAAAACTCTGCTGGGAGTGGGCTCAACTAAAAGCTTGAAACCTGGAAACTGTCATTGAGGGAAGAAGCCCCAGAGGGTTCGGGAAGGGAGAGTAGGCACTTTGCCTCCAGGATCTCCCTAACTGAGACTGAAGGGACTTGGGGGAGCTTCGACGGGTTAAGTTCCTGGCTGAGGGAAACCATCCAGGATAGTCTTGAGTATATTAAAGTTGATAATAATATTCTATGAGCCGATCAAAATTATTTTATTTATTTTGAATGATAATAGTTGACCTTGATGAAATATGTGGAAGAAAATGGTCCGGGTAGAGGTCAATAAATTTCCCTTTGATATGGAGAAATGTTTATTAAGTAGCCAACGTTTCGATCTACTTTGTAGGTCTTCTTCAGGGCTGTCATGGGGGCGGAGGGGCTGAGCCCAAAGTATGTCCGTGCACAAGCTTTCAGACATTTTCGTTAGCTGTGATGCGAGTATAGCTTGTGCATGGACATACTTTGGGCTCACGCCCCTCCGCCCCCATTACAGCCCTGAAGAAGACCTCCAAAGTAGGTCGAAACGTTGACTACTTAATAAACATTTCTCCATATCAAAGAGAAATTTATTGACCTCTACCCGGACCATTTTCTTTCATATATTTTATTTATTCTTTGATTTTAATTTGCACCTGTTCAAAAGCAAATTTATATCAAAGTGTTTCTTTTTCTCTTTGCTTTGCTACTGCAACATCAAGTTTTGGATGTCTCTTTGTCATTGTCTTTTTAATCAAGTTTAATCAAGCTCGAGTAGGAAAGAATCAGAACAAAACGATTTAGGTGATTTGTTTTACAGTAAAATGATGTTTATTTGCGATGAATATATTATTTTAAAATTGGATTGCTCCTTAGTCATTGTATTGAGTATGATTCGAAATAAACCAAGGGTCATTTACGGTTTTTCTAAGAATTTTGGATTGTGCTGTTTATTTGTTTTGTATAAGGACGTGTTTTGCTTAACCCAATACATCTGTCCCATATAGGGGCCCATACACGATCAGTATTACTGTCAGTATAGTCAGATACTGTCAGTAATACTGATCGTGTAAGGGCAATACTGATGTACTGAAGCAGGGTATTGATGAGTGATGGTTCACTCCATCATTCCTCAGTTCAACCCGGCCTAGGGGAGGGGATACTGACAGTATTGCTGATCCTGTATGCCCGTTTCTTTCATTCCTCAGTATTTTATATCTGTTGAGTGCGACGCATCGACTGATTTCCGATGCAATAATAAAAACATAGCCATATTTTTCAAAAGTTATAAATGATTTCTGTAATGTTTTTCTTAAAAATTTCGTTTTTTTTCTTATAACAACAGGATGGAACTTTAGTTATACGTAAAGTTGTATATTGTATATGGAAAAAATAAATATTTTTCCTAGTTTCTAAATGAAAGCTTCACAGGTTTCTATCACAGTCCGGCTGATGGAGATATAAGCTTTGAAAACCTTAAGTCCTCAAAATTTTGGCCTGTTGCTAAATAGCGTAGGGTAACTGCCAACCGCTGTTTTGGGCAAATACTTTCCCTCATATTTGAAGTATTTTGTTTTTTAATATGAGGAGAAACCATATTTAATAAATTATTGAATAAGTTTTCATTCATCCGAAAATAATTATAGTAGTCTGATTGTTACTTTACTGAAAACTCGTTGATTAAGTTTAAATGGGTGAACTTATCCCTGTCCAATCGCCAATCCTTCATCCACAAGCGTCTTTTCCTCTTTTTTATTCCAATGCCATGGCGATCACAATTGTTAAGCACGCGCTATCTATTTAAAAAGTAGGTATAAATCTGCGTGTGAAAAAGATGACTGACTGTTCTTATCGTGAGCTAACTGTGAACTGAGTTTTTTAAATTTATTTATTCCTGATTTTTACATTAGTAAAATACAGAGAGAGTTTAGTTAGAAGTTTTACAAAATTAATAGTACATAAAAATAACAGAATAGTAAAAATACATAAAAAGAAAATAGATAATTATTATACTAAACATTGTAATCAAGATAAAATCAAAAATATAGCCCTGAGTCGACACTGCATCAAAATATGGAAAATGAGTTAAATACTGACAGTAATATTGATCGTGTATGGTGTAAAAATACTGAAGGGTGATTCCTCAGTATTTTTGTCATTCCAATACTGTCAGCAATATTGACCGTGTATGGCCAGAATCAAATTTAAGAATTAAAATTAAATGTTTTTTCAATTGATTTCCTTGAGCATTAAGTCAGGCTTGGCACCTTTCTTCAACAGCAACAGAGGCAGAATGGCACTGAATATGTTTACCGCTCGACGTTTCAGGCTACTTCAACACTTACTAGACAAACGCTCTAAGCTCCCAATCAATTACAAAAGACTCATCTACATGACCATCATACGACCTATTTGGACTTACGGAGTAGAGCTTTGGGGCTCCACTAAGCCATCGAATTCTTCTCGTATCCAATCCCTACAATCCAAAATCCTTCGTAAAATCCTCAACGCTCCTTATTTTGTTAAGAATATAGTCATCCATAGCGACCTTAATGTCCCATTTGTTGCTGATCTGCCCCGATCCCGGTATCTATCCTTTCATAACAAACTTCATTTCCACTCAAACCCTCTAGTTTCAAACCTAGCTTCCTCTTCAATTCCCGATAATCCTCCGAGGCGTCTGAAAAGAAGATGGCCACGTGACCTTCTTAGTTGAACATGCGATTTGAGTACTACCAGTGGGTAGTTTCTCTACTTGTCATTATGTATCACTCAGCCAATTTACTTGTTATATTACTGTAATATAGTTGTAAATAGCAATAAATAAATTAAAAAAAAAAAAAAAAAAAGAATTAAAATTAGGTTATAATTTATCAGAATACATAAGTAATGATACATAGAGTTTCTAGAGTAGCCTAATACATTAGCTCCGGGTTAATAAGCTCTAGATCCCAAGTTGGATTTGTACCCTCATCTGTGGTAAATAAAGAATTAAATACTTTATTTACAGATTAAATTTTATTCAGTTAACAGCCGTGAATCGACTAAGTGTGATCAATAGACTCTTCTGTGGGCTCTCCGTGTCTTTATAAAGTGGGACTTAAGGTAAATCTTGGCAGTTAAGCGTGATGTTAGCATGTGCACCCCTCCACTAACCAAACCCGAAACCGCAATCCTCCCACCTACACCTTGGCCACCCTTCAAACGCTCTCAAGTCGGAACAGCTTGTATTAACTTTTTAGAAATTCGTTCACTACTAAGCCCAGCAACTTAACAAGCCTATCTATTAATGTTGGTAACGCTATCATTTCAATTTTATTCACCGGTTACACGCATCGCAATTCCGCATTTTGTAATCTCCTAAATTATCCATTGTCCTCATCCTTTTTTGGACCTACACCTTACTTTACTTTATGCAACATAAGTTTATAAAAAATGTTTTAAAATTGAAATTGTTTAAACAAAGAAATAGTTTAAAAGTCAAGTCATTGCCGAACAACTAAACGGTCGGATAACGTAATTGTCTTGGAGGATCCCAATGATCTGCTAAGCTCCTCCTGACCCTGATAAAATTAGGAAGGGGTTGGTAGAACCATGGTTCAGACAGTACCATGGTTCTCCCTCGATTCGAACAATACCACCCGGGTACTAAGACGGTGGAGGAACGCCTATTGTGGGTTCTGAGGTACTCAGATATTTAATGAATGTACCACTTGAATTTAATCAATATACTGTTCTCAACCCGACGATCAGTTCTATTTAATATTGATTGCTTATTTATTTAATATTGTTCCATTTATATTATTTATAAGTTTCATTCATGGTTACTTGAGCCAACCAACGAATGATAATCAATTTGTGTGGAAAATAGTTGAGTGGTTAATTCTAATGATGGATTGAATTGGACTGAATTGTGTCAACGTTTCGGCCTACGATGTACAAAGGCGATGGAAAGCACTTCAGTTGACAGTCAGCGCAGAAGAGGCACTCACATTCGGCCCTGAAGATGGCCTACATCGTTGGCCGAAACGTTGGCACAATTAAAAAATAAGTTTCACTTATTTTGTGTTACCTTTGACTGCAGCCCTGGCCAGTTTAATCCATCATAATAATCATAATCGTGCATCATTAAGCGAATGATAACCTCGCAAATATTATTTTTTTCTTTCTCCTTTTCGTCTGTCTTTTTCTCATCATTTCTGCTCCCTTTTGCTTCCTTTCTTTCGACCCTTCGCTTTTTATTTTTTTTCAACAAGAACCTTGATTTATTTTCATTTTTTCCGCTCTTTTCTCTACCCAGGCAGTCTTTTTATGTTATTTTTAATTTTTGTGTTTTCCTCTCATTTGTTTTACATATCCTCTTACGCTCTTGTATTCATGGATTTTGTCAATGACTTTCATGTTTAGTCTGCCTTGGCCCATTATTATGTCCGTAGAATCTTCTTATTCTTATTTCGGAATATAATTCTTTCATCTGGTTGGGTCATATAGCTTTTATTTAAAATTATTTTATATAAAATTATAATATAAAATTATAATTATATTATATAAATATATTAACCCATATGGCATATGGTGGCGTCTCGGTCAGACTCGAGGAGAGGTTGAAGCAAATTATGAACTGTTCGCTTCGATTTGTCTTCGACGCCCCGAGGTCTCATGTGTCCCGCCGGTACGCTGTGGGAAAGTGGCTTTTCCCTTCTATCCATAGACTTTACTTCCTTGGTTCTTTCTTATATCAAACTATCAACTCACAACATCCATCTTATATCTATAGTCTCCTACAATTCAAATCCTCTATCCAATCCCAGGGCGCAAGATCTACCCCTACTGGTCTTTATATCCGTTCCCACAGAACCAAAACTTTTGAGCGTTGCTACCCCGTTCTATCTCTCTTTGGAACTCACTCCCTCTCGATATCCGTCATGCGTCTTCTTTAACCTCCTTTAAATCCAAACTTTTCCGACATCTTCTAAATTCCCAGTCAGATGCTTTATAATCAATAAATAACTTATAGATACATTCAACTTGATCGATTGATGAACTACTGTAGAGTGAGGAATAACTCCTAATGATATCATTTTTTTTTATTATTAGATGCTAATATTTATTCACTTATTTTTCCAAAAGCCTGTTTCTTATTATAATTTGTAATTTGGTCTGTTTTTTAATTTTAATTTTGTATCACATTTTCTTATTTTCTACTAAAACATACCTGTTTAGTTATTTCCTTTCAAGATATTATGTAAATATTGTTATAGTTATTTAATTTTGTTCATCTCTATTATTCTAAAGGGACCTGGTCCAAGAATAAAATTATTTTTCTATTATATTCTATTCTAATATCGCATACAGCAGATTGTATGTTATTGATGTTTCTCTTAGATTTGCAGGAATATGAGTATTTTGGATAAATGATAAATGGTTTCTGAGATGGCCTATAGCCCATTGTCATTTACTCCTGGCAAACAGGAGGAAACAGAAGGAACAAGAGGATTTTGGTCCTGAAGAGTAAAATATTGTGTCTGCTGTGAATTTATGATTTCACTGTTTGCTTGTTCCATTGTCATTGTGTGGAATATGATTCAAAATAAAGCATCATATTCATTTACGAGTTTTCTTTGAATTTTGGATTGATTTGTTTATTTCTTTTGTGTAAGGACGTTTTTCTGAACCCCTAGATTCTGCTCCATGTATTCAATTAGTTCTTTGTATAATTGTATTAGGTTCGTCATTTGTTTCGTAAGTGAAGATCTGTAGTCCAGAAGATGTGATGGTTGTTTGCAGCGCCTTTCCCATGCAATATGCGTATTTTGATTAAATATAGTCCGAGAAGACGTACATACTTTTACATGGTTGTCAATTTTGATTACTGGACAATTTTTTGTTTTGGGCGTCAAGCTTTCGTAGAAGCTAACGTGGCTCGAATTTGTATAATTTTTATCCTTTCCATTTACAAATCAGGGCCGCATCAGCCACGAGGTTGCTAAGGTCCCTACCAATACAATTTCTCAATTAGCCTGAAGTTTGGTGTTTGTTAACTGTGCTTCGAATAATGGTGGGAAAATAATGGCTGTCTGCTTCTCAGTGGTGTGTTTTGTTAGCATTAATAATTACTCGTATCCACCCGCCTATTTAAACGATTATATATTTACCTCATATATTACATGACTAATTATTGATATTATGGCATAGCCTAAGTACCTTCTCCTCATTCCATGTAAATCTAAAATATTAGCACATATATACTTAATTAGTAAATTAGTTATTATTTAGTAAATATTGTCATAATATCCATAAGTTAACTATGTTCTTTATATCTTAGTACAGAAGAATTGTTTTCTTATGCTATTCTTTTTTTTTTCACAGGTGAGTTTTTCTTTTCCTACTATTTTAGAGGTACGTAAGAATAAATAGTTTTCAAGTATTAATTTTTAGAATTCATTATTTTTTTTTTTTTTTATAGCCAAGTAATTATAACTCTTTTTTGGGGTAAATGTTTATGTATATGTATGACAAAGCTAAACGAAAACCAATTGAGCTACCCTGGTTCGCCTCTCGGTCATAGACATATCCTTTCTTTTCTCTGATCCCATGTCCCCGCGTTCTCGCAATTTGCGATGTTATACGAGGGGAAGAATGTTCTTTGAAAATTATTTTAATCTGGATCTTGTTGACTTACATCATATATATTATTATAATTTATTTTATTTTATTTGTTATTGATTGTATTAATTTTTAAATAGTTTTATTTGAAAAGAAAAGATATGTCCAGGACCGGGACTCGAACCCGAGTCGCCCAGGACACTAGCCTGGAGCTGTGCCAATTGAGCTATCCATGTTCGCCTCTCGGCCACAGGCATATTTTTACATCAAGATTTAATTACTTTGCCAAGTTTCACTTCCCTATCGAATATTCGATTATAGTTTTAATTTCGGATCCTATTATCAGTCTCTAGAAGTGGACAGTCAGTATATTTTAAGACCTTAACAAAATATTGTTTTGTCATGTCAGAGTAAAAGTTAAATTAAACTTCCAGCAAAAAAAAAATCAATGCTATGGCATTGAGCATTGTATCGCAGCAGTTTCTATTTCTAAAGTGACACAAATCAAAAATAGTTTAGGTTATGTGTCATATTGGTGTGTGACTTATGACCGTGAAATATCTTTATATGACTTTATCAAAACTGTAACCACTTAGCGTGAGAGCTTGAGAGCCTGTCCGCCAGGTGGCACTTGTGGTACTCTTAATGGCTTAATGCTATTCCAAGCTCACTAATAGTTTTCCCCGTTTTTTCCGAAAAGGTAGATATTTGACTTAAAATCACTTTAAAACTACTAGTGCGAAATGTCTTTTGGAATAATTCGGAAATCGATTTGAGTTATTTGATGGCTCAGTGTAGCCCCCAACATCTCCTCCTTAGCTTCGAATAGGTCTTATAATAGTCATGTACGTGAATCTTCTTCTTTTTAGACGCTTAGAGCGTTTGTCTAGTAGGTGTTGAAATAGCTTGAAACGGGAAATTCCTTATGTTTTATGAAACAGTAATAAGTTATAAACATATATTTTTATTTAGTCGCTTTATCGTATTATAAATATATTGAATAAAATATTGGAAACTCGTGTTGTTTTACACTCAATGCGACCCATTTCAGAGGCGAAGTGTTATTTTGATCATTCTTTTTATAATATATCCGGACCCCAGGACCACAGATCTCTTCCTTGAGCTGAGTGTCTTGTAAATCGGAGGGGATCCGAATAAATTATCTCTATTTCCGTCGAGGAGCCATTCCCTATATGTGTGTGTGAGTTCTAGTCAGCGTATAAATCTCAGTCGAGTCAAGTCAGTGAGTCACTAGAGCCCCGTCAGTCCATGAGTTAGGACTCAGCTGTGGTGCCAACTGAAGTCCGGGAGTCCTGAGTAGTGAGCAAGATCTAAGGGGAGTCATCTCAGGGTAGGAAGGATAACACTAGGAACTGTTCAGAAGAAAGTCAAATATTAATGGAAGAAATCAATGATGGCAGTAAGGTCAACTATTATTAAAAAAACCTGTATCACTACAACCCGTGAACGGGTTTGGGGTTCAGTACATGGTAGATACTGTACTGTTTCATGGGCGACAGTTCTGCAAGGAGTTGACATGTCCTAGGTTACGCTCAACCGCCAGATTTCCCCCCTTATTTTGGGTACCCTATTTTTATAATATTTTATAGAGGCTGGGTGAGCCCCAGTAGGGTCCTAGATTCTATATGATCCATCTCCCGACGCTGACAGACTGAATAAAAGTCTTGCCTACAGCGAGATTTGAACCAGTTTTTCCGGCTCTACCACTGAGCCACTGCGCTCCCTTCAAATATTATTAGTCAAAATAAAAATTTTTAAAACTATTCGCCAACGAATTTTTTTATTTTAAAGTTACACGAAGCAAATTGCACAGGTTACATCCAGGTAATGTAACTAAAGTGATACCTTCGCTAAGATTGAGATAGCCTTGTAAATATTTTAGGAACAAGCTCATAAAAAGTTCTGAGCCGAATGGTAAAGGTCCGAGGCGTAGAAGGGAGAATTACGTTAAGGTTAATCTAACGAGTTTGGTTTTAAGAGGTAATACATAGATGGAGATTATGATTGGTGGTATCCATGCCTTGCTTATGGATGTGCCACGCTTTATTAGTAGTAACATATTTGAGATATCATAAATAATATTGATCATCCGATTTTTTTTATTTTATGGATATTAAGTCTGTATCTAAATATTTGCAGATTAACTATATATATATTTTCTAAATTATTATGAGTCTTAGCTAGTAAAGGAAGCGATGCTGGTCAGTGTGTAGAGTTCTTATAGTGAGAATTTTGGGATCAGATACGCCCTGTCACCAGGTTGTTTACAGCAATATAATCTGTTAACATCCATATTTCAACACTGAGGGATCTGTATCTTCTGGGCCATCCAGGCTCTGTAAAGGTGTTACTCTTGGGAAATTTTGATTGAGAGTGAGCTACACCAGGCGACCTCCATTGGGTAAAAAACGGTTCAGTACTAATTCACCTGAGCCCACGACCCTTAATATGTTGTAGTAGTTCATGCTTTAAAAAAAATATAAATTTCACCTAATTATTGTTATTTATGATATTATAAGATCTGAATATAGTATCAAAAGGTCTAAGAGATATTTATTTATGTAGGATGGAAATAGTTGGGGGTGCAGTCAAAAATTACACAACAAATAAGTGGAAACCCATTATATTTTATGTGTGCCGACGTTTCGACCTTTGTAGGTCATCTTCAGGGCCAATAGCAACTGCACCACCGAGTAGCCACTCCTATTGTCCCTGAAGATGACCTACACAGTAGGTCGAAACGTCGGCACACACAAAATATAATAGGTTTCCACTTATTTGTTGTGTAATTTTTGACTGCACCCCCAACTATTTCCATCCTACATTAGTATTTACAGTCAACGAATTTCTTTCCTACGTATATATATTTAGTTGTTTTTTTTCCCGGGCTTTTACAACCTTTGGTCATACGCCGAAACCCAGAACATTTTGTCGGCAATACTCTGGGCCTTCCCAATCTCCATCCGCCAAGCTTCTTGCTGCCATCACCAACTCCTTCTAGCCAAGTTTTCCTCTGAGATATAGTCTAATATCATTTTCAGCCATATCTCGGGGCCCATTCTTCTCAGATGACCATACTACTGCAGCTGGTTGATCCCAATTTTGTGCATTATCGTTTCCGTTTTAACTATATCTCTTATGGCAGAATTTTTAACTCGCTCAATTCTTGAAATACGACCACTTCTTATCCAAAAATCCATTTCTTCAGCTTCCAGCCAATGTTCATCTCTTGGTCTAACGACCCACATTTACGAACCATAAAGGGCTATACTTTCAAAAAAGGAATGAAAAATTCTCTTTTTGGTTTCTAGCGAAACACTTGGGCTCCGCAGTACGGAGTTTACAATTCCGTTAATCTTTTTTTTCCTTTGGTGATGTTTTCCTTCACATCAGTCTCAAGTGTTACCTTGCTATCTATGTACACTCCCAAATACTTAAAGAGATAACTCCGATTTTTGAAAGACCAATCTTCGAGAGAAGATGTAGAAGCGTTGAAGTATTTATTAAAGTGATATATGTTATAAGTCGGGCGTAATTCGAATAAACTAGATACCCTCAATTAGTTTAAAAAAAAAAGTAGTAGTTGGTTGTGAGCTCGGGTAGATAACATACCTCCACAACTTTTGGGTTAAAAACAGTTAAGTTAAAAGTAGTAATGCAAATTAGTGCTTCTCTGGTAATCGGTGACCTGAAATTTGGTAATCGAAGTGTATAGACTGATTGATGATTCGGAAACGAACCGTCGGTATCTCTAAGCATAATATTATTGTTAAATTTAGATATAACAATAGTAATATTAGCACAGACAGCTCTGTATAGATAACACTGTTCTGCAAAAAAAAACTTTTCTCCCCTCCCTTGAACAATTTTGCCTGTTTCTCATGTTTTCAGGTGTGCTGAGTCCGAATCCGAACTCAGAAAAATTCTATCACCCTCTGATTTTGAGAGAAAAGAGGTGAAACTTGGAAAAAATGAAAAATTGTATTTGAAAATTATTGTCTTTATTAGAACAGATTTTTTTTCTTTTTCAACAATAAAATATAATTAATTGAATCCTGCATGCTATCAGGTATAATACTAGATATGACACAACTCAAAAAATATACACACATCGTCAATGAGTAGTTTTTTTTCTTTTGTACTCTTCCTCCTCTGTCTCCCGCTGCAGTGTCCAGCAGTAATCCGCCAGCATCTTCTCATTCCATTTGCCAGAATATCTTTTTTCCATTCTGGATATGTCTTGGTGGAATCGTTCTCCATGTTCGTCCAAAACTGCACCCAAATTTGGGGCGAAAAAGTCTAGGTGACTATGCAGGAAATGTATTTTTAAGGACATATTGCATCCCAATGTTTTATATGAAGTAAGCAGTTCTTGGACTATTTTTCGGTAGTCTCTAGATTTTTTGTTTCCCAAAAACTTAGCACATACCTCTCGAAAAGCAATCCAAGCCTTTTTCTCAGTAGTATTTAACTTTGCTTCAAAAGTGAGGTCCTTGAAAAACTGAAAAAACACTTTTAGCCATATTTCTTTAACCACTTGTAATATTCCCATCAAATTTTTTTCGTTCAAATATACTTCATTGCGCTCAAAATCATCGGGCTTTTGAATTTTTTTCACTATGTTTTGATGCCGACAAAAAATTCGTCAAATCCACAAAAAACTCACCTTTTTGGATAAAAAACTAGAATTTCTCAGGAAACTGTGTGTGATAGACAAAATCTGACTTCAAATTCGTGTTCACCACATCTGATAACAGTAAGAAAGCATGTTTTGGTTTGAAGGAGGATTTTCGTGCAGAACAGTGTAATTACTTCTAGTATTGTGATTGATATTCCACTTTGCTCTTTAAATGTATCATGTTTATACACACCATGTTTGACATGACATGCAAGACAGTTTGACCTATTAATCTATCTTGCAACATTTAAAAAATGGAATAATCTTTAATTAAATGATTTATGATTTTAGCCAATACCAAGCATTAAAATTACTTCATTACTTATGAAAATGAAATAGCTAAAAATATCCTACTGCAACGAGTACAACTTATGGCTTGTTTTATGCAAAATCAGTTCTTGTGAGGCTACTGCAATTAATGCAAAGACCCGATTTGATCCATCGCTTCTCCGTGTTCTCTTCCATTTTAACTAATTATTTATTGTAAAAGCTTTGTACCTTTTACCTGTACGCGTCGATTTGTATTCTAGCTAGCTAGAGCCTTTTTGAAAATTTAAACTCTTAAAATATTCAGGAATTCCAGTCAATGTCGTGATGAATTGTTAAAAAGTAGTGATTTTCCAACAACAAAGAAAAAAAAAGAGAGAGAGAAATTGAAAATCCCGTCGACTGAATCGGTAATGGTTCCCCAACGAGCCGTCTAAACGTCACGAAGCTACATGATATTGATATTAGCCGTTAATTAGACCAAAAGGTATGACGAGGGAGATATTCGAGATGGTGTAATCGATATTAATTAATTAATAAGTTGAGTTTACTAAAATCCGGTAGGAACAATATTTAATAAAGAACTTTATATTTCCTTATATAACCGTTGGATTTGGACCAAAGAAAAGCAACGTTCAGTGATCCGTTTTTGTTTTTTTTCGGGCGGAAGGCTTATCAGGCGCCGAAAATCATTGAAGACTTTTGGTACAGTGCGGGAACAGTGTTTTACCAAAAAATTCAAAAATGGTCGCACAAGTGTTACGCACTATGACGACCGTTTACCGGCACAAATGAAGAAAACATTCACGTGATATGGTCACTAAAAGAGGCCTTGAGGGGGCCGTCGATTTACCTCGGACGACCAATGAAAGAAGCTATGCATTCCTGGCTCGCAGCTCAACCGGAAACCTTCTCTTATGAGGGCATGATGAAGCTTGTACAACGATGGACCAAAAACCCTCGAAATATCATGTATACTTGTATGTTTCCTATTTGATTACAATAAAATCGTATAACTATTCTCGTATTATTACATAATTATGGTATATATCACTATTATACAGGGTGGCCCAAAAAAGACTGAAGGATTAAAAATAACTGTATTTTTTTGTTTTTATTTTTTATAAATTTTTTTTTATGTTTATAAATATTTAATTCATGGAAATTTTTTACATCTAAGTGTGAAATATAACATCTCTCAAATGGTGTCCATTTTCTTGCAAACAAAAATTGGCTCTTTTAACCGATCGACCTCTTCCATGTTCCTCAAAACGGGAGACTAAGTTCCTAATCATGTTGTCACTGGGTGCTGTTCGGACATTAAAATGACGACGATAATTTCGTTGAGTTGTAATAATTGACCTTCCAGAAGAATAAAAAAAATCAATGATTTTGACGCGTTTCTGCACATCATATGTAGCCATGATTTATCTCCAAAAACCAGTAAATAACCTGCAAAAGACAAAAAAAAAATTATTAAACACACAAAAGATATAACTAGTTTTAATCCTTCAGTCTTTTTTGAGCCACCCGGTATAATAAAATTTTATTGATGCAATATTTTATCGGCGTTGCCTAGCGACGGATCCAGGAACTAGCTTTTGTTTAGTCTTTTGTCGACTTCGATCAATTAAATTATAAATATTTTTAAGAAGCGCTAAATACCATGTGGCCAGATTGCTATCAGCTGATTGAGAGAAATGCTGATGATATGATCGTGTCCCCTGAAACTGTACACTTTGCTATTTACAACTTAACTAATTTCTTTTAAATTTTATTGTTTAAAATTTTTTTTTTTTATAAATAGTATGAAGTATGAAAGTGGCAATCTTAATTCAAGATTCAGGATAAAATTCCTAAGAAAAACATCAAAATAGTTACATCCCATTATTTATATTGATCTTATTGAAACACTGATTCAGTGAAATCAAGTTAGTATAACGTTCTTTATTATTTTGAAGTGTACAGATTCCTGCAATTGTGTCCTTGGATTATTCCTTAAAATATGATATGATTATTTATTATCTGCCACATTGTTATCATAACAATTTTCATTATCCTTGCGTTTAATCAAGTTTTCGTTTGATGATTAGTTTTGTGTGTACATGTATGGCTCACTTAGATATTTTTTTTTTTTTTTTTTTTTTTATTAATTATTTATTGATATTTACAACTATATTACAATAATATAACAAGTAAATTGGCTGAGTGATACATAATGATATGATATAATGACATGTAGAGAAACTACCCACTGGTAGTACTCAAATCGCATGTTCAACTAAGAAGGTCACGTGGCCATCTTCTTCTCAGACGCCTCGGAGGATTATCGGGAATTGAAGAGGAAGCTAAGTTTGAAACTAGAGGGTTTGAGTGGAAATGAAGTTTGTTATGAAAGGATAGATACCGGGTTCGGGCCAAATCAGCAACAAATGGGACATTAAGGTCGTTATGGATGACTATATTCTTAACAAAATAAGGAGCGTTGAGGATTTTACGAAGGATTTTGGATTGCAGGGATTGGATACGAGAAGAATTTGATGGCTTAGTGGAGCCCCAAAGCTCTACTCCGTAAGTCCAAATAGGTCGTATGATGGTCATGTAGATGAGTCTTTTGTAATTAACTGGGAGCTTAGAGCGTTTGTCTAGTAAGTGTTGAAGTAGCCTGAAACGTCGAGCGGTTTCTTGTCTTTTCAGTCTTGTATGAGGATACATATTTTTTTTAAATTAAAAAAAAAAGAAGTTAGTTACTGTGGCAGTAACTAATATGAGATTTTTTTAAATGACCCCTATACTTTTGGGTTCCATTGTTGTAAACTTTACCTAAAACAAACTTTATAGTCATCGAATCTGAGTGAGCTCGTACTCTCAGAAGAATTATATGGACTGAAATGATTATTTCATATGGATTCATTGCGGTGTGTTAGTGTAAAGAAATGGAGTAGCCATCTTGAGTTAGCCACACCACAGCAGCGCTGTTAAGTAAAGCAATGCATTAAAGACACACCTCTTAGGGGCTACTTATCTCCAGTGGCCCATAACAGTGCTGCTGCTGCACTCTGTCCGCCGAATGTCGCATAACGCTTTTATCTCCTTCTTTATGCTTCCGACCGTTGGGTAGTAAAGTGATCCATGATGGCTAATAAAAGGGAATATTGTAATCTCTTCTTATTATTGGCAAGGTATAAGGGAGTGGTCTTTGCGCTTTTTACGCCCTCATCCAATATTCAAAAGTGTAAAAAATACGTTTGCTCATGCGTAAGGAAAATAGTTTTTAAATTAGTAATAATAGAGTATCTAGTAAGACGTATAAGGGTGGCTCGATGATAGAGCGCTGAGTTGCTGTTGGGAAGATCCTGGGTTCTAATTCGGCTGTGGCAGGTTTTATTTCATCGGCTAACATCCGGGCATGGGTCATGTGGGATATGGGAAACTCCTCAGATTATTCCAGCCTATGAATTAGTTACACAAAGTAGGTGAATAACTTGCCGGTGGAGTGTGATGTAGGACAAATCACTTCCTTGTACAACCGTTGTCCAAGAAACAGTACAACCTCTACTATGTATTGAACCCAAGACTTTTCATGAGTTGTACTAGTATTGGTACAGGGTTTTTTCCCAACTAAACCGTTAAGTACCTTCTGTAGTACAATTTAATGAGCTTCAATATAATTTGTAAATTGAATACGGAGTAATGATAAATAAATAATTTAAATGGATTCAGTGCCATCCTTTTGAATGACTAACTAACTAATTTGGCCCAACAACCTAGTGATGAGTCCTGGCCTCCACCAGCAGCTTCTGCCATTCGTCGCGGTTCTGTGCAGCTGCCATCCAGATGCATACACCAAGGATGTTCCCTGCATCAGCCGCTACTCCGTCACTACACCTAACCCTGGGTCTTCATCGTCTTCTTGTCCAGTATAGAGGCTCTGTCAGCAGCTTCCTGGGCAAGGCTTCCTCACTCATAAGAGCCGCAACCGCCCCAGTTTTATGACCTGGACAATATTTAGTTCTCTGAAGACGCCATACAGCCCCTGGTTCTTGCGTCTCCTCCAGTATCCATCCACCAGCACTCGTCCATATATCCTGCGAATCCAATCTAATCCAATTCAGTTAATTAGTTAATTAGCTCAGTTGGCAGAGAACCACAACGGATACGTGGGAGACCCGGGTTCGAATCAAGGCTCTGTATGGGGGCAGTATTATGAAGTTTCCAGTCATCAACTTTATTAAAAATTCGATAAATTATATGCAGATATCACTTTGTTTTCGAAATTCCAATACTTCCTCTACAACATACACTTAGATTAATTGTTTTAATTAAATAAATACGTTTAAGGTATAAAATGAAGGAAATACTATTTATAAATTATTTTATTTGGAACTTAATGTCATTAGAGCCGGATACGTCATTAATCTGCTATTTTTGTCGACGTGGCCCAAAAAAGTTTAACATGGGGACCCTGAGACACTTGCCAGTTGTTAGCTGACACTGATGGCGATGTGGGTTGAAAAAATAAAAAATCCCCCGCCCGCTGAAGTTTGATATTTCAGTTTCCATTTCATCAGTTCGTTAGAAAAAAATCACTTCTTCCCACCCTCTCTCTCTCTCTCCCTCTTCCCCCCCCTATCCCCCCTCTCTCTCCCTCTCTCACCCTCTCTCTCTCTCTCTCCCTCCCCTCTCTCGCTCTCTCTCTCTCTCCTCCCTCCCTCCCTCCCTCCCTCCCATCATAGATATTAGACACAACAAAATTGCGTTTGACAATTTAAATAAATACAATGATTTCCTATGTTTTTATTGAAAATACATCATTAACTTTAAACAACAACAAAAAAAACAATCTACGAAAAAAGATGCTCTGGTTATAATACAGTCCTATTTGCTGATAGATTCTATCTTTGTATATTGTCTGTTCTATTTGTGCTGTTAGATATTATCTTTGTGTATTGTTAGTGTTACGAGTTATTTGTTTCGATTATCGTTGTTGTACCTTTGACCCTTATAGAACCTTTAGCCCCACGATTGGTAGTTATGTTTAGAATGTAATTTTTTAAAAAATACGGTTAAAACCTCTCTAATTACTAGAGTTCCTGATTCTCTCTTGTAATAGTTTCTCGTTATTTAACTTTTGGGGGGAATTTCTATGTTTTTTAATAGTGTTTATAGAATTTATTTCAACGACCAGTCACTTCACTTTTTTTTTGGGGGGGGGGGGCGGTAGTGGCAGTTTTAAGTCTAATTACTGCGCATGTTCGAACATAAGTCAAAGTTCGACTGAGGATTTCATGGGAATAATTTTTTCAGCCTGTCTGTTCCATGACTAAATCCGCTGTAAGATTGAAAAATTCTTTGACATTAATTTCATTCAAGCCATAATAAGAATTTGAGAGTAGAAAAGGAAATTCGTCATTTCTTTATTAAATTCTCAGTCAATTGATATATTTTCATTAAAACATTAAAATCTATCACCTTGGCGATCTGTAGTAATATCTAACTATATTGCGAAGATTAAATAAGCACTGATATGAGAAGAAGTCTAAGGTTTATTACTTCTGTGTACAAGTTTCAAGTTCAAGTTGATGATTTCAAAATATTTTTGATCAATATGATTTTATAGGAAACGATAAAATAAATAATTTGAGCAACTATGACCCTCGACTGGTCTTGGATTCAGTATATGGTAGAGACTCCTTGTACTGTTTGTAGGAGAACGGCAGGGAGGTGTTTTGACGTCGTGCAATATTATAAATATGTACCTTAATGATAATGACACAAAGAAAGTCGCAATAATAGTTTGATTCAATCTTGACTTCCTCTTCATGGCAGCTAAGTCTCAATTTCTTTTAAATATATTTTAAAAAAAAAATTCTGTCCCACTACAACCCTTGACGGATCTTGGGTTCAGCACATGGTAGAGACTGTACCTGTATGACAACGGTTGTGCAGGGAGGTGGTTTGTCCGATAATCCGCCCAACAGCAAATCCTACAGGGTGATGTAGGGTTCTTCACCACAACGACTCAGCTCTCTATATTTTTTTTATGATGGATTGAATTTTTCAGGAGTGCATTCAAAAATAACACAAAATAAATTAAACATATTTTTTAATTGTGCCAACGTTTCGGCCGATGATGAAGCCCATCTTCAGGGCGAATGTGAGTGCCTGTTCTGTAGTGACTCGTCTAACTCACAACTCAGATGTAATTTTTTTATTCATTTTTTTCTGGCAGATATTTTTTACATATATGTTGATATATATTTTAATATTTATTTTTTACTAGCTGTCCCGGTAGAAGTTCCCCTATTTGTCTAAAACCATTACAATGGCAACTTCATTGATTCTAGGTGCATTGAGACATCTCACATGTTCTCCTACAGAAGTTTTACCAGACTCTGATTACAACTTTATGATTACCAGATCGCATAAGATCCAGTGCAGTTTTAAACCATGTTATCAATTGATTGAGTTTGTGATACAAAGTTTATAATTGTTCTACAATAGACCTCCTCACTGGACTGTTATTTGCACAACACTTATCAATTTCTTTTGCAGTATAGCCCATTTATTTCATTTGCAGAAATTTATAGTCGCCATCTGTCACCGGCAACAGCGAACCTGCTTTATGGTAGATATATTTGGCCTTGTATCTGGAAATTAGGGGGGAGCGGAGTGGCTCAGTGGTGGAGCACTGAGTAGCCATGCCGGAAATCCTGGTTCAAATCCCACTGCAGGCAGTTACTTTTATTTAGTCTGTTTGCGGCGGGAGATGGATCATATAGGATCTAGGACCCTCCTGGGGCTCACCCAGCCTCTATAAAATATTATAAAAACAGGGTAACTTAAAATAAGGGGGGAGAACCTGGCGGTTGAGCGTGACCTAGGGCTAGTCACCTCCTTGCAGAACCGTTGTCCATGAAACAGTACAGTATCTACCATGTACTGAACCCCAGACTCGTTCGCGGTTCGTAGTGGTTACAGGTTCAGGTTCATCTGAAAATTAAACAGAAAAGTCATATTTTTACACAACAACTTAAAAATCAATAAACGAAGTAAGCCTTTTTACCTTAAAAATTGTTCTGTTGCCCCAAAAGAAGTGATTTGGAAACAGTTGTTGTATTTTTGTATGTTTGTAAGGAAATGTATTGAATCCGTTTCAGTTTCCAAAACCGATGAGTACAATGGCTCTGGTAGCGGAACCAATATATATATAGATAATGGCACGTAAACCCTAATAAACTTTTACTAACAACTAACGCGCCTTTGTTCTGCTTTGATTGGCTTCAAATATTTGACAGCTGGGAACATAGTGGTTTGTATGGGAATAGAAAATTGTTGTTTTTATTATTTCCCTCATCATTTTTACGTTTTTTCTGTCCATAAGAACCTTTTTTGTGCCTTAACGAAAATATGAGAAAAAAAAAATTAGCTGAATTGGTCGAGCCGTTCTCCGGTTTTGGGCTTAGCAACACATTTGTTGATTAATTTTTATTTATATAGATTTAAATGCAAGGTTTTGTCCTCAATTTAGGATAGCGACTTAATAAAACATGTTGATACCAAGGAAGGTCTGTAGACGGTATAGGGTGGTATACAGATTAAATAATTTGCAAAAATTCAAGTCATAGCTGGATTTAAACCCGAACCATGAGCGCGGCTACTCAGCTCAATATACACTGTACGCACTCTCTGTAGCTTTCCGATTCCCGTTTTTACATCAATACCTTTCGATGTATTTCATGTTAACATATCACACTAGTTTTTCTCAAGAGATACAACTGAAAATTCTATGTGTTTTCGGTGGTGAGTTATGACCACGAAAGAATTGAGTTAATATCTCTTTATCACTCATCAAACTGTATCAACTTCAGAGCTTGTCTGCCAAAAGGGTTTGTTTCCCTCTTAGGACACTGGTGGTATTCCAAGCTCACGTTTTTTTCGAAAAATGTAGGTTTTGAACTAATGCCAAATTTGTAATCCTAGTACTGTGTATTCAACATATCGATACTATTTTCGATTCGCTATCCCTCGATAGACAGACTTGGATAAGATCGATAGCCCGCAGAAGATGGGCCGGCACGCCATCCCTTAATATCCGTAATAGCCCATCACTCCCTCGCTCTAATATTTATTATCTCTAATCGATAATCAATCATCTCTTTTATCTCCTTCGTCTTTGTTTGTTGCCTCGTATCCATCTTCTTTTCCATTCTGTTTTTTTTTTTTTTTGTAATGACCTCTTTGCCGATGTTTCTGTCTCTCGCGATTATTCCAGTCATTACTCTTGCCTTAGATTAGATTTACTAATAGCAATCTGTAAATCATAATTTGTTCCTGATACGATTTATTTAGTTACTGAGTCTTTTGGATTACATCTTTTTTTTCTTTCTTATTTTTTTTTTTTGTTCATTTAACGTCACTTTAAACTCTGTATGGCTAATCGGACGATTGTACATTTGGAGCTCTATATTTTGCCTATCCAGTTTTAATTAGGATAGGGATTTTTAACGAGTACCTGACATCGCACATATCCCGAAGGACGTGATAACCAAGGGTTTTCACTCCCTTTAAAAAATCCCAGGGCACCTGCCGGGCTTCAAAACCCGTAATAGCTTTTATTTTAGATCTAATCAAGTTATATCTTTTTACTATACAAATAGTTTTTAGTTATCACCGTGTGATATTATATTTTACATATGAGGCGTTCAATAGATAGGGAGATCAGAATCAAATAACACCCAAATTTCAAAAATTGTTTTCCCTACTTTTGTCAAGCAATGTTCAGAACCAAAAAAAATTCAGGTTCAGAACCGGACTAAAGCCATGAAAAATAAGGCGTATAAGTGTCGTGTTAAACAAAATTGCTTAATCAGACATCGAAAAATGTGAAGAAAGTCGATTTTTGAAATTTCGGAGTAGCCATGCCGGAAATCATGGTTCAAATCCCGCTGCAGGCAGTTACTTTTATTTAGTCTGTTTGCGGTGGGAGATGGATCATATGGGATCTAGGACCCTCCTGGGCCTCACCCAGCCTCTATAAAATATTATAAAAATAGGGTACCCTAGGGCTAGTCACCTCCTTGCAGAACCGTTGTCCATGAACATTACAGTATCTACCATGTAAGGAACCCCAGACTCGTTCGCGGGTTGTAGTGGTTACAGGTTCAGGTTCATCTGAAAATTAAACAGAAATGTTTTATTTTTACAACAACTTAAAAATCAAAAAACAAAGTAAGTCTTGTTACCTTAAAAATTGGCATGCAATCGTCGCCAAGTATATCTGTTGCCCCAAAAGAAGTGATTTGGAAACAGTTTTTATATTTTTGTATGTATGTAAGGTAATGTATGGAGAATAAAGGGGATAACTATTCAAAAAAGAAAATTAAAAAAACTGCAACTGGAATAATAAAAAAAGTCGTAAACACTGTAATTGAAATACAGTAATTGTTAAAGAATAGAACTTCCACTAAAACTCTTTTTTTCTTCATTCTAACTAACTTAAAACAAAATACTTAAAGAATATATATTTCGTCAATGTCTATTACAGATAAATTTATATGTTTTCATGCAGTGGTAGCAAATGTCAAATTTGTATTCCTACTATTTAAATGTTTAAATGTACTATTTAAATGTATTCCTACTATTTTAAACTATTTAAATGTTTATTTGCAGCCCAGGTGAACAAGTGGTTAAGTCGAACTTTGTTCCAAATGAGTTTCTTATACTAAGTAAAGCGGAATTGTGTTATACCCGTTGTGAATAAGTTGCGAAGTCAGTTTTTGGTTTAAAATGGAGTTATTTCTTATTTCGTAATTCCACTCCAAGCCAAAAAAAAACTGCTATTATGATACGATTTGATTTCACTTCTCTCAATATATTAATTTCTTTTTAGGATGAAATCGACTTAAATATTCATCTAGGCAATAAGTATATTTACAGACTCTGTAATTAATGGTAATTTAGATAACTTAACAGTAATTTTGAGTTGCTATATTTTGATTTACATAGTTTAATTTTTTTAGCAAACAATTATATACCTATAGCCCCAGTGAATAAGTGGCTATGTCTAATCTTCTCCAAAATGAGTTTCTTGTACTTAAGTAAGCGGAATCGAGTTATTTTCGTAGTGAATAAGGGGCTAAGTAAGGCATTGGCTTGGAAAGGAGTTATTGCTTATATTACAACTCAAGCTAAAAACTACGAGAATATTACGATTCCGGTTAACTGAAAGCAGTTAACTCTCTCAGGACAATATCCGACTTAACCACTTATTCACCGGGGCTGTATATTTATACAATACATGAGTATATGTGCACTTAAACGTACTATAATAGAACCTCTTTAGAAATGAAAATAATCCTCCTTCACCGTTGTGAAGACTATCGGAAAGTGATATCGAGGGCCCTGTTGGAACAGGTGTTTGCTGTCAGACTCTTTGAGAGCTGGTAAACTCTTGGTATCCAGATCATAGCATTGGGCGTGAGGCTCGTACAGCCTGTGCTCTCTCAGTATTTTTGTAACTTTACTTATACAAGTGATACAGTCGGGTTCATTCAGGTCAACTTATATCAAAACAACTCAATAGAAGAAAAAAAATCGACTTTTGATTCCCTCTAAAAAAAATAAATAATAATTAATCAAAACCAGACAGAGTGTTGAAGTCTCTTACTCCTGGGTAATCGATACCAGGCTCCTATACCATTTGTCGACCTTACTCAATGCTACCATATTACCAAAATATTTAATGATTTAAATGAAATAACGTTTTATAAATTGATTTATAACAATTTAATTAAAAGTATATAGGGGAGGTAACTCAGATTGTAGAGCTGAAGCATTCAAATCCAGCTGAAGCTGATTACTTATTTAATGTGATACCAGAGCCTCGGATTGTCTCTGTGGTATATGCATACCCTCCTGGGGCTCGAATAGCATCTATGAAGTGGGTACCCTTAATAAGGGGCAAACGTACGGCAGAGCTTTCCGGCACTAATGTTGTTCTAGAAACTGTACAGTCTCTACCATGTACTAAACCCAATTCTGTAGAGGTACAGATTTGTTTGCCTAAAACTAATGGACATCTTATTATTACATAGATAGATATAAATGTTCTTTTATAATAAATTATTTATAGTGTTTTTAATTTTATTTACAACTTTAGCAAACACGAGATGGTACTTTATACCGTCTGCCAGGAGTTTGATTGAATTAATATATAATAACAAAACTGAAAATAAATTAAATTTCCTTTAGACATTAATAATTAAATTCCGAATATAACAATTTTCTATATCCACCTGCGTGTTTGATATTTTTATTTAGTAGTGCTCAACCACTGAGCCACTCCGCTCCCTTTCTTGCCTTTAATCGAACCTTCGAGACCCGAAGAAAAAAATCGAATCTCTTAATAAAAAAAGAATTGTAATATTTTATAAACTTATTTTAATCTCATCCTTATTAAATTTATAGCTGTGAAGATTTCAGGTATTTCCCAGGTACTTGGGCGGCCATTTCCTCCCTCACCCTCTCCATCTCCCATTCATGACAATGAAGACTCTACGAGGCATGCTGCCTCCGACGGAGGGTAATGGAAATGATATTCGCAACTGAGTGAGATTAGTTATGAATACGTTACTACATAGTAATGCTGGCGCTAAGTGGAGGGGACCCGCGTGTCCTTGGTTACAACGGTTAGGCAGTGCATTAAACATCAGCTCGCCTCTCTATTGTTGCCGGTCTTCTTGCTAAATAATTCAACAAGTTCGACTTTTCCCTTCGGCCCTCTCTATGGTCCTTTCTAATTAAGGATTTATGAGGATATGAGCCGGTTCCCAAGGATTCAAAACAAGACCCCCAGGAATCAACTAAGGGGTGGGGGACTTGTCAATAATGGAAACCATTCGATTCCCGGAACAGTTTCAGCGATTTTAGGAATCCGTCCTTCTTTTTTCGATAAAAATGATTGATCGAGAAACAAAAAGTCTGTGTGGTATTATTCTTCAATACCACGAATTTCCAGAGCCTATAAAAACTTAGAACTCTATAAAAAAAAACTGTTTAAATTTTGATTAATATATTAAAAAGTTTGTCTTAGGTAATACAGATAGAGTACATATACGTTGTTTGTAGAAATTTTACCAGAGAGGACTCTTATTTTAAAATCTGTTTAATCTATTCGAGACGACGATTTTTTTCGAACACGGTCCCCAGGAGCGAAAATATTGTTAATTTTTAATAAAAAACACATGTTTACTATGGAAATCACCCAATTCGTAAGTGAATTCACATAAATAAGATCATTCCATGCAGCTCGCTCCTCGGAAAATTTTTATTGCGAGGAGCTGATTACATACACGCGGTGTGCAATCGGACTTGGGCAAAAAAACTTGCAATGGGTAAAAAAAAGAAAAAAATATGAATCGCAAAATTATTATCCTTTACATAACTTAATCCCTAATTGAGCTGTAATTTTTGAAAGTCCATTTTTTTTTCATATTCGCGATATCTTAAGATTTCGATTTGAATTAATTTAAAAATATGGACAAACGGGAAAATTGTATTATCACTTAACGCTTGGAAAAGAGTTTTGGTTTATACACCTTATAAATTTTATTATGCAATAATAATCATTAAAATCATTTAAAATAATAGAGTTGCCGTGCCGATGGTCCCTGGTTCAAATCAGGCTGTTACAAATAATTTATTAGTGGGATCTGGAGATCCTCCTTAAGGCTCACCCAGCCTCGTAAAGTGTATATTCTTAAATTTGTGGTTAAATGTGATCTAAGAAAAATCACATTCCTGCACAAGCGTTGTTCTACAAACAGTACTGTCTATACAGTACTGTCTAAATTTTGCCTATCAAGGTATAATTGGAATACGATTCTTTAACGAGTACCTGACATCGTAACCCCGTTTAACGTCTCTTCCGAAGGACGGCATAGCCAAGGAATATTTAATCCCTTTTAAAAATCCTAGGGCTACGAACCCACGATCTTGGGCTTAGTAGTTTGTTTTGCTATCCACTATACCACATGACCTCTAAGGTGAATTTTTTGTTTATATATATATATATATATATATATATACATATATATACTGTATTCGTACATAGATTAAACAGGGATTTTTGAACTCCCTTTTATAAAATGCCACCAGCTGGACTGCGAATAGAAGGTTAAATCATTGTTATAACAGGAAAAGTTATTATTTTACAACTTTTTTTCTTAAATTCTTTTCCTCTCAATAGAAGTGGAAAGTAAATATATTTTTTTTTATTCCTGTTCAATAATTAAATTCATCGCTGTTAAGTTATCAAAAGGTCGAAAGTGAGGGCGAAGCGAAGTTTTGGATTCTATTGTCTCGCCGCCCCCGGGGGGTGGGAGAGATATTACAAATAGAAGAGAATGGGGCCCTATTTAAAATTAAGAGACACCACGACAACGGGACCGGGGCAAGTCCTCTTATTACTAGGCTTGTTATAAAGCCAAACTTACTCTTTGTGAGTACACTCTAAGAAAGAGTCCTTTATTAAAAGTTAGTAAAGGGGGGGGGCGGGGCTAAATTAAAAGCCTAAAAAGGGCCCTATCAGTTTTTCTCGTAACTAAAACTTAATATATTTTTAACAGAAGTAATTTCTTCTTCGGCTTAATTTTTTCCTTTTTTTTCGGCGTAGCTACAGAAAACCTTTTTTTTTTTTTTTTTGTAGTTGTTAAAATAATGCCAAATAAAATTTTAAGCCATAAAAATGTATCAGTAATAAAAAAGAGTAAACTGATGTTTTTTGGGATATATATATATATATATATATATATATATATATATATATATATATACAGAATGGATGACAACGGGCTGTCAAAACTGATCTTTAAGAATCTATTGGAAAAGAAATTAACTACAGGCTGGATCCGAGGAATTAAAAAAGATTTAAATATTTTTATTTTGAAGAGAAAAGATATCTCCAGGGCCGGGATTCGAACCCGGGTCTCCCTTGTTTCTGTCATGGTGCTCTCCCACCTAAGCTATCCTGGTTCGTGCCTCGGTCAGGCAAATCTATTCTCTTCACTGATTCCATATCGCAGTGTGTTTTCATGTTTCCTTCAGGGTCCTCTACCATCCGAGCTATCCTCTACCATCCGACATATCCTTTCTCTTCAAATTAAAAATATTTAAAAAAGATTTAGATACACAAAACATAAAAGCAGAAGCAGCTGCAGAGAGAAATGCCTTCAGAAAGATAGTGGGAATTCCAGGCTACAAGCAATTAGAGAACAGGCACGAATTGGTCGAAAGAAAAAGGAGACATGGTAAAGGATGAGAGAGTATTGGAGGAAAAGAAAGCAACAAATGAGAAGGAATTGAAATTGGCACGTGGTCCCTGAAGTTGGCAAAAACGAAGGGGAATAAAAGAGTAATAGAACCTATTTTAGAAGAAAAGATGCATAAAATGGAATAATGATGGAATGAATTAGTTAGGGAGTGTAGTCAATGATAACAAAAAAATAAGCAGAATTTATTTTTTAATTGTGCCAACGTTTCGGCCCACGGTGTAGGCCTTAAGATTCTTTCTTAGCCATGAGTATGGCACAATTAAAAAATACATTCTGCTTATTTTTGTGTTACAATCGACTGTATCCTCTGACCAATTCAATCCACCATTAGAATTATCCAGTCAACTATTTTGTACTCAAACATAAAATGGAATAGATCATATTACAATATATAATAGATCATTCAGCTTGCAAAAGTGTGTATATAAACATTTGATAATAAAACACTACAAAACAGTAATTAACCATGCATTAAGGTGAATGTCTTGTATTTAATAACAATAATAATAAGGCTTAGCGTCAGGGCACTTGTGAACTCTTTTTGAACAAAATTCGACTTAACCTCTTATTCACCAGGGATGTAGATCATCATCACACTCTTTCCCTCACCTACCGCTGTACAGTGTTAGGATCCTTCTTATCGAGCCTGGACCAAGTATCTCTTTGCTGAACCAGCTCTCTTCTTCGGTTCCATTCGATTCCTCTCCACTTGAAAGCATCCCTTCTGCTGTCTTCCCAGGATATGCGAGGCCTTACTCTGGGCTTTCTTCCTTTCGTGTGGGTCTGGTAGGTCTTCCTGGCGATTCTATCCGGCTCCATCCTAAGTAGATGTCCGAACCACCTTAATTTGTGTTCCTCCAGGATATTCTCCGCTGGTTAAATATCTATATTAGCCCGTATTGTTGTGTTCCGTATCTCATCTCTCCGAATTTTCCTTTCTAATTTTCGCAGGTACCTCGTTCTCATAGCTTCTATTTAACTTCTGTGCTTTGAGGTTAAGGCCCACGATTCCGAAGTGTAATATAGATAGGAAGGTCGATTTATAAGCGGCCATTTTGGTCTGCCTTGTCACCTCTCTTCTTCCCAGGAACCCCAGTCGGACCATAATAAACATTTCCCCCGCTGCTCCAATTCATCGCACAACTTCTTCGACACTGTATCCAATTTCGTCGAGACGAGGACCTAGATTTCTCAACTTAGAGAACTCTCAACTTGTTCTAATCTCTGTCCTCCAACCCTTAGCACTCTAATTATTCTTCGGGGTTTCATCCCTAGTGATGTAGGTATATCTGATAATTTAAATTTTTTACATATATACTTTTTTGGGGGATTATAGTTTATTTGATTGATTCAAAGGTTTTAAAAGTCTCTGAGTACCGTTTTAGTAATGGGAGCTGTGTGTAGATTGGAGAGTGCTATATGTGACAATATCTGAAACATTAGAAGTACCTAACTAAATATGGTAAGGAGCCTAAGGTAGGGAGCTTAAAATGTCCCTTAAGTTTATTACCTTGACTTTCAAGGTAAGGACAGTTGTCGGGAAGGAGCGGTCAACTTAAACTGGATGAAGAAAGAAGTCACATATATCACATAGGTTACTTGTCTTGTCACCATGATCGGCACAAATAAATATAAATGTTATTCCATTATTATTTTTATTTAATAAACAACTCCAGTTAGTCAACCTTTGGAGAAGAGAGAGACATTTCTCTTATTTATTAATGATACAGAATTACTATATATTAAGTATAACGATCTCAGGGTGCCATCCCATTTTATTATTTAAATATTATTCAGATCAAAGGATCTGACTCTTCGTTGAGATCTCGAAACCCTCTTGGGACTCACACAGTCTCTATAAAGTTTGAACGCTAAATTGGGAGAAAAAAATGGTTTTTGAGCTTGATCTCCTCCCTGCACAGTCGTAGAAGCAGTACAGTCCCATTTTTTTAAATTTTTTTTTAGTAAGTTTTAATAATACAGACGGTATAAATGTTAATAATGTAATACCATTTTAGCTAATTTCAAGGTAGTGTAGAGGCCTTGGTAGTAGATGTATATATAAGACAAACGTGGGGGAGGATTTATAGCTTTTGACAAGAGGCTCAAGACGAAGTGAGGGCACTATCAGTTGGGAAGACAAGATACGGCCGCACTAACTCACTACAACTAACTCCTCACTAATTTAGTGACTCTTGGTGAGCCAATTCATTAGTGCGCTTCACTATCCTGCGTCAGTGGCTCTACTTTAGAGTTTAAGTAGCTAGGTGTAGTTTAAGTGCTGTCATAGATAATAATGATAACAATAAATTATATATTTTGAATCTTTTTGAAAGTTATTTCTTATTAGATATTACTTCGAAAAAACAGTCTGATTTTTGAAATGTTAAATGTTATGGTAGGAGTGGCTCAGTTACCTCTCTTAGCTACCAATATTAGCGACGGTATCACTTTAGATATATTACCTGGATGCATGCTATGCATTTTGTTTCGTGTAACTTTGAAATAGAAAAATTCGTTGGATAATAGTTTTAAAAATTTTTATTTTGAATAATAGTAGTTGAAAAACTACGATTGAGCCTGATCTTGGGAAAATCATATCCCTCCACAACAGCATACTCGTAGTCTCTACCACGTACAGAACCTAACACCTTCGTGGGTTGTAGTGGTACAAGTTTTCTTTTTAGTACAAACCAATACCATAATAGGATAGGATCAATTTAAATAGTATTTCAATATTGCTTAATACGTTCATTGACTAACATAACATTTGTCTGAATTCTAACGAATTTTAAGAAAACCCCACCATAAAACTTATAATGTTATATATATATTAAGAACTGTTTCAACTAATATACCTATGCTAAACAGTAGTATAATCAGTAAATAGTAGAGTCAGCATATTTATAAGGCAATAGTTATGCAAGGAGGTGATTTGGAAGAAACTACGCTCAATTTGTCTATTATTAATTAAGGTATATTATAAAGAGAGTGGAAGGGCTCAGTGGTAGAGCACTGAGTTGCCATGCCGGAAATCCTGGTTCAAATCCCGCTACGGGCAAGATTTTTATTTAGTCTGTTAGCGGCGGGAGATGGATCATATAGGATCTAGGATCTTGGTACAGTACAGTCTCTACTATGTACTGAACCCCAGACCCGTTCAGTAGTACAAGTTTTTATGGGAGGATTAAAGGCTAGATGTTAATTATAAACAATATGTTTACTGTCGACAATAAACATTAATAAATGCAGGTTGTTAAATTGGGCTCGAAATAATCCTAGATAAGATGAAGTATATTATTATTATTGTAACTGGGAATATCTGTGATCATTTCCAGGAGTTTAGGTACTAAAAAAACATACCTGCACCGTTACAACCAATGAAGGGTCGAGGGTCTAATACATGGTAGAGACTGTACGGTCGCTCAGGGAGGTGGTGGTCCGAGATCATGCTTACCTGCCAGTTTTCTCCCAATTAAGGGTACCCACTTTATAGAGGCCTCAGGAGCCTACCGGGTTCATCCATGGCTGTTGGGAGATTAAACAATTGACCAGCCACAGCTGGATTTGAACCCTGGACTTTCGGCAGTGCAACTCAGAACTCAACACAGTGATCTGCCCAGGTACCTGAAGTACTTAATTTATACGATGTTAAACAAATATTACAATAAATATATAAATATTTATATATCATTTAACTAATTAATCAGAACATTTAAGACATAATAGTGAATACGAATTGTTTTCTTATTGTTTTTTTGTTTTTTTACAGGTGAGTCTTGTGTTTTTCTCATATCAGGACGTGTGAATGAACCCTTTTAAAGTAAGAGTAATTATTTTATCTTTAATTTTTTTTTTAATTTCGGAACATAGCTTTATCATAAACTGTTATGTTTCTATACATATTATTTTAAAAAAAGTTTTGTGTAAATGGGTTGGAATATATCGATAATTGTCGAAAATGTTTTGAAAAAAGTATAGCCGCCTGGGAGGTTTCAGCGAAGACGCTGCCTAATATCTCTTATCTATCTAACTATCTAATAAAAAAAAAAAAAAGTCCTCAGCCGCGTCTTTTCGCGGTAAACTCAATAACTACTGGAAGGATTTTCTTGGGGTTTTCACCAATAGATAGAGTGGCTCACCTGGAAGGCTTAGGCATGTAATTTGTCGAGGATTTGTGTAAATAGGTTGAAATATAACGATAACTGTCGGAAATGTTGGAAAAAGTATAGTCTCCTGGGAGGTTTCATCGAAGGCGCTGCCAATTGCGAACCAATACAAAATTAATAGTACGAACAATCTAAAAGAGAGTGGGTAATGAAATAGGACTCGAAATAAATTCGGAGAAGACTGTGTATGGCTATGAGATATAGAATTTAGGATACCCCACAAAGTGAAAATGCAGAGCATGCATTAGGTTGATATCATTGACGTAATAACACAGTTAACGTTCAGATGGATTTGTAAAGTTGTCGGACTTAGTAACGAACCAATTGTTCAAACGGCTATAAGCGCTGAGCTGGCCTGGAAACGTCAGATGGGTTTAGGAGAGTTCAAAAGAATTGTTTATTTGCGCCTTGGAGGCGATGGGATGTTTCCTCTAGATAGTATCTTGTGGTTGAAATGTGATTTTTTCCTTTGCTATTATTCTCTTTATGTCCTGAATAGGCGAAAAATCGACGGGTAATTTTGTTTCCGTACTGGCTCAGTGGTAGAGCGCTGCAGTCTGTTTCGGAAAACGCATGCAGATTACTTATTCGGTAAATATGATT
Source organism: Troilus luridus (assembly GCA_964056705.1). NCBI lineage: Eukaryota > Metazoa > Arthropoda > Insecta > Hemiptera > Pentatomidae > Troilus > Troilus luridus. The sequence continues at coordinate 74,219,974 of OZ057417.1, read as the reverse complement.
ACTCATGTGAAATAACTCCATATGTTTGAGAAATTGAACATGTAATGAGAAGTATGTGGATATGATATATTAACAAAACCTATAATGATTGGAGGATAAGGTCTTAGTGTTGAAATCGATGAGTCCTGCTTCTCCAAAAGGAAATATAATGTGGGGAGGATATCCCCGCAGGAATGGGTGTTCGGTGGAGTATGCAGGGAAACTAGGGAGTGTTAACTATATTCTGTCCCATCCAGAACAGCTGAAATGATGACTTCTTGCATTAAAGCTGCAATACGACCTGGGACAACAATATATTCTGATTGCTGGAAGGCCTACGAGGGAATAAAGCAAATTAAAGGCATGAGGTATGAACATTACGTTGTTAAAAATTCAAAAAACTTTGACTTAAACACAGGTGCTCATACCTAGAGGGTGGAGTCACTTTGGGCTTCACTCAAACTAGGAAACAAATAAGAATGTGTAAAGAGTAGAAATATGTTGGATTCATATTTGTGCGAATTCATTAGGAGGAGAAGATACGAGAAAGAATGATTGTTTACTAAGATTTTAGAAAGTATTGCTGATTTTTATTTACAAATTTAATTGTAACTATTTTGTTTTGAGGTTATTTATAAATATACACATGTTTTGTTATGAGTATTTTATTTAATAGCATAAATAACAGATATATACAAAATAATATGCATGCGTTTTCCGAAACAGACCCGAGTGCTGAATTGCAATGCCAAAGGCTCCGGGTTCAAACCGGCTCTCGGGCATACTTTTAATTAGTCTGTTGCCGGTCGGAGATGTATCCATTGGGATTTAGGGCTATCCTAGGGCCATCCAGCCTCTATAAAGGGGGGAAAATCTGGCGATTGAGCGTGATCTTGTGCATACCATCTCCAATCACAACCGTTGTCCAAGAAACGGTACAGTCTCTAACATGTACTGAACCGCAGACCCTTCATGGCTTGTAGTAGTAATGGATTTTTCGTTGGAACTTTTCAAGTAACGTCTTAAAAAAATTTTAATATTTAGTTTAGTATTTATTGTTTTTATTTGTTTCTTTTCAATTCTTCCCTATATCTTAATTTATTATTTATATATTTAAGTAGATTCAAGCAGATTAAGATGACAAATCGAGACTTGGTATAATCTGGATTCAGGAAGCAAATAATAAATCCACTGAAGTAACATTATAACGGATTTGAAAGGGATTTGGTAAGTAATGCAAGGAAGGTTTAGGGCTTAGTCTAGGGAAGAAGTACTGCTGCCTTATCTAGCATGCAGCCCTCGCATTTAGGCAGAATTTAAGTTGCCCTAAGCCCCGGGGGCTTACTCCCGAGGCAGGACATCTCGGCCACAATTAGGGCCCTGCCCTTATCCCCCGGTCCGGCGATAAGGGAGGGAGACTCTTAATTTCCGCTCTTTGAACCTCCCGGAGCAATCAAAGTCCTGTTGGGACTTCTTGCGAGCAAATAAATTCCAACAGTACAAAGCCTTCGCCCCTTCGAAGGAGGGAGAAGGACGAATCGGAGGGTGAAGACTTCATTCGGTTGAGTTGTTTCATCAATTAGTGTAAATATTTTGATTGAGTCAATAAAAATTAGTACAGGAATTAGTGAATTTTTTCTTCTGTTTTTTTTTTCTGTACCACTACAATCCGTGTAGGGTTTGGGGTTTCGTATATAATAAATACTGTACTGTTGCTTGGACAACGGTTGTGCACAGATGTGATTTGTACTAGATCGCGCTTAATACCAGATTTTTTCGCGTCTATAGAGGCTATGTGACCCCCAGGAGGTTACTAGATACCATGGGACTCATCTCCACTGACAGATAAAATAAAACTCTTGCCAGGAGCGGGATTTGAACCGAGGACCTGCGGCATACCAAGCTTATAGCTATTATTCCTATTTCTTTTTTCTGATTTAATGCAAGTATTTATAATTATTATAAATTATTTAACATAAAAATCATAAAGATACACAATTTTAAGCTTCTTAATTTTTATTAAAATAAGAAAACAAAATGTGGTTTCACGAAATTATAAACAAAAATCTGGTTTCTATTATGTTTCTAGCATGTCCTAAAAAATATTTTAATTTTTTTAATATCCTATTTTCATTCAGGAAATATCCTATATCTTAATACAGGGGAGATTGATTCCGAAAGTTAAGAAAGACAGGTAATCAAGAAACCCCCAAACAAAAATCACTTGGTCCTGTTGGGGGTTATGGTGAAAAATTAACAATAGCAATTATTGAAAGTATAATAAAAAAATATTAAATTATTAGTTGTGTTGTAGCGGTTTCCATAACAGCTTTTTATGCCCAAATTCGCGATTTTAGTTTCATATTATAATTGAATTTGAATTGATAAGGATTTGCTTTGAAACAAAATTTTATTTTTTTGTTCTCGATCATCTTCTGTTCTTCGCGAAAAAAACCGTTGTTATTTAGTAATTCAGTAACTATGGCAACTCTAACAACAAATGCTCTCACTAGGGGGACTTTAGAGAATGGAGGTTAAGCGGGAGGAATATATTGGATATAAATTACTTTAAGTAGAGTGAGGAAGCAGTCAGCATCCGGCCTCGTGTTGGGGGGGGGGGTAAGAGGGGGGTTTCTAAGTCGCTGAGAGTCGAAGCAATTCGAGACTAAGAAACTTTGCCCCGAGATTCGCCCTTGCACTTTGCTGATTATGCAAAGTCGAAGCGAAGGAAGGGGTGGTACCTAAAGCTCAACAAGCGAGGCGTGGGATATTACACAGCGGCAAACACTTCTCAGGCCCAGTATACGAGTATATACTATTCGATTTTTGAATTTTAAAGAGATGTATATTTATTTTATATGATTTTATCTATAAATTAAGATTACCCACTTTATAGATACAGGGAAAGTCACACGGAGGGGGGGTCTGCGAGAGATGATCAGGTAGCTTACCCGGTTCCGGTACCCTTAACATAAAGAACAAGGGCAGTCTTAGGCAAGAAGCGGGCCCCTCAACGTGTAAACTGTCTATATATAGCGAAAGGGCCCCCCTTTTTTTCTTTGTAAGTAGATTTATAATTTATCTTGTAACTATAATCAGCACACAATAAATATATTGTTATTGAAAGAAATGAGAAAGAATATTTAATAAAAAACTCCTGGCTGTCAACAAATGCGAGGATAAGACACTACAATACGGTCGTCAAACCGGTGATACTGTACTGAATGGAGACCCCCCCCCCTCCCAGCCTAAAGAAAATGTTTGGGATAGAAAGAAGAATACTAAGAAGAATTTACGGCCCGAAGAAGACACAGGAAGGCTATAGGTTGAGATCTAATGAGGAAATATGCAAAGAAGTGAATGATTTGGAAACGGACATAAGAATAAGAATATAAAGGAAGAAACTGAGAGACTGAAAATAACAGACCAAGACTGTTTCGATAGGGGTGACTATGGGAAGAGACTAAAATAAATTAAGGTCTTTGTGGGAAAGAAGGATGCAAGAAAAGGAATTGGGTGTACCGAGGAAAGAACAATCGGAAAGAATGGGGAAAAGGTGGGAAGAAAGAAGGAGAGAAGGGCTATGAAAAGAAGTGAAAATAACAAAAAACTCCTGGTCAGTCAACAACGTCAACCTTTAGAGAAAAAAGGGATATATTTCTAATTCATTAATGTTACATTATTACTAATACATTAGTGGAAAAACTCCAACTAAAAACCTTCAGTCTCTAAACTAAAGCAGGAAATTGAAAATACCTGTCCAATATTTCGCCTATTCAGGCATCCTCAGGACAGAAAGAGAATAATAGCGAACCAAAAGATGAATAATGCACCCAAAAAACACACATCCCACCACCTCCAAGGCTCAAATGCAACTATTGAATCATAGGGAAGGTTACTAGATTCCCAGCTGGCTAAGTTTAGATAAAAACAGCTGATAAATACTCCAGATTTTTAGTTGTAATTTTTCCACTAATGTATTAACATTTATTTGATGTCTCTGTTGACCGTTCCCTTTTTCAATATGTATTTTGTAGAATAACCATAAGTCCACTTTTTTTTATAAATTCTCTTTTTTTCTTGCATTTTTACTTTCATTTTTTCATATAGTTTTTTGTCTTCTGTTCTTGTGTTGTTTGTTACTTTATTTATTTTATTTTGTTTTCCTGTTGTGTTTTTGGGGTTTGGTGAGTGTATATTGATGTTTCAAATCTGGAGGATTTATCAGTCTTTTTTTATCTAACCTTAGCCAGCTGGGAATCTAGTAACCTTCCCTATGATTAAGTATCTTTTGGTTTGCTATTATTCTCTTTCTGCCCTGAGGATGCCTGAATAGGCGAAATATTGGACAGGTTTTTTTTTAATTTCCTGTTTTAGTTTAGAGACTTAAGGTTTTTAGTTGGAATTTTTCCACTAATGTACTAACATTCATTTGATGTCTCTCTTGACCGTTCCCTTTTTCAATATGTTACATTATTACTATACCTCTGTGGTAGCGATCTCAGAGTGGTATCTCATTTTATTGTTAACTATTATTCAGATCAAAGGATCCGACTTTTCCTTGAGATCATTGCTTGAGCAGTGAAGCCAATATAGCAACTGATTAAATAATGTAACTGCAACAGCCGGATATGAACCTTGAACTTTCCGCATTGCAACTGGGAACTCTACAGACTGAGAAATTCATGTACTTCAAGAAGCTGAATCGTGTTATATTCTATTATATATATATATATATAGTGGTCTAATATAATATATAATATAAATAGCAATCTAATGTGTATATATATATTACACAACTCAGTTTCAAGCCAAAAACTACGAGAATGGTAGCGCTCCCCTCAATACAGTTAACTCTCTACCGGGAAAAGAAATTCGACTTAACCACTTATTCGCCACGGCTGCATGTATATAGTAGAAGTTTGAATGAATTACATTACATTTTAAAGCTACGAGCACTAGCATAATCCATTATGACTTCTAAGATTTGTCTATATGAAATGAAAAGTTGATTTATTTTTTATATATTTATTTCTTATATAAGTTGCTACAATTCACTATAGTAATATGGTGTACCAAACAGACCAGTCTCAAACTTCAAAAACATTGGACAAATTTAAATATATCTATACAGAATCATATATACAATGAAAGAAAAAAAATATATACAAAAAAACTTTCAACAGAGAAAAAAAATTAATAATATATAAATAAAACAAAAATTGTAACTATACATTCTTAATAACTTGTATACATATATAAAAAACAATAACAATAAAATAAAAGAAATTGGTATCGTACAATGATAAATGGGTTATTCTTTTATGTACATACCGTTATGTACTATTTTTTATAAGTGGGTCAAAAGTTGATTTATCACTTAAGCATATTGTACGTTGTTGCTATTTATTTTTCTGAGCTATTTACAAGTATTTATACCTCTCTTGCATATGGTTTAACATTGAAAATAGTAAAGCTATAACATTTTATCTAAAGCAAAATTAAGATATTAAAACCAGGATTCAAAACCGATTCGGATACTCCGGATACTAGAAGATGTTGTGATGTTGGTCAAGTCAGCCCAGACGCGAGCGATCAAGATGGTGTTGATATTAGATATTTATCCGCCTAATAGCTACTCCTTTAATGGAATTTCTTAGCAGTGTCGATATCCGCCAATATCGCCTTTCCAAGGAAGAGATCTACTTTTATTTAAACTTTAATAATATTTTCAAATTGATAAAAATATACTCATATACCTGCTTACTATTCGGCAAAAGGGTTTGATAATTCTAATTTAAAGGTGGCCAAGCCAACTGATTCTCCGAGCTACTTTGAAAATGCACCATTGCCTACAAAATTCCCCCCACGGACAACTACCCAAACCCTAATTTACCAGATCACTCTTAAAGAAATCCTCCCATCTACGCCTCGGTCTACCCCTCAGACGCTTCCCGGTCGGTACAGCGCTTATTTACTTTTTAGGAATTCGTTCGTTGCACGCCCCGACAACTATGTGACATAACTCAGGTACATGTTTTTCAATTCCGCGTTATGTAGTCTCCTAAATTCTCCAGTGGTCTCATTCTTTTTTGGACCGAATATTCTGCGCCGCACGTTATTTTCGAATACCTGAAGACGTTGTTCATCCTTCAGCGTTAGTAGCCAAGTTTCACATCCATAGAGAAGAGATGGAACGATAATTGTTTTATAAATTCTGATTTTTAGATTTCTGGACAAAAGACGCGAGCTTAGTAATTTCGAGACCGAATAGTAACAAGCATTGCCGCCTTTATTTCCTCTTGAATTTCGTTTTTTCCAGTTAGCATTGACCCTAAGTACTTAAACATCTCCACATGTTCAAACTTATCCGACTTTATTTCCAGCCCTATTTCCTTTGCAGCATTCATTGAAGTTTGTGTATTTAGCTTTATAGTTTCTTCGTCCTCGCCCAACAACGTCTTAATGTTGTTTATCCGTCATCGTTAGCGGTAATGTTTACATCCGTAAAACGGTAATGTTTAGAATTGGAAGGATGATGGTTTTATAAATTCTGATTTTAGATTTCGGGACAAAAGACGCGAGCTTTGTAATGTCGAGACCTCATTTGCTTTTTAGGAATTCTTTCTGTACTCAGCTTAGAAATTTCACAAGCTCATCTTACTCTGCGTGACGCTATCACTTCAATAATATTAACCGGAAAAATAAGTAATGGGGAGGTAAGAAGTAGGAAAAGTAACTAAGTGGACAAATTATGACATTATCTTTAAGCTACCTTTCTCACTAATCAGCTCAAGACAATCCGATCAACTAATATTGGAAATAGGCACAATTAACGAAGAAATGAATGTGACTAATTGAGGGCCATTTTTTCCCCAAAATTCCATGTTTGCATAAGTTTATAGTTATAATGAAGGCGGTTAGTTAAAAAAAAATCCTCTAGATTGCGCTTGTGCTGCACCAATACAAGGCGGCTCTAGTCTTGGAGACTTTTTTTTTATTAATTTATATTTTTGTTTTTTATCGACCTTAAATAATTTCTAATTTCAATTGGTTTTTATTGAGTAATATGTTTCTTTTTTGAGTCTCTTTGACATAAAACGTTAAACGGTTTGGAAATCATTTGAAACCGGGAAAGACGAAACGGGAATTTCAATATTAGATTATCTCTCTGTCTCTGCCCAAGTGATTACTCTCTAATTCTCGTTCCCTCTCATTGTCTTCGCTGCGTTCTCTGGAATATTAAGTTTCAAATTTACAACAAATAGAGTTTACCTCATTCATTTGTACCTCCAGTAATAGTGATCTATATGTATAATAATATAGAAAATATAATGTATAATATTATTAAAAATAATGTATTTATTGTATTACTTAAATCGTATTAATGTCTGGTCAAATTAACAGAATAGTTTATCTCCCTCAATTTATACCTGTATTCATTTACACAATAATATATTAATTGCTATATTGAAATAACTTTAATGCCAAGTTGTTCATATATTCATAAATAATTAAAAATTACAAAACACAATAGAGTAAATTACAAATGTCTCTATTCGATGAACACATTTTAATTATTAACATTAACTTGATACGTCTTTTATTAAATTATAATAAGCACTATTTAATTATGTGGTATTAGATAACAAATTAATTATTATAGTTGAAATTATATAATTGTACAAAACATGTATGTTATATACAGGTTATAATTTGAATTATACAGTACACAATGGTACTTATTGCTCACTCGTTGGAGTCTGATCCAGGGCTAATTGATAACAACTCTCTTTCTTCCCGGTGTTAGATTTTCTTTTACAATTTTCTTTTACATTTGGAATTAATAATCACTAAGATATTATTGAATAACTATATATATATTTATAATAAAAGCCAGTGATTGTTTGATTATTTTATTAACTACTTACTAAAAATTTATAAGTCGCATTAATTATTTAAAATATTTAATATTCTTAAAAACAAACTTTCGCAACCTTATCTAAAGCGTTTCATCTTCTTATCGATCGATGTTAAAAATTACTGAACGTTTTAAAATATGGCTTAATAGAGCCTATGTTAATTATGTAGAAGTAAAATCTCTAGGAGGAACAATTATTTAAATTTAAGATAAAGATAAATGAATATTATTGACCTAAAAACTTTGACATGAAATAATTTTATCTGTCCTAAATTATTCTGGAAGTTATTCTTATATTTTTCTTAATATAAATTGAAAGTAAAACTAAAAATTAGTAAATTATTTTTTATTTATTGTTATTTGATGGTGATTATTTAAATATTTTTTTATTTTGAAGAGAAAAGATTTCTCCTGGCCGGGATTCGAGCGCTAAATAAAAATTATATTTAAATAATTAAATTGAATATTATTTAAACAGCTCGAATCCCGGCCAGGACAAATCTTTTCTCTTCAAAATAAAAAAAAAATTTAAATAGTTCGAATCCCGGCCAGGACAAATCTATTCTCTTCAAAATAAAAAATAAAAATGTTTTTATTTATAAGATATTTCTTATATACTGGACTAATCTTCTTGATATATATAATTTAATAATGAAGAAAAACCCTTATTCCAGTCAAAAATTAAAAAACGTTTTTTAATCATTTGTTAATTTTTAATAACAATTTTTGACTGGAATAAGGTTTTTTCTTCATTATTAAATTATATATATAAAAAATATTTAAAATTAGTAAGCATTTTAAAACTTCGGTTAATTGATTTTAAAAAATTGCATAGAAGTAAAATGTTAAAAAGGTGGCTTTCTTTATCTTAATCAACATATTTCTGTTTTTGATGGTATCTCTTGTAGATTGTGACTGTTTAAGCAGCATATTTTAACAAAAGTCGATTATATATTTTAAATAAATAAAATTAATATAAAAATAAAAATTAGTGGCTGAGCTAAATGATTATGTATTATAGGCTGGATCAAGGTTGGGTCTGGCTTCTTTCAATTTTTTTTTTTTTTTTTGTGGGGGATGGCCTAAACATTGTTTGCTTTTACTCACCAGTCGTAAATTTTGAATAATTGATTATGTTCCCAGATTTTAAAAGAATCTCTTGACATTCTTAAGCTGTTAATAACTTACAAAATACCATGAGAAGATAGGAAAATTATTGAAATTCAGAGACAGCGAATAATGCAATAATACTAAGGCTTAGAGAACCCGAAGGCTCGATCTTAACGAAATCTTCCCACCTACGTTTAGGTCTACCCCTTAGGCTACATTGGATCCGATTCGGTGCGACGTGATTCTATCACATACGATGCTGGGGTGTATACATTATACATATTTTACTATACATTATTTTAAAATATAAATGTATTAAAAATAATTAATAAATAATCTTAATTTTATAAATTTAAAGAACCAAATGTTATAACTCTCGATATATTTCAGTCATTTGGTTTGCTAGCGACGTATGTTCGTATCACACCGAATCCAATGTAGGTGTAGCCTTAGACGTTTACCAATTGGCTCAGTGCTTGTCAAAATTTTTAGAAATTCGTTGGTCACTAATCCCAACAACTCTACCTTCTCGACGCTATTACTTTAACTGGACGAGTGCTCTGCAATTTCGCGTTGCTTAATCTACTAAATTATCCAGTGGTCACGTCTTTTTTTTTTTTTTTGAACGAATATTCTACGCTACATCTTATTTTTGCATACTTTAAGACATTGTTCACCTTTTAAGGTTAACGGCTACGTTTAACATCGATAAAAAACTTTTTGAACGATTTATCTTAATTATTATTATTTTATTTTTTTATTCCTCCAAGATTTATTTTCAATATATACAAATTACAAATATAATAAATAGATGCAATAAACTAAAAGCCTTTTATTACCTTTCGGTAATTATCTTAATTAATATGTAAATAAAAGAAAAATTGTTAAATGACAAAATAACTTCCCCGCGTAGCAATTTAATGCGTACTAAAATAATATAGAAGTTACATGAGCAATCAAACAGCTTTGTGTATGTCATGTTGCTTGTATCCCACAGCTAATATAATATATTATATCGACGCCCATTGCATATATATAATAAAATTAATTATCTATGTTTATTGTAGCGTTCTATTTTATCTGTGGACTGTGTTCCCGGCAACAGCTAAAATGTTTGTCGTGCTACTCGTCACGTGTAAGCTTCATGTGTCATTCCTATCAAATCTCTGTTTGCTAATCATATCTCGTCCGGGTCAAACTAATTGTGTTCTATCTCTGATTTTATATTTGCATTCAGCATGACAGTTTTAAATTTTATTTTTATACATTGTTGGATTTAATTCAGAAAAAACAAACAAAACTATAAAAAAATTTCGTAACTTGTCGACATAAATATTTTTTCGACGGCATGGTTGATTATTTCATATAATATATGTACAAAAGATACACCCCAATTTATCAATATCCTGGCTGTCATGGTAATGCCTGAGAAAAGAATGTCGAACAAGATAACAAATTATAAAAAGTTACATATTTTTTTAATAATTTCTAATGTTGGTTAAACAAAAATATAAGCTTTAATGATCACAACCACGATGACGTTCTAAAATACTCAAGACGTCTATGTTTTTTTTTATTCCTTCGTCAATATTAATTATTGTCGGTTTCAAAATTGTAGCGACATCGAACATCGGTCATCGATAAATCGAAGTGATATATAAACAATATAATAACAATAATATAAACCTTCAAATAGTTTTTAACGTGAAGGTGTTGATCTCGTTTATTATTCAAAATCATTGTAAGTAATAAACTTTTTGTTTTGTACAACAATTTACTTTGTTTTACTTTCGTAATAAATAAAGTTTGTTACTCCTCAAGAACACGTTGTATAAAGATCCTTACAATCCCTATAAAATCATTACACAGTAATTAATTACATGAAAGTTCAGAATACTTGATAAGTTAGGAATGCAGATCTTGAGTCAGTAGCTTGAAATTTAAAAGAAATACAGATCATATTTTAATTTTGTTTATTTATTGAACTTGACAACTGTGTTATATATTATTATATAATACAACAAGTAAATGGAATGAACGTTACGAAATGGCATGAGATAAAGGCAACTAACTGGTAGTACTACAATAACAAATTCAGCTTAGAAGGTCACCAGTCCATCTTTTTTTTCAGACGCCTCGCAGTATTATTGGGAATTGAAGAGTTATTTAGGTTTGAAAATAGTGGGTTTGAGTGGGATTAAAGTTTGTCATGAAAGGATCGGTATCGAGCTCGGGGCAAATCAGCAATAAACGGGACGTTTAGGTCATTGTGGATGACTTTACTCATAAGGATTTTGAATTGTAAGGATTGGACAGGAGAGGAATTCGATGGGTTAGTGGAGCTCCAACGCTCTACTGCGCATTTCCATACGAGTCTTATATCAGTCATGCATATGAGTCATTTATGATTAATTGGGAGCTTAGAGCGTTTGTTTAGTCACTGTTGTAATAGCCTGAAACGGCAGTTTATTTATTGAATTATGTTTTTAAACGGTCATTGCGTTATGAACATCACTATTTAATGCCCACAAGTATTTATCTATTTAAATACTTATAATCTATTTAATAGATTTTTCGTTTAAAAATCTAGTGCAGGTGCCTCTATTCCTTGGTGACCCTCTGGTGAACGGACAGGTGATGATAACGGACAAGTGCTCACCTAGGATGGGCGTGGGACCCTCTTATCATATCTTATCTTATCAGTACAAAGATAAGAGAGGAACACCTAGCCTCCAACAGTCGCAATTATCACTCCGTAGTGGCTTCCTATCTCTTTTCACCTCAGAATGTGAGTATCTATTTCCTTTTTAATGTCCTTTGTATAAATTATAAATATTATTGTGCCAAGTTCACTTTAAGGTGCTTAGAGATAAGCTAGTTACGTAACAGCGGTAGAACTTTCGTAGGCAAGCCACAGCCAACTCCAGTGCAGTTTGTTAATCTGATTCTAGTGTGTGGTTGAGATCTCTCGAAAGTCGTATCGGGCAATAATTATTGTATGGTTCGAAGCATACTTTATCATGCAATGGAGAAACCATACTTATGTGAAGTGCTTGATAATTCCCAATCGTTTGGGGATATGGAATATAATATAATATCCACTCGAACTGTATTCGAAGAGTATAAATTAGAATTTTATATTTCTACAGAATTCCTGTCCTACTGTATCGTTTAATAATATTCCACTGAACCCTGTCGAACAGATACGTTACCTAGGACTCCATCTGGATAAACGTCTCACTTGGAATCCTCATACAAGACTGAAAAGACAAGAAACTGCTCGACGTTTTCGCCTACTTCAACACTTACTGGACAAACGCTCTAAGCTATCAATTAATTACAAAAGACTCATTTACATGACAGTCATCAGACCTATTTGGACATACGGAGTTGAGCTTTGGGGCTCTACTAAACCATCCAATTCATCTCGTATCCAATCCTTACAATCCAAAATCCTTCGTAAAATCCTCAATGCTCCTTATTATGTCACAAACAAACTCATCCATCATGATCTTAATATCCCATATGTTACTGATTTGGCCCAAACTAGATACCTATCCTTCCATAACAAGCTCCATACGCACTTGAATCCGCTAGTCTCTCAGCTTGCTTCCCATACTATTCCTGATAACCCTCCGAGGCGTCTGAAAAGAAGATGGCCTCGAGATCATCTACTATAGAACTTTATTGGAGTGCTACCGATGGGTAGTTTCTCCACAAGTGTTTTCATGTCATATTCTACATTTTTGCACATTTACTTGATATAATACCATTATAGTTGTAAATATCATTGAATTAAATAAATAAATAAAAAAAAATATTTCTACAAAATATATGCTCAATTCTTGGCATGCATTTATAGGCACCATCGACTACGCTCGTACTACACATTTCCGAATAGTATTTTTATTTAATTGGATAAGGTGGTGATGCAAAAAATTTTTTTGTCTTTGTAAATTTTTTTTTGCATCGCCACCTTTCTGTACATTTACTCTGTAATATTTTTATTCATATATATCCCTCACTTTTTGTTCTAAATTTCTATTACTCTACGTATATATTTTTTATATTTTATCACATACTTGGTACTGCAATGTATTTTAATAGTTTTGTTATTTTGTCTGTTTTTCTTTCTTAGCCCTAAAGATGACCCACCAAGTGGGTCGAAACGTCGGCACATAATTAAATAAGTACCCACTTATTTAGTGTTTTATTTGACTGCATCCCCAACTATTTTCTTCCTTACTTATTATTATTATTAATAAATTATAAGAAAATATCAAATTGAAAGAGTCTAGTTGATATAAAATCGTTGACTGGTTGAATGATAGAGTCGAGTTAGTACAGGCCCGCCCGCTATCATCTGATATTCATTGACCTTTCTCACGGCATCTTTGTAATCTTTGTAGATACAGAAATATTTTAACGTCTGGATAAAATAGCAAACTCCTTTGACATTTCTAATTTATTTTTTTATAATTATCACAAAATTATTTTTTTTATAGTACACAACCACAGTCCTTCATCACATGGTTATTAAATGTTGCTTGTGACAAATTTTACTTTATACAGCCATATAGCTCTTTCAAAAGAACAACGGCTGAACTCAAAACTTGGCATTTTTGAATTAACCATTTAGTAGCAATTGTATTGGTTGAAGATTGTTAATTCAGGAACGACATAAATGATATTCCATTTCCAACGTTTTTTTTATGAAGTCATATTTTAGGTTTTATCATGTTTGAACTTGAAGTTTTATGGGAATAATGACTTTTAAACATTTTTAATGATTAATAATAGAATTTTAATACCAACATTAAAATGGTAATGCTTTGCTTTACCAATACCCAAATTTAGATTTTTTTTTAAACTCACATGGAACTTATAAATAGCTCTATATAAAAATTAGGTTTTTTGATGGGAATATTAACAAAGGTTAAATCAAATAAAAAACTCAATCTTTTAAAAATTTCCAATTAATACATATTATAAAAAAAAGTCCACAGCCGCGTCTGTTCGCGATAAACTCGATAACTACTGCACGGATTTTCATGCGGTTTTCACCAATAGATAGAGAGATTCATCAGGAAGGTTTAGGTATATAATTTGTCGAGGTTTTGTGTTAATGGGTTGGAATATAACGATAATTGTGGGGATTGTTGGGAAAAGTATAGTCGCCTGGGAGGTTTCATCGATGACGCTGCCTAATGCCTTTGTCATATAACGAAACAATCTAGTTCCTCTTTTATAGATCTACAAAAAAGTCAGTGATAGCACATATCTATATTTTAAGGAAAGCTTACTATACCCATTTTATCTTATAAAAAATTGATCAACTTATATACTCCGTATCAACTTATATACTTTAGTTACCTTAAGCATTTCATCTGCATTATTAGAATATTATATACTATATCATTTGAATGAGTATCTTATGGATTATCGCAAAAACTTAACGCTCTACAAAATAAATTTGTAAATAAAGAAATATTTTGTTTTGTTTTTATGTTTATAATATATACATAATAAAATACATTAGACAGACAAAACATGTAGCCATATGTCTCACTACCCGTGCAATTGTCAGGGCGGGTCGCAAGCGGTGAATAAAAGTCACATGGAACTTTCAAATACCTGTATTGAAAACTTAGATATTTTAATTTATGACGTTGTTCTTTTGAAGGAGCGAAATGTTGTTTATCCTGGTAAGGTAATTATATATTGTATTATTAATATTTATAATATGAATATTATATTAATATATTATTAAGGATTGGGGTATCTCAGTTTGTAGAGTTTTGAGTTGCTATGCTAAAGCTTACGGGTTCAGATCAGGCTGTAAATGATAAATTATATAATCTGTTAACAGCCACATATCGAGCCAGTAGGGTAGACCCCCCCCCCCCTCAGCCTATATAAATTGGGTATCCTTAATTGAGGGATAAACCTGGTGATTTTCCCTGCATCCCTGCACAACTGGTGCCCTAGAAACAGTATAGTCTATACCTTGTACTGAATCCAATACTCTTCATAGGTTGTAATGGTACAGATTTTTATAATTCTTTTATTGAACATTAAAGTTGGGTAATAAATTTATGTTTATGATAGTAACCACGTGACTTCTTGTTCTGCTTTCCCTTCCTCCGTACACCTTTCAGTGTGGAGGATCCTCTAACCAACTGTCCCAGTCCTGTCGGTCCCGTTCCAACAACATCATCTGCTCCAGGGTTTTACCTTTTTCCTCTCCCAACTTGCGAACATATTCTCTATACGAAGTTCGTGGTCTTCCTCGGGGTCTTGTGCCTGTAGGTATAGCTTCGAACACCTTCCTTGGTGTGGCCAAGCTGCCGTTTCTGCTAGGAATATTTTAACGCAGGTATTCCCAAGTCTTTCCTTATTCTTAGATTTCTCACCCGGTCTCTTCTTGTCTTGGCAGTGACTCCTGCCACCCCAACTCTCACATCCGTACATCAAGTTAGGGAGAGATACCGCTTTATAGATATAGAGTTTTAATTATATACTTACCTCTCGTTTGCCCACAATTGTGATGCAAATCTGATAGTAGACCTGGTTAGTTTTTATTATTATGTTGAAAATTTCTCGGTCTATCCTTCCCGACTTGCTAATAATTTTTCCCAGGTAAGTTCTTTCTAATTTTTCTCCGTTGCAGTAGAAATGTCGGTCTGTTTCCTCTTCTGTAGAGACTACGAATACTCTTACTCTTGGTAGAGTTAATTTTTATTCCTTTACGCAGTAGCTCCTCCTGCCACTCAACTGTTGCTTGTTGCAACTTTCTTTAGTATCGGCAAGAAGGACAATGTCATCAGCGAACTGGTAACATTTCGTGAGGATTGTCCTGAAATTCCACTTTCCCAACGATGTCCACGCTGTAGAGCAGTGGGGTAAGGCTCCTTGCTTCACTCCTTGTTACATACGGAATGGCTTAAATTCTTGCCCACGTGACTATGATTATAAATAAACAAATTATTCTCTCTTTTATAGGTTGCTACAATATAAATTTCTTGTTCTGATTGCACCATTTATTATGCTAATCAAATTATATTTTTTAAGTCATGGAAAATATATAGGATGTGGATGTCGATTCACTGATAGTAGATGTTCAGAACCCCTTCGAGCCGTCCCCGTTTCTCAAGTTAGTAACCTTAATTGAGGGGAAACTAGCGGGGTTTTTTTACAAAGCGGAATTTTTATTGGTATCAGTGGACCGTATCCTAGACGAGTGTAGATGGAGTTAGGTCTGGGTTTCGACAGAGTTCATCCGTTTCATGACAGCGATGTTGGTTTACCAATCTAACCCCTCACTCCCATTACTGTCATTAGATATGTATATATTATAGAGGCGGGAATCGAACCATATCAATTCGACCATGAACCTCGCACCGTGGTATCAGGTATTTATTAGATCTGCCGAAATCGGGGAAGAGCTTGCTAATTTATTTATCGGAGAACTGGACTCGGCTTGGAGTCCCATCGACTCGGGTTTCTATTAATGTTTTATCAAGCCAAAAGCTGCGTCCTCTAGCGGCGGAATCCTGAATTATTTAGTCACGTCGTATATATTCGTATATATTCACATATGCGTGAAGATATGCATTTCAGTCTCGTTCCTAAAATATACCCAGTAAGAGGAACCGCGCACATTATATGAATAATTAACATTGTAGGATGATGTGGTGTTCTGAACCTGAAAAAAGGTAATGATTAAACCCCCCCCCAAAAAAAAAATTCTTAGCGCTTATATCCTCCCTGCAAATGGACTTTATTTTTTTCGTATGATTATGGAAAAGAAGATACTATTGCACCGGGAGAAAGACCATCAAAAAGTGGAACACTTAAGTTTTTTGTCCAAATTTAGAACTATATATGTGTTCTAACACATCCAGACAAGAAAAATATGTGGTTCATACAAGGTTAGAGTGGGACAGGTCAGTGCTAGAGCGCACAGTTATGGTGCCGAATTAAATATGCCAGATAATTTATTTGATATGTAAACAGGTGGGGATGTATCTTATGTGATCTAGGACTCTCCTGGGGGTCACCCAGCCTCTATAAAGTGAGTACCCAAAAATAGGAGGGAAAATCTGGCGGTTGAGCGTGATCTAGCACAAATCACCTCCTTGCACAACCGTTGATCAAAAACAGTGCAGTCTCTTTCACGTAGTGAAACAAAGACCTTCCTTGGGTAATGAAAAAAAACCCGAAATCCTTCCTGCGGATGGACTTTATTTATAAATTTGGATCCTTTATTTTTATCTTATGTTTCTTGATAAAGAGGAAGACCATCGTGCGGAAAGTTTGATTTTTTTTCTAAATTTGCTACTATAAAAATATACATAAGAAAAATATCTGGTATATGTGAATATATGAGCAATGCGGTGTATGTCCTGATTTGGCGAAAAATTGACTGGTTATGCATTTTACAATATCTTAATAGCGTAAGGGTTTGTACTTTGGGACTTTATCAATTGCATCCTAATATATACACTTCCCCAGTTAAACGCGTATTTGCTTATATATAGACATAATTGATGCAACTATTTAGACTGTTGATTTGAGATGTTTTAGTGATTGTTTCAATGTATTTTTCTTCTTCAAGTTGTGTATTTACTTCCTCTTTTCGCACAATTTTGTCCCGGCTTTCTTTCGAATAACATTCTATTATATGTGAGTTATACACATACACGTTTATGTGTATGTGTGTATGTGGGTTTATGTATGTCTGTGTATATGTGTGTATATATATATTGTCGGTGTGTATAGTGTTATATGGATAATATAAATTCTATATTATATCATAAATCTTATATAATTATGTATAACGTTTTATTTTAATATGAACAACTTCAAATAAGTTACATTTCTATCATATGTTTAATATGTTAATATGGTTCTACTATGTGCCTAATATAGCATGGTATGTTATTATGTAAATATGTAACAATATTTTTACTAAGTCTAATAAGGTAACAAGAATATATAAATGTAATTATGTAGGTAATGTAAATATGTATATTCTCTAGTGGTAATTATGTAGATACTGTAAACATTTATACTCTCCAGTAGTGAGGGCAATAATAACCATTTGTAGTTGTTTGCCCTTAAAAAAAATAAAACAAACAAACAACAACAACATTCTATTATATACATATTTTTTTTCATGTTACATTGAGGCATCCCCTATACTAAGTCCCCAGGAACTAACAGAAGCCAAAATTAGGGATGCAGCATTCGACTGTGTTTGGTAGTCGATACAAATTTACTGCTTAAGCTACTGATTTATTTTTCATTATGTTATCGTTTATTCATTTAACGTCACTTTATGCATCTATGGCAAATTTTTCCTATACAGATGTAATTAGGATAGGAATCTTATGTTTTTTTATGTTCTTTCCGAAGGATGGGATATTCAATAATTTTTTACTCCCTTTAAAAATCTTGAGGTCATTTGCCAGGCTAGGACCCCTGGTCATAGCTATGGTGGGTTCTTATGCTAACAACTGCACGACAGGTAGCCCTTACAGTCTGTTTTAGTGAAGTCAACTAATATGAACTAATAAGTTGTTAAGAAAATGTCAATGTCTATATATCAACATATTTTGTTTTGTTATTATGCCTTCACCTTTTAAACATTTAGGTTTTATCAAAACAGATTACAAGTAATATAATATACTTCCTTGAATTGTTAGTAAATGACACTTTTGTATTCGCCTACAGGAGAGACAACAGGGAGTATTGATTGAGCCAAGTTGGCACAAAGGCTTTGGAGGTTGTGGTTGGAGATTGGAAAACTTTCAATCAGAGAATTGAGAAAAGACTAAATCAAACTACGGAGTCAAATTCCAATATTCTCCCCGCTAACTTCGTCCCTCCCGTCCATTTATCAGAGTCTCGTTTTCGCCAATAAGAAGATGATTAGTTTAGTAGGGAGGAAGAGAATTCATTAATTAATCTATTTTCGATATAATTGCTCGATATATGATTATTAATATTATTAAAATATAATTTAATTATGCTTTGTTTGTTTATTTAACGTCACTATATGGTGATATGGCTAATCGGACGATGCTACAATGGGAGTCTTAAATTTTGTCTATACAGGTTTTATAAGGATATGTATTTTTAACGAGTACACCCGTTTAACGTACCTTCGAAGGACGCCATATCCAAGGATTTTTTTCTCCCTTTAAAAAATCCTTTGGGCCACCTGCCGGGGAACCCGCGATCTTGGGCTTAGCAGGTTGTTATGCTAACCACTGATAAACCCCATTTTTTTATGCTTTGCAATGAAATGGAACGTATTAAAATATACAAAATGGAAGTAATACATTTTATTTAATATATATTTCGCACAAAATAAAATAATACAAAATAAAATTCTAGAAGAAATGAAAACTAGTTCAAAGGTAGAATATGCTCTATATTTATTGGTCTTGCGATTACTTAGGTACTTTCTACTTTATACAGCAGCAGAAAAAATGGTAGTTTTGGATAAATTAATATTGGTTAAAATAAGTTTGAACACTACACTATTTAGTGAAAATAGGGCCTATGATAACTAGAATAAGAGAAATTAAAGGCAGAAAGAGCTCGGAGTTTTTTCGGACATTTTCATATCTCGCGCCTTTTTCCCTGAATCATGACAAATTTACGATACTGTTCCTTCCAACTGTTATAAAATTATGTGAAACGAGACTGTAAAAATTAAAAGATGAAGAAAGAAAAGGCATCGGTCCGAAAATGATGATGTTAAATGGATAAATACAGTGGATATTGTAACATTGTAACAAATGCCGGGCCGAATGTAAAAAAAAAAGAACTCATTTTTCTTTTCCAATCCACATAATTTGTTTTAGGATTATTAATTTATTAAAATCCATATTAAGTCAACTATAAGGCACAGAAATAATGAATAATGTGATAGAATATGTTTGACGTTACGCAATGAATTTGAATGAACCTTAAACAAGTTTATTTCTCTCTTCGCTGCATTTGTGTCGACGACAAGCTACTGGCCAACCCCTGAATTCTGCAGCAGATCCTCCTAGACTCATCCAGACTCTATAAAAACGATCGTATTTATGTATAAAGCATAGGGGTTGAGTGTGATCTCGGCCAAATACTTTCCCTGCACAATGGTTGGCTTGGAAACAGTTGTATTGGTGGCAGCAGCTATCGGAGACGTAGGTGGGAGTATTGAACTAAGAGTGGTTTAATGGATTTGGTTTAGGGTGATGGTTCATAAACAGAAGTGCTGGCATCGTGCCTTTAGGTTCGCTAAGCATTATTACTACTAATTAACTCAATAATTATTCCTTCTGGTTTCGACTGTGTCGTGTAATTGCTGACGTTCAGAATTTAATCTGAGACTGAAAATCTCCTTCTATACTTCGGTATTTATAGCTATTCGGGTCTGGGGACGGAGCCTATTCTTCCAGGGATCTGAATGGGTGAGTTCCGACTGGGTGGTCTCTGATTGGGTGGGCCTCTTTGCTGTTGAAATTTTAAGGGTGCTTCACTATTTTCACCTAGCATTATGCTTAGCGAAACGTGAGCAAAGAATTTGACGACATGGTCGCAATCAGGATGAGTTTGTGATGAATGGATTAAAAAGATTGGCCTGGGAATTTGAGAGAGTATTTTTTATTATTTAAATCTTGACAGTTTACTATAAATGAAGTATTATATTAAAATGTTGATGCTCCTTTTCATTCAGAAATATCTATTACATTGGGTATTTTATTATTGAGCATGATCTTTCCCAGTTGTCTTGGCCCGAACTGGATGACCTTTTCCCTCCCGGACGCTGACGATAAGAGGACGACTGATACAGTTGTTTGGGCACAATCAGTCGGGCTCGTCCGATATCCGTCGCTTCGGCCTTCGATGCTCTGTTCTGTTTGGCTTGGCCCTGTTTAATATTCCGATACAACTGCGAAGGATTCCAATCACAAACAAGTCATCGATAATTCAATTTTTTTTTTCATTACACTGTTATGGAATTGGATTTCAGTAAGTGCTGTGTTTGGTCGAGTTGATGTTGTCTTATTACACTATTGGTGTGAGAGTTAGTTTATTTTATTGTATATAAATAAATCCTAATATGTATGCACCGATATAAACTTATTAACCAGGGTATATCTGTGATCAGGTTTAGAGTTTAGTATGTAATATGTAGTAATTTCCTACAGGTCCATTTTGACAACAAAAATACAGTACCATCCTTCCCACATTAAATATTTAATTTCAGTGTCACACTAAATTTCCCTTTACTTTTTTATATATACTTAACTCATTCTCGAGGCGTAGGTGGGAGGATTGCGTTGAGAATGATCTGGCGGTATCGAGTTTGGGCGTGGTCCCAGGTTTGAAAGCAGAGGTTGGTGGTATCGGCGTCGAACCTTCGGGTTCGCTGAGCCTTATTATTATTATTATTATAACTTATCCTCACAGGAACTCAATGTGAAAGTAATAAGCGAATAAGTAATTATAAATAAAGTTCATAATATAAAGCTACCCTCAGTCGAGATTAGGCTATCTCTCAATTATTTAAAACATTTTTTGATGTAATTTTTTATCAGCGCTGTCTGGAAACGAATCGTAGAAATATTGTTGATGAGTGCTTTTTTTTTGTTATATTACAAATATTTAAACAAAAAAATTCGACAGAAAAGGCAGTGAAACTAGATTAAGGTATGTTTCTTACAAAATATACATTTTTTAATCTTTAAAACAAACTTAAAATAAATTAAAAATACCTGCGCAATATCTCAAAACAAAAATTAGCCGATACTTATATTTTTATAAGATCACTAGTAAGGATACAAAACTAATATTCGATTTCTAGATTAATAATGGGATAAGTCTTCTAAAACGTTAAGTACCTCCGCTAGTACAATAAATGAAGCGTTGTATTATTTGTAAATTGGGTTATAAAATGGGTATTTTAAATTGTAAAATGGGCTGGCCCGCCGTTAAGTGAAATTGAGGGATACAATATTCATGATATTTGTCAGTGACATTATCATTACTAATTCATAACTTTTTATTTTCTTTACATTAGGTCACTTTGGTGATACCGTGAGGTACCGTGCTACTTTTAAAATGATGTATATTTTAGATGCTTTCTTACTCTCTAAAATTTATCACCTATAAATAATATGTCCTATTTTCAAGAGCATGAAACATATATATATTTTTTTTTATTTAAAAAAATAATAAAATTTTTTACTTTAATTATATATTTTTTATAATATATATATATATATATTCTATTCGTAGTATTATTAATTTTACCTAAATTCTGAAATGACCTTAGGTAAAATTATTCACAAAATACATATGAAAATATTTACATGCTTGTTGCGTAACATGGTTTATAACTTGCGAAATAACTCATCCTGTTAATATGTTACATAAGGACTACAAAAACTGTGTTTATATAAAGCTTAGAAGAAAAAAAAGAAGACAAAGCTAGTTAAATTTCCATCAAATTTCAATTTAATTATTTATTTTAATTATGTAATTAAATAAATACATTTTAACTATTTATTGTAATAATAATTACAAAAAATCTAACTAAACCAAAATATAAAATGTGATTTTCATATGAATTGATTTATATTGGTTGGCCTTGGTCTACAAGTGCCGATAGAAGCCATATTTGATTTCTTATCTTTACTGATAACGTGTGATCGATTAATAACCTTTTTCGTTCATAAAAAAGCAGGTTGAAAAGATAATGGTGCCTTCTAAATTGCCTGGATATCTGTTTTTGTTTTACGTTTCAACAGTTATTTCTTTGCAAATGTGTTTTGCGAAAATTACAACGAATTGAATTTTATATTTATTATTCTTATGATAGTGATAATTTTTAAATATTTTGAAGAGAAAAGATTTGTACAGCCCGGGGATTCGAACCCGGGTCTTCTGCATTCTCTAGCACAGGGCTCTAACCAACTTAGCTACCTGGCTCATAACTCGGCCAGGCAACTCCATTCTCTCACCGATCCTATATATAATTACATTACTTTTTTTTAAATAGAAAAAATGCAGAAGGGATTTGTCTGGCCGTGTTACGAGCCAGGCAGCTCAGTTGGTTAGAGCCCTGCGCTAGAGAATGCAGAAGACCCGGGTTCCAATCCCGTCCTGGACAAATATTTTCTCTTCAAAATAAAAATATTAAAATTTGTTTATTAATTGTTTTCATTTTTTAATATTTTTATTTTGAAGAGAAAAGATTTGCCCTGGCCGGGATTCAAACCCGGGTCGTCCGTCTCTGCGTGACAGGACTCTACCATTTGAGCTACCAGGGGTCGCTTCACAGTCAGGACGAATCCGTTCTCTTCACCGATCCCATATCACGCACTTTTGCGATGTATACACGAGGAAAAATGTTCATTGAACTTTCATTTTAGGATCTTGTTTACCTACGTTATATTATTATTTATAATTTTTTTTTAAAAATAATATTCTCTTCAAATTAAAAATATTTAAGAATTAAATTAAATTTATCAAAGTACCGGGAGAAGGCACTATTTTCATTTAACAATAATTTATTCGGATCCGTCAAATCTTTTTGATTTTTTATAACGAAACCTCTTTTTCTCATTTGAGTAACCAAAAACCAAAAATGACTTCAGTATTAGGGCTTTAAATGGGAGTGGGAAGCTCAGTATTTAGAGCTCTAAGTTGCTGTGTAAAAGGTCCCGGGTTCGAATCCGGTTGTAGCAGATAAATTATTTAATCCGCTAACAGCCACGTACGGAGCATTTGGGATCTTCAGACCTTCCTGGGCTCCTTTGATCAATTAACCCTTAATTGGGGGAAACATTTGGCAGAGATCGTTATATCCGACAAATCATCTCCAAGCATAACTCGTCGGCATAGAAGCTGTACAGTCTCTTCCATATACCCATCATGGGCTACATAGGTACATATTTGTATTATAACTTCTTTCTAACATAATTTGGAGGATTAACTTTTGTTACGAGAATCGAAATTTGATATACTTGATGTTAAAATTTTTACCTGTCCCTGAAAGTTCAACTCCATAGATTTCATCAATTGATAGTATTATGAAGTTGATGCTCGTATTAATTAAGGTCTTGTATTTACGATGATTGAAGGTTAAAGGGTTCAGTAAATGATAGGGACTGTATTGTTTCTAGGACGACGCTTGTGGTGGAAGGTGTTTTGTTCCAAATCACTCACAATCACCCGGTTTTCCCCCAATTAAGGTTTACCTATTTATAGAGTCTGAGTGAGCCCCGGTAGGTTCATCAGATCCGACAGGGTCCAACTCTGGTAGTTAACAGTTTTAATAATTTATCAGCTGATTCGGGATAGCAATTCAGCCTTTTTCCCATTGAGCTACTGCCATCGCTGTTATAACATATTGTTTTTCTGCTTACATACACTATTGGATACATTCCAACACTATTGGAGCATTTGTCTCCTTTCGCTCCGTGGCACTAAATGCTGAGGGGTCCTCCTGGTCCTGTATCATTGCGCTGCGGTGGGATTGCCCCTGAGAAGAGGTCCAGGAAGAAAGCAATGTTTGACGTATTCCTATTTTCGCCTTTACAATGCTCTAGCTCTCTTTACTGATCGCCTTGACCTGCACTAAGCACGTGACTAAGTCGATCATTTATGAGTATATGTGGTTCCCAGGGACGAATTAATTAAATTGTGATAAAGTTTTATAAATGAAAAAAAAAAATGCTCCAACCAATAAACATAAACAAACACTAACAAGCGTTAAAATATTAAAAAATCAGTATATCCTATCCCCCTCATTAGAGGATATAGAGGAAAGTACCGACATAAGTAAATAGTCCGGTTCTTCAATTGTATGGGTTTTATACTTAGCCAGTTACCTATATAATTATATATATATTACTTTTTTCATAATTTATTAGTCGTAATAGTTGGATGTTTGTTGCCAGGTAAAGCAAACTTTAGAAAGCGCTATGAGTATACGCTATGTTAGGATTAAGATTACATACGTAACCTGAAGGCTCGATGCCGACACCATCAATCTATGTTTACAAACCTCCATCCACGGAGCATAAATGGTTCGCCACTCGGACATTCTGAAACCGGGATTTGATTATTTATTCCGGAATTCTAAACACTATCAAAGTAATTTTTAAACTCACTCAAAATAACCGAAGGATCAGCTAAGATATTGTTATTTTCGTCTCTAATCGGATTAAGATTACACATGCAAATATTATATAGATTGCTAGTTTAGCTTATATAGTTCCGAAGTATATATGCGGGAGGATTACACGTTTCCGTCCAAACCGATAAATATTTTAGTTTCTAATAATCCCTGAATGAGGAAGTGGAGCGAGCCCATGTGGTACTTACCACATCTCATCCCTACTTAACTCGCGGGGCCTATTCCTGCCGGGGGGCGCCCATGTTTTAATTAAACGCAAAGTTAGAAAGGGTCCTATCTCTATGCGCCCCCTTTTTTTTTTTGTCCCTTTCATTAAGCACAGGGCTGCAGTTATTGTCGTAAAATATACCCCCCCGCCCCCCCTCGTTGGCCAACGGTGTCTGGATTTTTAATAAGATTTTCCCTTCGATTAACCCCACACATTACAATTACTGGACAGTTTTTACCGAGAAAATTGTGTCCCAAGTCGGATTAAAATAAAAAAAGAAGTAAAAAATATAGGAATATTAGTTATTGGCAAAGGGATTTTTATAACGTATGTAGGCTACCATTTCTTCTTTTTATATTTTTGTAATCCTGCCATTTTTATTAATCCGGCACTCCTACATATATTTTTTTAAATAAATAAAAATTTCATATATCTTGTATTGAAACAAAACCGCAAATTCTTAGATTAAGCCTTGCATAAAACAGGATTATATATTACAAGAAAAAGATAATTTTTATTTTCTAAGTGCATGAAATTTTTTTTAAAAGCTCTACCACTGCAACCCTGGGGCCCAGTACACAGTAGAAACCGTTTCTTAGATAACGGTCGTGTAAAATTTTCATATATTTAAGAAAACCGCAAATTCTTAGATTAAGCCTTGAATAAAACAGGATTATATATTTATATAGAAAAATAGGGATTTCAGAATGTCATTTATCGATAATTTATAAATATGAATGTTAAATATATCGATATCTTAATCTAATTTTTGATAATTTAGAAATATATATGTGAATCAGAAAAATTGTTAATGCACCATGGTATATTTCGAATCACACCATACACAACGACATGAACATTCCCACTATAAAATCATATATTCATAACAAATACATGACATTCCACTCATCGACACAATATCACCCAAATCCACTCGTTCTTCCGCTTTCCTACTCCCTGTTACCTGGACTGGATAGGAGAAGATTAAAAAGAAATTGGCCAAGAGACCTACTCACCAATTGATATTTATATTTTTACTACATCATCATAAAGAAGTTCAAGTAGAAAATCAAGGTGAAAAACACTAGTATCAAATTTGCTGAATGCGCAATTGCGCAGGTGCAAATAAAAATTAAATTATAAATAAATAAATAAATATATGTGAATATTACTGTTAGATATCTTATATTTAATTATCAATTATTGATAATTAATGCCGGAATCAATGGCGAACTTCAGTTCCCAATAGAGCTGGTCACTCCGGGAAGTTAAGACATTACTCCCATAAGTGAGACATTTTTGTAAACCATTTTATTTTATTTTACATTTCTCTTAATAATAAAGGCTTAATTCATTCACTCAATCATATATTACAAGAAAAACAATTTTTATTTTCTAAGTGCTTGATTTTTTTAATTTTTTTTTACTTGTACAACTACAACCCATGAAGGCTATGGGGTTCAGTACCTATTAGAAACTTTACTGTTTCTTAGACAACGGTTGTGCAGGGAGGTAATTTGTCCTAGATCATGCTCAACCGCCTAATTTTCCAACTTATTTTGGGTACCCACTTGATAGAGGCTGGGTGAGCCCCAGAAGGGTTCTAGATCTCTTATGCTACTGGCTGCTAAGAGATTAAATAATCCAAGCGAGCGGGTTTTTAACCCTTCGGCATGGCAACTCAGCTCAGTATATGGAAATCCATCGTTCATAAAACTTTGCGAATACATTTGTATACTAATATAAAATAAATTTGCAAAAAAAAAATTAAAGAGAAAAAACAGATAATTATAGGAATACGATTAGTAAATCAAAGAAAATAAATAATCTATTTTTCTTTTTTGAGTAATCACAAAACGATAAATTCAATATTGGAGTTTTAAAAAGGAGTCGGTTTGCTTAGTGTGTAAAGCGCTGAGTCAATGTGCTCCCATGTTCAAATCCGGTTGTTGGAGATTATTTTATTTAATCTATTAATAGCCATAGATGGAACCTATGGGTTATGCTTGAATCCCTGGAGGTCAACCAGCCAATCTACAGGGAGTGCCATTAATTGGAGAAAAAACTTTGACTTAAGCATTTATGGCTGCATACTGAACCAAAAATCCTTCATTTTTAGTGTTATAGGTGTTTTTTGTTTCTAATGATTTATTCCACCTTTTTTGAAGAACAGGTAAATTGTTATATTTTGAAAGGAAATAGTTGACTGGATAATTCTAATAATAGATTCCATTGGTCAGGGGGTGCAGTCAAAGATAACACAAAATAAGAAAAACCCATTTTATTTCTCCAACGTTTCGGCCTAAGATGTAGGCCATCTTCAGGGCAACCGGTAGCGGGTGCCCTCAAGATGGCCTATATCATAGCCCCAAACGTTGGCACGTTAATAAAGGTTTTTCTTATTTTGTGTTTTCTTTGACTGCACCACCTGACCAATTTAATCCATTAATGTTAAATTTTGATTTTGCCAAATGATAAAAACAATAAACCTGTTCTCGAATTGGATCTATGATTATAATAATACAAGTTTATAAATGTAGGTAAGATGCACGAACTCTTGTAGAGGTTAGAGGGAAGTGATAACGCCCAGTGAAGCGATAAGAGGGTGGGGAGGTGATTGGGTCCGCCCGGAAACCGCCGCTTCACTTCCGGCTACCCTCTGGCCACTTTCCTATTTCCGGTAGCCCTCGACCCAGGCGCCAATATCGGCGGTCCTCGCCACTAGTCCAAGAAGCAAGTTTGCTCTCTCTTGTCCCGGATATTAGGGATCCTACTTCATCACCCGAGGGTCGCCATGGTCGGGAATGTTTGCAAATCCGATTGCTGTGGGTGTAAGGGGGCCAGGGATGCCGAGTGGTGTAGTGGTGCCTGCTGCTATTGCAGTTTCTAAATATCATAGTATAGATTAATACCCATGAATGAGTTCGGGGGGATCTGTGGTTTAGTCCATAGCTTTCTTCGCTTTCCGGCAGTCGTCTATCCTCATTACATGTCCGAACCATCGAAGCTGCCCTTTCTTGATTAACTGATTGAGGGATTCAATATTGAGTGCAGTCCTTTTCGTCTTGTTTTGTATCCGGTCCCTATTGGTCTTCTCTACTTTCCTTAGGTACCGCATTTCCATGCTTTGGTGTCGGCTCCAATCACAGTGCTTTGGGGCCCAGGATTCACTCCCATTGCCAATTCTTCTGTCCAGACATCTAAATTTTCCTGCAGCTTTTCTTCTCTGTCATCGATTATTACAATGTCGTCAGCACATGCGAACGATGTACGTTTTATAGGCTGTGACTTCCAATATCCATGCAGTGTCACCTTGGTTCGCCGCTTGCATTCTGTAATGACATCGTCCATAAGGATAATAAAGTAATGTTTGTACCAAACCAAATATTAGTGTATTATATATTAGATATAATACTCATATCTTCTCCTCACCACTTTCCTTCTCCATTTTGCACACCTTTTTTCTCATATTAGCTTTTTGGCATCCATCATATGTTATTATTATTTAAGATTTCATTAGCATTTAAACATCACTATTTCATCATATTTTATTCTATTTCCATGCTCATATCATATTGTTACTTATATTTCTATACGTTCCTTGTATATTTACGTCATATATTTATACCACTTCATTCTATATGTATGCATTTTAAAAACTGTTATACTCTATATTTATATCTTGATTTCTACTGTTATTTTTCCTTTATTTACTCTTTAATATCATTTTCGTTATACCTTCTTTCATTTTACTTATGTAAACTCCCTAGGAGTCTATTATCTTACATTTTATAGTTTTTATATATATTCTACTACCTTTTCCATAATTTTACTTCTCACCTCTGATGTTTAAAAAAAATTTTTTTTTGCATCACCACCTTTTTGTACATTTTCTCTGTACTTTTTTATTCATATATATCCCTCACTTTTGTTCTAAATGTCTACCTCTCTACATATATATTTTTTCTAATTTATCATATACTTAGTCTGCAATGTATTTTTATAGTTTGTTTATTTTGTCTGTTTTCTTTCTTAGCCCTGAAGATGACCCACAAAGTGGGTCGAAACGTCGGCAAATAATTAAATAAGTAACCACTTATTTAGTGTTTTTTATTTGACTGCACCCCCAACTATTTTCTTCCTTACGTCTATCTTCCAGTTAACCATCCCCTCGCTTCTCATTAATTAGTATCCATATATATATATATATATATATATATATAATAATAATATAACATGTATAAAATTTATATTTTCAAACAAAAAGCCTTTAATTGTTGTTATTATTACAGTATTATTGATTATCAAGATGTCTTTACATTGCTTTAGCAAATTGATGAAGGGATGAGGTCTAGAGATTTAGGGGAAGACAGACTGTGGCAGTGAAGATATCACAGTGTGGTTGAACACAGCAGCTTGTGGTACGCCTCCTTCTATCTTAGGGATATCTCTTTTATCAATTTCTCAACCCAAAAGACCTGATTGACCTAAATACGCTTAGTTATTATTAACCATCAATATTTTTTTTTTTTTAAATAAAATAACAAAAATTTCTACAACAATAATATATAGTGCAGGGAGCGGTGTAGTTTATTATCTTAAGTACTGGATTACAGATCTCGAGATCTCTAAGTTAATTAACAGTAATAAATGGACTCTAAGGGATCTAAACACCCACTTCGGGCTCATTCAGCCTTTATAATGTGCGTATCCTTAATTAGGGGAACAACTGGTAGTTGTCAGCAACAAAAGCTTGCAAACAGCTAATATTTATTGTTTTTTTATTTTAACTATTTGTTATAATATATATATATAGTTTATAAATTATTGATTCTTAATTTAAGTCATAATTTGATCTTAGCATCATTGGTTCGTATTTTGAAATATAAAGGCTTGAATTCCGATATGAAATTATTATTATCATTTATTTTTAAATATTTTTATTTTGAAAAGAAAAGGTTCGTCTTGGCCGGGATTCGAACCCGTGCTCTAACCACTGAGCTATCAGGGCACGCATCCAAACTCCACAAATCTATTCTCTTCACCGATCCTATATCCCCGCGTTCTCGCAATTTTGCGATGTATAATCTATTTATAACCTTTTGTATAGTATTATCTATTCAAAATAAATATATTCCCCATCAAAAGAACAATATAAAAAATAAATTATAATAACATAAAATTGACTGGAGTCAACGAGATCCCAATTGAAGTAATGTTCAATAAACATTTTTCCCCGTGTATACATTTATTATTATATTATTTTCATTTGCACCTGCGCAGTTGCGCATTCAGCAAATATGATCCGAGTGTTTTTTCTCTTTGCTTTTCTACATGATCTTCTATATGATGATGGAGTAAAAATATCAATAGGTGAGTAGGTCTCTTGGCCAATGTCTTATTAATCTTTTCCTAACAAGTCCAGGTAACAGGAAGTAAGAAGAACGAGTGGGTTTGGATGATATCGTGTCGATGAGTGGAATGTCATGTATTTTTTATGAATATATGATCTTATAGTGGGAATGTTCATGTCGTTGTGTATGGTGTGATTCGAAATATACAATGGTGCATTAACAATTTTTCTGAGTTGTGTATGAGGACTTTTTTTGCTGAACCCCAAAGTTCTGTTCCATTTAGCCAAATAGGTTTTAGTATACTACTATTGCAAGAATTGCGAGAACACGAGTTTATAGGATCGGTGAAGACAATGGATTTGTCTGGCTTTGATGCGTGCCTTGGTAGCTCAGTGGTTAGAGCACCGGGTTCGAATCTCGGCTAATACAATTCTTTTTTCTTCAAAATAAAATTATTTAAAAATATTCCCCATCAAAAGAGCAATATAAAAAATAAATTATAATATTATTATCATGACTTTTTCTCGATGCTTTAAATATACGTGATTTTTTGTTGAACTTATTCTTGTTTTTCTTTTATATAAAAAATTCTTTAGGCTTGCCTTTTTATTTCTGAAATCTTTTATATATAACAGGGAGAGGAGTGGCTCAGTGGTAGAGTACTGAGTTACCATCCCGGAAATCCTGGTTCAATTCCCGCTGCAGGCCATGATTTTTATTTAGTCTGTTTGCAGCGGGAGATGGATCATATAGGATCTAGGACCCTCCTGGGGCCCACCCAGCCTCTATAAAATATTATAAAAATAGGGTACCCAAAATAAGGGGGAAAAATCTGGCGGTCGAGCGTGACCTAGGACAAGTCACCTCCTTGCAGAACCGTTGTCCATGAAACAGTATAGTCTCTACCATGTACTGAACCCCAGACCCTTCATGGGTTGTAGTGGTACAGGTTTTTTTTTTTTTTTATATCTAACATATTTTAGTTTACATTAGATTTATAAATTAATTATTATTAGTTAGAAGGCTCACTTAGTAATTTAACAGTTTAGACTCGGAATGAAGATTTCTTTCTTCTTTCCCTGAGTGTATTGGGGACCAACGTTGAAGAAGTAGACCAATATCCGGCACAGGACTAATCCCTGTCAGTAGAACAAATCGTCAGCTAACACTATATATATATATATATATATATATGTGTGTGTGTTTGTATATATATATATATATATATATATATACTGATAATTTTAAAATAAATCACTGATTTATTGTCGGTTATTTTTTATTTTTCGATTACATTCTAGTAATGTATTTTTATGTATCTTAATATTTTTAGTTCTTTATTTTTATTTATTAATTTGTGAATTTGTAATGTGATAATGTTTATCATTCCTTAGCTTTTTTATCAGTCGATACTCTCTTCATTTTCTCATTCATCGTTCGCATGTCCCCCCCCCCTCGTTCCTCTTCTTTTCTACTTCTTGGTTCTTTATTTTTCTGTAAAACCAAGTCGTGTTATTTTTGACTGAGGTTTCCTCTGATGTCTCTTAGTTCCATCAAATAGTTGAATATCTGTTCAACCTTTTTAATTTTAATCTCGTTTTATTTGTTGCTGTTTCCAAGTCTTCAGTTTCCTGTTGAAGGTTTTATTTTGTATTATTTTTTAGTCAGTATTCTTTCATTATTTATTTAAATATTAATTTAAAAATTATAATAAATTCTTTATTTATTCTGACACAAGTCCACTTTAGAATAACAATACAGGTTTCTATACAGGCTATTATTATGTCTTACAGTATAATGTGATTACATTTAATTAATTACTAACATTAAATTAACAAATGAGAAAGAAAAAATCATACAAAAAAAAACATTGTGAATTACCTCCAGTATAAAAAATAATAAAAAACAGAGTAAGGAAGAAAATAGTTGGGGGTGCAGTCAAATAAAAACACTAAATAAGTGGTTACTTATTTAATTATGTGCCGACGTGTCGACCCACTTTGTGGGTCATCTTCAGGGCTAAGAAAGAAAAACAGACAAAATAACAGAACTATAAAAATACATTGCAGACTAAGTATATGATAAATGAGAAAAAATATATATGTAGAGAGGTAGAAATTTAGAACAAAAGTGAGGGATATATATGAATAAAAAAATTACAGAGAAAATGTACAGAAAGGCGGTGATGCAAAAAAATTTTTTTACAAAGAAAAAAGAAGGAAGTAAACAGAAAGTTATTTAAAAAAAGAAAAAGTATAAACATCAGAGGTGAAAAGTAAAATTATGGAAAAGGTAGTAGAATATATATAAAAAACTATAAAATGTAAGATAATAGACTCCTAGGGAGTTTACATTGTTTTATTTTTATTTTTATTATATTTTTTATATATATTCTACTAGCTTTTCTATAATTTTACTTCTCACCTCTGATGTTTATACTTTTTAAATAACTTTCTGTTTAATTCCTGCTTTTATCTTTGTAAAAAAATCTTATTTGGCATCACCACCGTTCTGTACATTTTCTCTGTAATTTTTTTATTCATATATATCCCTTACTTTTGTTCTAAATTTCTACCTCTCTACATATATATTTTTTCTCATTTATCATATACTAAGTCTGCAATGTATTTTTATAGTTCTGTTATTTTGTTTGTTATTTTGTCTGTTTTTCTTTCTTAGCCCTGAAGATGACCCACAAAGTGGGTTGAAACGTCGGCACATAATTAAATAAGTAACCACTTATTTGGGTTCTCATTTGATTGCACCCCCAACTATTTTCTTCCTTACGTCTATCTTCCAGTCAACCATCCCCTCGCTTCTCAAAAAACAGAGTTCAAGAAATAAAAATAACAGATATAAGATTATAATAATTACATATAGAGAAACAATCGATAATTACATATGTATGCAAATGTATGTCAAGTAGAAACAGAGAAAGCAGAAAATAAAACAAAAATATGAACAAGATCAACTAGTTAACTTGTTTTTAAAAATATCTGACTGGATGAGTGAAACGTCTATAATAGAAATATATAGAAATGTTTCTGTGCTAAAAATCTCGGAATTCAATCCAGCAATGACAGTTAAATCATTTAATCTGTTAACAACCACAGATTTGCAGACCCTCCTTGGGGTCACCGAGCCTCTGTAAATTGCTGGACAGAAAAAACAGTTTCAGAATGATGTAAATTCTAAGTGAAGAAATGGGTCTTCTTTATTTCCACATTTATTTCCATCTTTTGTTTCTTCTTACTTCAATACGTGACGTTAGGGGGGGGGGGGGGTAACTTTACGATACATGTCGGAAAATTAAAATATGTAAAATAGAAACAGTCTAATAAAAGAACGAAGAAAATGAAGTCCCAGTTCTTTTCTCAGTTTTATCACGTCGGAAGTAAAATTCTATTCGAATGTTATTCAATTTTAAGATGAATAAATTCTGTACCTAGGTAGGCTTAGTAATGCTCTGTAGAGTTTTATTTACATGAAATATAAAGTTTTATTGTAATTATATTGATTTATATAAATTATTTCCCTAATAATAGAACCGAAATTAAATAATTGACATTACTATATATTTGGAGTGATCATAAAATACATTTGTTTTGATGATATGTGTTGTATTTTTTCGCGTTTAATTCTTAATAACCTTAATAAAATAATAGATTAAAGTTAAGAAGCGTTGTAACGATTAGAAAAGTCTGAGGGTTATTAGTTCTTAATAACTCAAAAGTTATTTTTCATCTTCACCAAAAAAAACAAGTTTAAAGTATCTTCCCTCTGATCTACATAACCCTATTCTACCTAACGATCTGACTGGGGGAGGTGCGGAGCTGGTGTAAACAACAAATATTTGTTTCACCCGCACAAACACACAAATATTATATAATTATTGTGTTAGTTTACCTTAATAAAAAAAAACATTTTTTATATAAATATAGCAAGCTATCATGATATGATTGTCGTTAATTTCCACTACAAAAGCTGGTCCATTTTAAGCTCGGTGCCTAAAAGGACCAGTAATAATAGAATAGAAATAATAAAATACATACATTTGTATCATCTTATGTATGTTATGTTAATAACTTTAACATATAATACACATTAAGATGGCCTATTGTAGAACAGACTTAACATGGGGAGTAATCTTGTACTGGTGCCCTATTATATAACTTCTTATAAAATTATAAGTTATTTAAAGCTCATAAAAAAATATATATATATATATTGATTTTATTTAAGTCAATGTTAATGTTTTAGAATTGATATTATTTATTTTCATGAAAAATGATATTATGTCACATTTTTGTATTTGTTCAGAAGAGTCAATTTCCTATAACATTGTATTAATATTTTTTTCATTTCGTTACTTATAGAAACTGCTTAAAGAAAATCGTTCACACTGTTATTGGGATTGATATGTTATAGAAAATATCGATCATACTCGTAATTATTTATTTATGACGGTTCACATGAAATATTACCTATGTTGTGACATGGCGACCTTTACCTCCAGGGCATAGATTTCAGAACAATATTACTGATTTTTATTTGTGATGGAGAGTGTTCGAAGAAGGGGCGGTTTAATGTGGCAAAAATTTAACTACCTTTTTAATGTAGTTTGGAAAGCTTAAGGCTTTTTAACTGTCATATACATCGCGTTCCAACATCTGATCCGAGTCGGTGATGAAACACAACTCAATCGCTCCTAACAACCTTGTTAATAAATGTTAATAAGGCCATCCTCTATTAGTCGTGTCCTGTCTCTTCACAACTCTTACTCATGTGTCTGTGTGTATGTTAATATACACATATACAAATATATACTATTCAATTTAAAATATTAATATACTGAACTAAATCAAAATCTGTATATTAATATAGAAGAGGAAAAAAATCTCAAAAGAGACATAAATATTTGTTAAGATATTAATAAAAAAAATCCAAACAAAAATAATTTGTCTTGAAAACAAAAACAGGAAAAAAAAATCCTTGTCGAATATTTCACTTATTGAGGCTTCCCTTTAGAACAGAAAGAGAAAAATAGCAGAGAAAATAAACAAATTATGCACACGTTAACCACAAGACCCCATAGGGAATCACCACCAAGACTAAAATGTTACTACTTAATCATAAGGAAGGTAACCGGACAACTGGAGAAGGTCAGATAAAAAAAACTGATAAAAAAGTAAATAATAAATGGTGAATAACCAAACTTAAAAAAAACCATAAGAAAATAAAACAACAGAAAAACTGAAGACAAGAAATCATATAAAAAAGGAAGGCCAAAGTGCAAGAGAAAAAGGAAATTCGGTACTTGTGTATTAAATCCACCACCTGTAAA
The DNA here is from genome assembly GCA_964056705.1 of Troilus luridus. Lineage (NCBI taxonomy): Eukaryota > Metazoa > Arthropoda > Insecta > Hemiptera > Pentatomidae > Troilus > Troilus luridus. The sequence goes on along the minus strand of OZ057417.1, from coordinate 74,183,854 downwards.
GGCCAATCCGCAACCAGTTACGTTTTATAACAGTTATATTTCTAACAGTTACCTTGGATAACCTTTTTAAATATTTTTATTGGGGTTAGAATTTCATAACATAACATGCAATATAATAATAATGGAAATAAATAAATAGAACTAATAATAATATAATTGAATATATAACAAATATAGATAATATATTGAATAAACAATATATATCATTAAAAATATATCATCAACAATTTAAAATAAAATAAAATATTTAAAAACTAAGTATTCATAATTTGCATTACATAGCATGGGATATAATAATAATGGAAATAAATAAATAGAACTAATAATAATAAAATTAAATATATAACATATATAGATAATGGAATATATCATCAACAATTTAAAATAAAAACTACCCCTAACCACCAAACAAACAACAAATCAGCAACAAACAAAAATGAGGATACAACTCTAGAACACACGAAGAATCAAAGGACAATGAATCTGTAATCAATGTAACTGTTACTGTTAGAAATGTAACTGTTATAAAATGTAAATGCTTGCGCATGCGTACAACATTGGCCTTTTCAGGTGGTGGATTTAATACACAAATGCATATTACACAAGCTCGAAAGAGACAATATATTCGTTAAGAGACTTGAATGGAGAAGGTTATCCTCCATGCAGCTGGAAAAGGTTAAATAAAAAAATAAATGATAAATAGAAAATGCTATTACCATATTTCAAAAAGCCCAAAAGAAAAGAAAACGACACAAAATAAAAGTTAAGAAATCGTATCTAAAAGGAAAGTAAAAGTATGAAAGACAATGGATATTTTCAAGAACCCATTGAATTCTTGGCTTTCCACAAAATATATTAATATAGAGAAGCAAAAGTTCAAAGAGACATCAAATATACGTACTAATTAAATCATAAATGGAAAAGTCTAAGTCTAATATAGAAAACAAGTATTTTAATTTCCTGATTTTATGGAGGATCGCCTACTCTGCATTCTATTGTTTAATTTAAAGTATCTGTTTTCATTCCATAATATGTTTCTAAATGAAAAAAATAAAACAAATACTCCATTCTGAGCGTGATTTCGCTACGTTGCCCTGAGCCGTTCTCATCAACTAAGAGAGTGATCTTCATGATTCCCTGACATAAGAAGCGTATCCCTCGGAGGTTGAAGAAAGATAACCCGATATAGCAGACATAGTGAGGGAAGAACATTTTCTATTACGCAATCCTGTGTATGGTTACGTGTCTCTGAACATTCTGCTCCAAGCACGCGATACCGACACGTCTTACTTAGGCCCAAGTCTTCCCTCGCACCATTCGCCTCCGTCTGGTTCAGGTGAAATTAAAAGTAATAAAAATGATCGATCGAGCAAGGGAAGTAGTTGTTGATAAAGAGAAATAATGACTTTTATAGCAGAGGAATTGAAGAAAATTGAAAGGAAAAAAATGAGAAATGGAGATTGGCTTCTGAAAAGTCGAAAAATAATTTTCGTATCAAGATTCTAAGTTATTATATAAGCAGTATCTAATGTATATTTTTAATTTATTTATTGAAATTTCCAACTTTATGAACAAAATACGACAAGTAAACATAACAGGAAAAATACATAATGGTGTGGATAAAGGCAAGTAGATAAACTACTCAAATAACAAATTCAACTTAGATGGTCACGGGGCCATATTTTTTTCAGACGCCTCGAAGGACTATCGGGAATTGAAGATGTAGCTACGTTTGAAACTAATTGGTTTGAATGGGAATTAAGTTTGTCATGGCAGGATTGGTATCGGGTTCGGGCCAAATCAGCAACAAATGGGACATTAAGGTCATTATGGATTACTTTATTCGTAACAAAATAAGGAGCATTGAGGATTTTACGAAGGATTTTGGACTGTAAGGATTAAATACGAGAGGAATTCGATGGTTTAGTGGAGCCACAAAGCTCTATTTCGTAAGTTCAGATGGGTCTAATGATATGAGTCTTTTGTAATTAATTAGGAGTTTAGAGCGTTTGTCTAGTAAATTTTTAAGTAGCCTGAAACGGCATGCTGTTTCCGAGCCAATTTATTGTATTATATCTATAAAAAAATCAAAACCATAAAATTATATAATTGTTCTGTTTAAGAAATCGAAGGCATTATGGATGACTTTCTTCTTAACAAATTAAAGAGCATTGAGGATTTTGGATTTTAAGGATTGGATACGATGTCTTAGGGGAGCCCCAAAAGACTACGCCATAAGTCCAAATAGGTCTGAGAATAGTTATCTAAACGAGTCTTTTATAATTAATTGGAAGCTTAGAGCGTTTGTCTAGTAAATGTTGAAGTTGCCTGAAACGGCGAGCTGTTTCTTGTCGTTTCAGTCTAGTATGAGGATTCCAAGTTAAATGTTTGTCAATGTGTAGTCCTAAGTACCAGACCTGCTCTGCAGGAGTCAGTAGGATGGTATTAAACGATACAGGAGGACAGGAAATCGTTGGGTTACGATGGGGAGTAAAGTGATTTGACGGGATTTGTGGGAATTTATTTTAATCCTCCAGTTTTATCGGAAAATCCTCAATGCTCCTTACTTTGTTACGAGCAAAGTAATCCATAATGACCTTAACGTCCCATTTGTTGCTGATCTGGCCCGAATCCGATATCAATCTTTTCATGACAAACTTCATTTCCACTCAAACCCACTAGTTTCAAACCTAGCAACTGGCCTCGTGATCTACTAAGTTGAACTTTTCGAGTACTGCCACTGGGTAGTTTCTCAACTTGTCATTTATTGTCATTGTATACATTCATTCTATTTACTGGATGTATTAATATAACCCAAATCCATAATTAAATCTTGTTGTTTATATATATTTATACAAACACATTTTTTTGTTGAACAGAACAATGTTTAATCCAAAAATAAAATTAATTAAGCCTTGGTTTTTTTCCCCTTCGGTTGAAGATTTTTTGAAAGCCAGGACCAGATGTGAAGTTGGGTGTGTTTATTAAATTGGGTTGAGGGAAGACCTGTGTAAACACTAACCGCCTAAACCAGATAACTACATCGCCCTGTCGTTTCTTTTATCTCTCATCAATATATATTTTATCTTTTTTTTCTTTTTCCTTTTTTTTTCTCTCTGGTTTTTATAACCGTAACCCCTTTTAGAGGAAGGTGTCCGATAGTATTGATTATTTTTTATATCGTTATCTTTTTTTCTTTTTTTTTTTTGCTAAAGAGACCTTTGGTGTTTTGTATTATTTTGTTATATATATTTTTTTTTCGCTCTTTGAATATAGGCCTCCCTGGCCTGGAGATGGGATTTCTATTATGAAATTCAGTCCTTTATGTACATTAAGTTTGTCAAAGAAGCTTTTGACGAGAAAAAAAATCGTAATAAACCCAACCGCCTTAGTTTGTTGACATTTTTTTTATTCTTTTTTATGACCACTCCAAGAACTCTAGTATTCATTTGTTCTAATGTTTTGGAACTGTGAGCGATTTTAGTGGTGTTTGCTTATTCATACCTATAAATAGTACATTCTGGGGCGAGCTTGCTACCTCGGATTTATTATTGATTGAGGAGTTGACGTGATGTGAATCATTCATCGATTGATGCCTGAATGGACAGGCCAGCAACATCAGTCCAAGATATTCATCAAACAGTAAACCAAACGTCTGATTTATACGGTAGAAACTGTACTGTTTTTAGGACAACTGTTGTTTTAACAACCAATTTAAAGAGGCTGAGTGAACCAGGGTCATTTTGTATCGGTTAACAGATTAAATAATTATCTGCCACAGCTGGATTTGAACCCGGGACCTCCAGTGCTCCTCACTCTGAGTTACCTCGTTCCCCCTATACACTTCTGGCACCTTTTATTAGGCCTCACTATAGCAGTAAATATGAAATATACGAATACAAAAATAGCTATTTCAATATTTTTTATTTATGTATCGGTAATAATAATTTTAAAATATTCATCGATGGAACCATCGGAAAATAAAATGCATATCTCTATTTGTAGTTTTTTCTTATTAATTATTTTTTTCGGCTAGTTTTCCAGGAATCAGTGATGGATTCTAATTCCACATTAATTTGTTTTGAAATGAGCATCAAAAATAAATAAATTTTGGGGATAACGTTTATTGTGTTTTCAATGGTGCTGAAAAAACAATAAGGCTTAATCTGCGTCGGAGTATGTCCTTCTATACTTCGGTATTTATAGTTTTTCTGGTTCTGGGGCGCAGCTTAGGCTTTCAGTGATCTGATTGGCCGGGTTTCGACCGGATGTTCATTCTAAAAACGCTAAAAATTTTACTTTCCTAGTAAGCACTGAGGAAGATAGCCGAATGGCTAGCGAAACGTCGGCAAAGTACTTAACTACACGGTCGAAAGCAGAAAAATACGTGATGAATGAAATACAAATTAAGACCGTTATATATGCCAAATAAAAACAATGACAATCATCATATTGGTTGTTAGTAGAATGGAGCAAAATGCCTTGAGAGGCACGAAGAAGAACATTACCTCTTCTTTTTAGTCTCCTCCTAGTGTTCTCAAGCATGAGAGTAGTGGACATTTGTTGGCCATCAATGGGTTCAGGTGTCTTGAAAGCGTTTGTTTGTTAGAATGTGTGCGTCAACCGTAGGTATTTTAAAGTCAGTATGCATAGTTTTCTTATTGACATACGATGGTGCTTTTGTGACAACTCTTGAGTTGTCACTTTATTGAGCGAACATAATACAAGGACTATTCAGAAAGTAAGGAACGTTTTGGAATTAAAAAAAAAAACCAAGTACAAGAAAAATATTGTATTATATGCATGTGAGAGAGGGACTAAAATATTACTTTTTAACCTAATCACCATTCAAATTCAGGTACTTGTCATAGGGATGGACAAGCTTTGAAATTCCTGTGTCATAGAATTCTGCCACCTGTGATCTCAGCCACTTGTGACGCGTACCTGGAGCTCCTCATCGTCGTCAAAACGCTGTTGGTAGCCAGGTCTTCATTTTCGGGAACAATTGAAAATTACTTGGAGAAAGACTGTAGGGGGATGAGGAAAAACTTCCCAGTTGAACGACTTCAGGAGTTCTTGCGTACGGTTTGTCGTGTGAGGTCGGGCATTGCCATGCAAAAGCAAAATTTTGGAATGAATGAATGAAATGAATCTGAAGCCTGTGCAGTAACAGGTACTCGATAAATATCCCTGTAATTATACTCGGATAGACAAAAGCTCCTACTGTAGCATCGTCCGATTAGTCATAGCAGCATAAAGTGAAGTCAAATGAACATCATCGTCCTATCATCCTTACTCTCCAGTGTGGATGAATCCCCTCCTTGCAGAACCGTTGGCTGAAAAAAACAGTACATTCTATACCATGTACTGCAACCAAGACCATATTGGTACCCTATACCCTAGGATTACACCCTAGGAGAGCCATAATGGTACAAGTTTATTTTTCTTTTTGATTTATTTTATTATTGGTTTATCGATTATAGGAGCTTGTTTTGACCTACTCTTCCGTTTTCCGGCCTAGATACTTCGGATAAGCGATAATCTACTGTAACTGCATAGTTTTACCAGTGCTCTAATATGGCTAAGTGGGTCCGTGATTTAACGTTAAAACCCGAGATAGACATTGAACGGAAGAGGGGTCGATGAACGAGGTGCCGATACGATCACTTGACGAAGCCGCCGCGGCCAAATTGAAACGTCAGCCGTCCATCAACTCCTGTTCCATGGCGGGTCAGAAATATCACCCCCTCTCCCCCGCCTGTTTACACTGATAGCTTATCTATATCCAGCCACTGCTAGCCAATTTACCACCTTCTACCCATCATAGGTGTGTGTGTTTTTATATATATACAGCTGTTTGAGAGCTACTAGCATTCTACTAATGCGTACAGATATATAATTATTGTACATAGTATGGCTCAAAAAAATATCTGATGCTCAGAGGTAAAAGACATCCACAAAATAGGTAATATTTTAGGTAAATTGTCATAAATATAAACTATGACACTTACATAAAATTACTTGTCATTGGCAAAGTGAACGATTTTCTTGTTGTTTGTGCAAGTAAGGAATAAAACAATTTTAATAGTTAAAAATTCATGGAAAATTTGCTCTCCTGAAGTAATTCAGAAACAGCAAAATTGTGACATGACGTCCTTTACCTCAGAAGTACAGATATTACAAATCTGCGTACACGTAAATTATTTTAAAATTATCTAAATTATGGCTTCTTCGTTAGAAAATTTGCCGTCACTTCCATGGAATTGTTCTGGAAAACAAGGAAAGTCTGGCCCGAAGCGTAAAGCGGTGATTTACTGTGCTAAAGGTTTTGGATTTTAATCCGGCCGTGATAGACAAATATTCGAATGAAATCACGTCCAAATCATTTCTCTGCACAACAGTACAGTAGTCTTAAAGTCCAAACTCCTTCGATTGCTAAGCAGATTTGTTTAGACATGTTCCATAACGATTAGAAAGGTTTTATAAGAAAAATTTAAGAGAGTGCCCTGTGGTCGAATGTTGGCACAACAACCTTCTGTGTCCAAGTTCGCTGGTTCGCAGACCGGCAGATGGTCTTATGTTTTTTTTAAAGTGAGTAACAAATGGTTATGCCATAATTCGGAGAGTATTTAAAATAGCGGTCCTAAGCCTGTCCGATGTCAGGTAACCATTAATCGGATACCTGAAGATACCTGGATTGGCAAAATGTAAGGTTAAAGTTTCCCACTGTGGCATAGTCCAATTAGCGATAGTAGCATAAAGTGACCTTAATGATTATATTCTTATGACAACAGATTCCTCGTCCATGTTATTTTGAGTTCCCTCCTTGTATTGTCAGGCAGGTGAGTCGTGGCTAACACCGGGTTTTGGTATGCGTGTAGTTTTATAACTTTTTTGTTTTAGGTATTTTAAGTCTGTAGAGTATACAAATTTAGTTATTAAACAAAAAACTAAAATATTATTTCAGATTATTTTTTAATACCATAAACTGCAGCTATAATTTCAGTGGATGATATTCCGCTTGCCGCTTCATTAGACAAAGACCCTAATCAGGGGATTGAACCCGGAGCCTCATCCCTTCCGTGCAATTTCCCCAATTCCATCAGGAGTAATCCTCTTCGAGACGCCTGAGGCGCCTGTCGTCCCAATAACCTGAAGATCTCCTCAAAGACTTGAAGGGAGGCTCTCTAGATTAGAGGGAGGTCGAGGAAAGGGGAAGAGTCGCCGGAGCAACAAGTGCCTTTTGGAGAGAAGTTTTTTGTTTTGGCGAGAGTTCTTCATTAACCGGGTCTGACAGGTCTCCTTTTGATCCTCTTCTGTCTGCGGCCAAGTCCCCGGCCCTTACCCAGCACTTAATGCACTTAATCTCTTTCTTTCAATAAAATAAAAATATATTATTTAATTATATATCAGTATTATTTAATATATGTATGTCCGTTCATTATTGAATCCAGGTAAGGAAACAGGGCTGGAAGCGAATTCGGATAAGTTTTTGGGGATATTTTTTAGGATGGAATAAGTTTGAACATTTCGAGAAAGTATTTAGGTTACTATGGTAACTAGAAAAAACGGAATCGTAGCCGCTAACACTGAGGAATGAACAACGTCTTAAGGTATTCTAAAATAAGGTCTTGTGCGGAATATTCAAAAAAGGATGAGATCGCTTCCTAGGGACGGCATAACTAGATTTTCTGTAATCTAGTTGTTAGCATAACACCTACTATTCCCGAGATCGCGTCTTCGTAGCTCGGCAGGTGGCCCTAGTATTTTTAAAGGGAGTAAAAAATCCTTGCTTACGCCGCCCCTCGGATGGAATGTCAAACCGGGGGTCCCGAGACTCGGATACTCGTTAAAGTTCCCTTTTTTACTAGACCTGGATAGGCAAAGTTTAGAGCTCCCACTGTAGCATTGTCCGATTATCAATAGCATAATAAAGTGACGTTAAATAAATAAAGAAATAACTAACTATTTTTTATTTCCTTTAAAACCTCCCAACTGTTATACTGACCATTGCACCACAGTTGGTCCAAATATCATAGGATAATATATAACAATTCTAGACCGATAAAGAAATGTAGCATTGTCCGCTACTGTAATCATACAACATACATACGATACAATGTTTCAAAAGAGATGTAGTTGTGTGAATTTTAACAATCACCTCCCTACACAACCGTTGTTCTAGTTATAGTCTCTACCATGTACTGAACCCAAGACACTACATGGATTGTATTGGTGAAGATTTTTAATTATATTTTTTTTGTTTTATCTATTAATTAAAGTGACATTCAATATTGAAATTTAACCTTTTTTTTTAATATTTAGCAATAAATGACATTATGGCAGCAGCTAGGAACAATATACAGCTCTAATTGAAACCGACTGTATTTCATTTCCATACAGTTTTGCATATCTGTAGTAGATGACATGTAATGAATATCCCTCGTTTCCCTGTGCCGTGTGTGGATATTGATTAAATCTGTAAATGCTGTTCTCTGTAGCTTGTATCGAATCGAACCTATCATATAAATATACTTAACTTATCCAGTAGAGAGAGAGAGAGTGAGAGAGAGAGAGAGTGTGTGTGTGTGTGTGTGAGAGAGAGAGAGCGAGAGAGATTTAATGTGTAATGGACAGATTTTCGATACAATAATTCTATGCAGCATTAGTATTCCGGATTTGGTTAGGGGTGACTCGAAAAGCGTCATACCACAAGCCTCGTACAATTATACCAATCGCATTCCCTATATTCGGTACTGACTTGACTTTCTAACCGTTTCCGAATTATTTATATATAGGTAATTAATCATAAAGTGAAACAAAAAATAAATTAAAAAAAAACTGTACCCCTATAACCTACCCGCGTATTATAACCTACCCCTATACCTAAACTGGTCAGCTCTTAATCTTTAACATAGCATGTTATATTGGATTTTTTTTTATAATTCATTATTACTTTTCGTCATTAATCGAAGGGAAACCCCAATTGAAACATTTCTGCTCCTGTAATTATGCCCTGATGCCATCGATTAGCGTCCCCCCGACACGGAAACTGCAACCACAAAAGATGTCAAGAGCATGAATGTTTAATCATTTAATTCTGCTACGAGAGGAACGGGAGGGAATGTGGAATGGTTTAAATGCTACAAGGTGTCCTTTTCATTAGTGCGCGCTTCAATATTTCACCGTCGGGGTCTATTGTCTCTCTCTCTCTCTCTCTCTCTCTCTCTCTCTCTCTCTCTCTCTCTCTCTCTCTCTCTCTCTCTCTCGCTCCCTATTCCCTCACTGCTCCCGGTAGGGAATGAAATATTCCCGTTGTAATAATTCCATCTGTAACTTAAGCCTCCTCAGGTAATATATCAAATTAAACATGGCCGCTCAACTTAATGCCCGTATTAATCAACTAAGAACAAACACGCTATCTTTCCGCCATTAATTAATTTTTTTTATATTTCATACGTTAAAAAAATATTCAGAACAAAATGTTACTGTTAAATGGATTTTCTCATTTTGTAAAAAAAAAGCTTATTATATTTTTTTTTAAATTTAATTTATTGATATTTACAACTATAATAACCAGTAAATCTGCTGACATGTACATTATGACATGAAAAACACATGTGGAGAAACTACCCATCGGCAGCACCAATAAAGTTCTATAGTAGATGATCTCGAGGCCATCTTCTTTTCAGACGCCTCGGAGGGTTATCAGGAATAGTATGGGAAGCAAGTTGAGAGACTAGAGGATTCGAGTGTGTATGGAGCTTGTCGTGGAAGCATAGGTATCTAGTTTGGGCCAAATCAGTAACATATGGGATATTAAGATCATGATGGATGAGTTTGTTTGTGACATAATAAGGAGCATTGAGGATTTTACGAAGGATTTTGGATTGTAAGGATTGGATACGAGATGAATTGGATGGTTTAGTAGAGCCCAAAGCTCAACTCCGTATGTCCAAATAGGTCTGATAACTGTCATGTAAATGAGTCTTTTGTAATTAATTGGGAGCTTAGAGCGTTTGTCATGTAAATGTTGAAGTAGGCGAAAACGTCGAGCAGTTTCTTGTCTTTTCAGTCTTGTATGAGGATTCCAAGTGAGACGTTTGTCCAGATGGAGTCCTAGGTAACGTATCTGTTCGGCAGTGTTCAGTGGAATATTATTAAAGGATATAGTAGGGCAGGAATTCGTAGGTTTACGACGAAGGGTGAAGGTAATTTGATGGGATTTGTTAGGATTTATTTTAATTCTCCAATTTTGACACCATTCTTGAAGGTTTGAGATATGGGATTGAAGAGATTGGGATCCAACAAATGGATCCTTATTAACTGATAACACACATGTGTCATCAGCGTACGCAGTGAGGACAGTGCTTGGATGGGTTGGGATGTCAGCTGTAGCTTATTATTAAAAACCTATAACACTACAACCTATGAAAGGGGTTCAGTACGTTGATGAGACTGTACTGTTTCTTTGAAAATGGCTGTGCAAGAAGGTGATTTCTCCTAGATCCAGCTCAACCGCCAGATTTTCCCCTCAATTTTTGACAAGCTGCGAACAGATTAAATAAAATCGGATATCCTTTATACTCTATTATTAATTAATTAAAATATTTTATAAGAAATTCTTAAATTGTGATAGCTATAGAATTATAATTACAGCTTATTTATACTTCATTTATGCCTCATAATATCCTGTTAATCACCTCCTAATCCCGCCTTGATTCAACCTCTCCTGAGCCGCCATTGATTGAGAAACCTGATGGTTGCCAGGTGTGGTGTGGTGGCAGACAACACTGGTAGGAGAGTATTCCCTCCCAGGTAGAGAGCACAATTCTACCAAACCGCAGGGAGGTAAATGGACGCTATGCAAATGGGACGGTGTAATCTCGTTAAGTGGAGGAGAGGCACGGCATGCCGGGGCACGTGCCTATTGTCCGTGCATTATCTGGGGGAAATGAAGTTGGTCGCGCGATCTCTCTTGCCTCTGATGTCTCCTGCTTCAGCTGCAATAGCTCACATCATTATCTGGGTAGATTCTAGAATATAGCCAAGAGCCGATTACGATCGAATAAATATACGACATTTTAGTATTTTACGTATCATCACTCAGTTACTTAAATAATATATCTATTCGTATTCTACTCACGCTGCTTAGGCGATAAAGGAGGATTATGTGATAGAAAAAAAAAATCTGTAGTACCCATGAAGGGTATGGGTACAGTACATGGTAGAGACAGTAATGTTTCTTGGACAACGGTTGTGCAGGGAGATGGTTGTTCCTAGATGTTTACGCCTTTTTTTGGTTACCCACTTTATAGATGCTAGGTGGGGCCCAGGAGGGTCCTAAATCTCATAGGATCCATCTCCGGCTACTAACAGATTCATTATAAGTCTGTCCAACAGCGAGATTTGAACCCAGGACTTTCGCATGGCAACTCAGCGCTCTACCACTGCCCCTATCAGCTCCCTTTATGATAAAAAGGGACATATTTATATATAAAAATATTATACGAAAGAAAGAAAAAATAGTATATGCATACAATATTGTATAAATATACGTATGCATATGCATTTGGTAATTATTCCGCAGGTTTTCGCTTCGAGTTGAGTCACGATAAGTTTTAACTGTTTATACGTTTCAGTTTTAATATGGAAAAGATAATGTAATTATGTGTAATGTGTGTACTTCAGTAATAGAATAGAGTGAATCTTAAGAATGTAAAAATTATTTATTAACAATCAAGTACCAGGGGTAACATCAACAACCCCATTGCAATTAGATCAATACACCAAACGTACAAGAGTAATTATGTAAGGTTAGATGAGACGCTCTCAGTACGAGCAATCTGCTCCGCTGACATCGAGGTGGTGCGTCTGAGGATCAATCGAAGCCTGAACTGCGCAATTATGAATATGACAGTTAATTTACGGTAGTTTCATATAATTTTTATTATAAAAAAAAGTATTATTTATTTTTATTAATTGTCGTTTTTATGGTATTTATTTTTAAATATTTTCGTTTTGAAGAGAAAAGATTTTTCCTAGACGGGATTCGAACCCGGGTCGTCTGCTTCTCCTTAGAAATGCTCTAAGCCACTGAGTCAGAAAAATCCGTTCTCTTTACCGATCCTATATCCCAGTGTTCTTGCAATTTATGTGATGTATACACGAGGAAGAACGTTCATTAAACATTACTTTAATTATGATCTTGTTGAAATACGTCAACATATTATTTATAATTTATATTTATTAATTGTTATATTACAATGTTATAATACAAAAATATTTTACTTATACTTTCATATTTTACTACCCCTTAATCAATTTAAGTTTAAAAAGACTCTAAAATATAGGATAATCTTGGGATTATCAATAATAACACTATGCTGTTAATTTACGCAATATTTAAAGAATTTAAAAGAAAATGTTTAATTTACTTTATTAGTAATTCATTTAGGAGAGCTTATCTTATCTGTTTATCAAGTTTTTTTTCTGCTCGTGTGCAAAAGATAATTAATTTTTCATTTATAATTTTATTTATTTATATCAGGTTGCTATTCCGGGGCGACCTGTGGTCTAGTGGTTAGCGTAACAAACTACTAAGTCCAAGATCGCGGGTTCGTAGCCCGGCAGGTGGCTCTAGGATTTTTAAAAGGGAGTAAAAAATCACTAGTTACGCCGTCTTTCGGAACGGACGTTAAACGGGGGTCCATTACGATGTCAGGTACTCGTTATAAATCCCTAATTTAAACCTGGATAGGCAAAGTTTATAGCTCCCAATGTAGCATCGTCCGATTAGCCATAGCAGCATAAAGTTACGTTAAATGAACAAACAACAATGTTGCTATTCTCGCAAAAAACAAAACATTATATTTACATAAAATGATATAATGATATGATATATTGTTGTTTACAGTTTATAAGTATTCCTTTATTTTTGGAAAAATTTTAAATAATTTTAAATGGAGTAAAAATAACTAGTTATACGAGATATATTGGAGAAATTGCCACTACAATAATATAAATCCTAATATCACTTGATAAGAATTTCTATTTAAAAAAAAGTATATTAAGTATAAAACACACATGATAGCGGTGAAACAATAATTGGCAGCTCATAAAACAGATCTTAGATCAAATAAAAATCTGGTTCTACAGTATCGTGTTTGGTTAAACAATAATTACTCAGCATTTAAATTTGTTTATATTATTATTAGCGTATTCTCCCACTAGTGGAAGACGCTAAGCAAACAATTCTATCAAGCTTTCTTTGGGTTCTTCTCGTTCGTCCAATAGGCTTTCATTCTCTCCGAGAAAGCCTGCTTACGTTCTTCCGACTACGTCAGTTCTTCCACTTTTGCTTTGGCTGCTCTGATGTAACCTCCCACTTGTTGACTTTGTGTTTGAAGGTCTCTCTTTCTAAAATGTCCGTTGCACATATGTTCGCGTTTTTTGAGCCCCTTTCGAAGTTCGTCCAGCCAAGGTGTTCAATTCTTAAGTGAGCTAATATAATTTAATATTCTTTTTGACAGTCGATTTTCTGTTAATCTCGTGAGGTGTCCAAAGAATTTCATTCGTCTTTTTCTAATGTCGATTTAAATGTTTGAAACTTTTCTTGTTGTTTTGATTGATTGTAGCCTGTAACCATCTCGGGTATATCGTGCTCATAGGATTTTCTTGATGATCTTCCTCTCTTGTTTTTTTATTTCTTCTAATTCTTGTTTTCTGTTAACTTACAATGTTTCACTTGCGTAAAGGACTCTCGGTTTTATTACTGTGTTGTAATGCCGAATTTTTGTCTGTCTTGACATGCATTTTTTGTTGTAAATGTCTTGAACTAACCCTAAGTTCATTTTATATATTATATATGCAGATAGGAAATTTTTTAATATATAATTTCCTATAAATTTTGTTGAAATCCTTGAAAAAAATATGAGAACATTGTCGAGCTCTGTTTGTTTATTTTTTTTATCTTCTCATTTTTTGTTTGTATGACAGTATAAACTAGTATTGTAGTGCGGTATCTGGGTGTAGAGTGCTACGTTGCGATGATGAAGGTTCCGGGTTCAAATCCGGGTGTGGAAATTAAATTTTTTGACTTTATAGGATCGGTGAAGAGAATGGATTTGTCTGACTTTGATACGAGTTGCTCAGTGGCTTAGAGCACTGCTATTGAGAAGCAGACGACCCGGGTTAGAATCCCGGCCAGGACAAATCTTTTCTCTACAAAATAAAAATATTTATAAATTATTTAATCTGTTAATAGCTAGTGATGCTATTATTATAATTAGCCCCCTAATATAGGGGCTCACCCAGACTCTACGGAACGGGTACCCTAATTAGGGGGACAACTTGGCGATTTAGCGTAGTTTCGGACAAATAACCTTCCTACACAAGTGTTACGCTGGCCAAGGAACTGTCTCTACCATGTACTGAACCCAAGATCCTTCATGGGTTGCAGTGTTACAGTTGTTTTTTCTATATTAGTATAGTTCTAGTTTGCATCTCAGTATAATAAATAATATTTAAAAAAATGTTTGTAGGACAAATATTATAAATTTAAATCTTTTTGTACGCTGTTTCAGGCTACTTCAACACTTACTAGACAAATGCTCTAAGATCTCAATTAATTACAAAAGACTCATATACATGACAATCATTAGACCCATCTGGACATACGGAATAGAACTTTGGGGCTCCAATAAACCATCGAATTCCTCTCGTATTCAGTCCTTACAATCCAAAATCCTACTTACATTGTTACGAACAAAGCAATCCATAATGACCTTATGTCCATTTCCTGTTGATTTGGCCCGAATCCGATATCAATTTTTTTTATGACAAACTTCATTCCCACTCAAACACACTAGTTTCAAACCTCGCAACCTCTTCAATTCCTGATAGTTCTCCGAGGCATCCAAAGAGAAGATGGCCTCGTGACCTTATAAGTTGAACTTATTGTTTGAGTACTGCCACTTGTCTTTCATGCTATTACGTACCAATCATTATATTTACTTGTTGTATTATTTTAATACAGTTGTAAATTTCATTGAATAAATTAGATATATATAAAAAAAAAATCTTTTTGCAAAATTAATTAAATTAATACAAGCATAACAAGAGCATGTGCGATATTATAAGGCCTTTGATAGGGAAAGCTAAAAAATACAAAGTGAGAATAATCCGGTTGTAACGAGAGCAAGGGCCTAGTCCACATTTAGCTCCCCAATCAGCTTAGGAGTACTTTGTGCTTCAACTGCTCTGAAACTTAAAGCATATTTCCACGGCTATATTATTATGTTATATTTAAGTAGAAAATCATTAGGATGATCAAAGTTACTTTCCCTCCTGAAATTTCTCCTCATTGCTTTCTAGCTTTACCGTAATGAGATTAATTTATCTTGATTATAAAACGATTTCAAATTCTCTTTAGGATATATTATAATTTAATTAATTAATTTAATATATTTTTTTTAAACTTATTAGAAAATCTTTTAAATATTTTAATTGTAGTTATACTTATATTTGTTTATAGCCCAAGTATCCTACATTAAATACATCCAAAACCATTCGAAATGTTGTGTGGGCTTAACATAATTGGGTTTACTTATGTACACATTAAGTTTCTAAATTTTTTTTTCTATTTCAGATTGTCTTATCACTATAGTTTTAAGCTAGTAATGGTATAAAAAAAAACCTGCACCACAACAACCCGTGAACGGGTCTCTGAACTCCAGCTGGAGTTTTCTCTGTCTTCAATTCGTTTCTTTCTGTCCAGCTTCGTTCAGCCTTCTCTGGTGTTTATTTATCCTGGAATCCTTGCATATTTTTCACTCTGCTTCCGAATTCACTTCCTTCTAACATGTGAGACTCTGTAATGTTCAACTTTTCATAATCTTTCCTGACTTCTATAGTTCGTGTTCTTCTTATAGAAATAGTCAAATTTCTTCTTGGTCAATCCATTATTCGGAGCGGAGTGGCTCAGTAGTAAAGCAATGTGTTGCCATGCCGAAATCCTGGTTTTAATCCTTCTTAATGCATCAGGCAAGACTTTTATTAAGTCTATTTGCAGCCGGAGATGGGTCATATAATAATACTGTACCCCAGATCCTTCAAGAGTTGTAATGCTACAGGTTTTTTTTTTTTCAATCCATTGCTCATTCTGTATAGAGATATTTTTTTCCACTACATCCCATAAAGGGACTGGGGTCCAGTACGTGCTAGAGACAATACTGCTACTTGGACAACGGTTGTACAGGGAGGTTTTTTATGCTAGATAACCCTCATCTTTTAGATTTTCTCCCTTTATTTTTGGGTACCCAGTTTAAAGAGACTGGTTGAACCCCAGGAGGGTCTTAAATACCATAAGATTCATCTCCGACCGCTAGCAGTTTAAATAAACATCTTGCCAGCAGCGGGATTTGAACCCAGAACCGTTGACAAGACAACTTAGAGCTTCACCACTGAATCTGCTCTCTAATATTTATATTTTATATATTTAAATAATCAACTTGGTTGAAAGTAAATCAAATCTATCAATTACGCTAGTATTTAATAGATAATTTATAAATGTGATATCATCCCGTTCTCATTTCGGACACATCCATTTTATATTATGTTACTTGTTTTATTATGTTTAATGATAATAATAATACTATAATGCAATCTTCCCACCTACGTCTCGGTCTAACCCCTCAGATGCTTCCAAGTCGGCACAGCGCTTATTAACATCTTGGGAATTCGTTCGTTACCAAGCCCAGCAACTGTACACACTCATCTTAATCTTCATGACGCTATCATCTGAATAATATTTACCGGATGCATGGTTCGAAATTCCCCATTATGTAATCTCCTATATTCTTCAGTCCTTTTTTAGAACGAATTTACCACGCAACACCTTATTTTCGAATATCTTAAGACGTTGTTGATCCTTCAGAGTTAGTAGCCTAGTTTCACATCCGTAAAGATGAGTTGGAAGGATGATGGTTTTTCTCATTTTTAGATTTCGGAACAAAAGACGCGAGCTTAGTAATGTCGAAGCCGAATAATAACAAGCATTTCCAGGTTTTAATCAAGCTTTGTTTCCTCTTGAACTCGGTTTTTTTATTTTAATTCAATACTTTATATTTTATATTATTTCATTATTGTATCCTGTTTTTACATATGTAAAAATAATATCTTGTTCTGGAGCAACATTCTTATGTATTCTATTCTGTTCCATGTTGGTCCGGGACTCAGAGCCTAACAGCAGATAAGATGCTTCAGACCCTCAACACCCTGGCGGGCAAGATATCCCCGCACAACGGATCAGATTCCGGCCGCATTATCAACAACAACATCATCTCCAACAACAACAACACCTACAACAATAATGACAAGTGAGTAACAAACGACATTCATTATCCAAGTATGGATTGGCTGTTAACATATATCTATTCTTGTTTCGAATATGTTTTTCGATAGGTTATAATCTGCAATAATTTTATTTAGACCCGTTTTTACACGTTCATGACTGTGTGTTTGGTGGAAGATTTAAAAGTAAAAAAAGCAGTAACCAATCCAACCCTTGAAAAGTTCAAGTACATGTTAGTGACTGCGCTATTTCTTAGGCAATGGTGGCCAAGGAAGGTGGTTTGCCCGATATCACGCTCAATTTTGCTTAAGTTTTCCCCAATTTATAGAGGCTGTGTGAGCCCCATTACAATCTGCAGTTCACACAGTGTCCATTATTGGCTGTGAACAAATTTAGATAATTTATCTGTTACAACCAGATTCGAACATGAACTCTTAGCACTCTATACACGAAGCTATCTCCTCCCTGGTTGTTTTTCAAGAAAAATAACAACCTACTCTAATTTTTTGCAATACAAATGACTCTGATTTTCTGCTGAGAACAAATTGTTCAAAATGTGTGATGATAGCTCTTTGATCAGGTTTTATTTGGGTTTTAATATTGCAAAACCAACTGTATTTATCATGGTACACTTTTCGTTTTATTTAAACATAGTGTAATTCACTAGAATATTTTTTCTTCACTTTTTGAGAGCGAATATGAGAACGAAATATTCTGAGACGTTACCAAAAGTTTTTATTTATTTACTGAAAATTGAGAAAAATACATATCAATATTTCTGCAGCTAGGGTGAATAAGTGGTCAAGTTGAGTTATTTCCTAAAATAAGCCTTTTAGAAATTTTTTAGGAGATTTAAGGAAGATGAATACACGATTCTCATTTGCTTCTAAGTCAAGCATTGGCTTAAAATGGATTTATTGCTTATATTATGACTACATTTCAACCCCAAAACTACTATAATGACACGATTCCGATTCTCTCAATATTCTGGATAAAATTTTACTTAACTTATTCACCGGGGCGTAAAAACCTGTCTGAATATGTGAATTTTTATATGGTGGAAATAATGAAAATAAGTCATGTGATTTAGCAATTTAAATTTGTCTACATTTATAAAAATTTGCTGTGTGAAGCCAAATTTCAATTTATATATTTATGAAACTATAAATATTACTTGTTGCAAGTTTTTAAATGAAAATTTATCGCCAGGTTGTTATGAATATAAATGGCGAAATATTCCCGTTATATTTTAACAGTCAGGTGAAGCGTATTATTCCTGCTCGTGTGCCACAAATACAAATACAAATACTAAAATAAAACAAAAACTCATGAATACAAAGAGGATATTATTTCATAAACATTTTTCCTGCAAATAAGGATTAATAATAACATATATATATATATATATATATATATATATATATATATTTATACTGAAATCTATACTGATGATGCTAAAAATAATTTTAGTGAGGAATGAGGATTTGACGAAACTGGGTGTCGTAAACCCTTCCTCTTAATAATCGTCACCAGTTTATTTTCGGTGACAACTTTGAAGTGGATTCTGTTATTTCTGGACAGTATTCAAATATCCTTCACTCCAAGGCCTTTACGATTCGGGGACATTTCGGAAAGAAAAATATAGGAATCTCTTCAGTCCCTTTCAGTTTGTTTGTCTATATCTTATACTTAGTTCCCAACCCCCAATCCTACCATCAACGCCTCGGTCAACTCCTCAGACCGTCGAGAATTTCGTTTTTTCCAGTTAGCATTGACCCTAAGTACTTAAACTTCTCCACATGTTCGAACTTATTCCCTCCTACAACAATATCCCCCAAATCTCCCCCTTTCCTGATACTCACCATATTCTTAGTCTTATCCGAATTTACTTCCAGCTCTATTACGTGTTTTTGTTAAGGTTTATGTATTTAGTTTTATAGTTTACGCGTCTTCACCGACCAGTACCAGATCGTCCGCAAACTCAAAATGGCACTCTACTGCATATATTCGTATTTAACCATTAACAGCGAAAACGAATCAATTGTTATCAAATTTTAAGTACATTATTTTTATGATCTCAAGGAATTTTGCGTTAATGAAATTTTCCTATATCTTTATAACGATTGCTCAATCCACTTCATTCTAAGTGTTGCCTTAAAATTGGCAATTTATTCATGCAATACTCAATTCTCTCTCTCTCTCTCTCTCTCTCTCTCTCTCACTCTCTCTCTCTCTCTCTCTCTCTCTCTCTCTCTCTCTCTATCTCTCTCTCTCTCTCTCTCTCTCTCTCTCTCTCTCTCTCTCTCTCTCTCTCTCTCTCTCTCTCTCTCTATCTATCCATCTCCCTCTCTCAAAATTCCCTCCTGCCTCAAATTAACAATCGAATATAAATAAAATATTCTCCATAATTATTGAACAATTCTTAAACATAAAAGCACAAAACCTCCTCAATCCTTTGTCAAATTTTCAAAATATATATGCATTTTGAAATTTCTATGAACTTATGAGGTATTATGAAGTATGAAGAGATTTATCGTTTAGGTCCTGTTCTGATATTGTTCATTTTTTGCAAATTTTTGTAAACTTGTTGATTTATTTAAACAAACCCAACGTTCCGTTCCTGTTCACCATTAATTAAGGGTTTTTCCTAACATATTTTATAATTGATAAAGGTTTTTTTTTTTTTAAAGATGGGAATAAATCACTTTATAATGCCCTGGTTCGTATTATCGATACTCGACTAATTGTTATGATAATGGAGAATAGAAGAAAGGAAAGGACCATATTTTTTTTTTCTTAATCATTAGTAAAAATATGGATTCCCCTTTCCTCAATGATTTCTCTCATTCTTTGTAGTGCATTTCTTCTTATTGCAGTTATTATTTGAATCTAAAAAAAGAATCTTGCGAGTAAATAAGACTGTTCTCCGACCAGGAGTGACGTGTGTTAGTGAGGCGTGGACCCTTACAAAGAGACAAGAGAGTTTCATTAAAGCTTGAGAGAGGAAAATCCTGAGGAATCTATATTGGCCAATCAAAGTCGAAAATATATATAGGATAATAACCAATAAAGATATCATAACCTGCATGAAGATCCCGATTCAGTCTCACATATTAATAAAGGGAGAACAAGATGATTGGGTCATGTCCATCGAAAGGAGGAGGAAAGACTACCAAGGAAGATAATGGCGGGACGCTCGGACGGTAGAAGAGGAAGAGGCAGACCCAGACTACGGTAGCTTGAAGATGTTGAGACTGAAAATAAGAATCTTGCATTGTAACAACACGAAAAAAGATTAAAAAACAAACGTGAATCTTAATTTGTGATACTTATTCTTGCCATAGAGAGTTTAGAGGGTGAATTGAAATTGAGAATTCCTTCCTTTTTTTTTAAGACTTTTCTAATTATCGCCAGCTGTATTGAAGGAAGATGTAAGAATATTTTCCGCCCCTTTTGTTCCGGAGACTATTGACTGACTGACTGAAGGAGGGGGGAAAAGAGAGAAGAATCATCGGGAAATAAGTTTTTCATCATCGGCTTTTCCCCTCAGTGTCTATTTTCCCCCGAGCGACGTCACCAAGTGTTGCTTTTCCAAACAATACCCCCCTCCTGCCATCTGAGAGGTAGAGGACTCACTGGAATTATTTATCCCTTTCGCTTTTCTTTTCCAGCCTGGAGCGAACCCTGGAACGGTATTAAAAATTTAGCATAGAGTGGTTCCTACTTCCTTCTCCGGCTGATGGACTGTCTCAATGCTATCGGTTCCTTGGAGGTGGATTTTAATTATTACTGTTCTGAAGCATCGGATAATCGGTAAATACGGTACAATATTTAGTTCAGGATTAATCCAGAGGCATGCCAATGCTAGTTCAGAATGATGCCAATGTTGTTATTCGTTAAACTTCAATTTATGCTGCTATGGCTAATCGGACGATGCAAGACAGTGGGAGTCCTAATTTTTTTCAATCCACGTATAATAAGGTTAGGGATCTTTTGCTAGTAACTGAGGTTTTACGTCCCTTCTGAAGTACGGCATAACTAAGGATTTTTTACACCCTTTAAAAATATCCCACTAAAAAAAAAAAAAGGTCACTACAACCAATATATGTTAGCAACATGTCAATACATGTTGCTAACAGTTGTCCAAGGCTGTGTTTTTCCTAGTTTAAGGAAACTACTATTAGTCCAGGATCCATGGTCCATTTTTGCACTTGATTAGTATCAAGCTGAATCTTCGTGAATAGCTTCGTTTCGATGAGGCACCCAACAATTTCCTGTGCGAAAATTCTCGATTGTGGCAGCTAACAGAGATAGCAAGGATAAAATATGTCGATTTGATGATTCTCAAAAATTTATTACTAACTGGGGTTTTTTTTTTTGTTAAATCTCAAGATAATTATCTAAATTATTTGAAAAAATATTTGTCCTAAAAAATGTATGGTTTGATCAATGAATCCCCCTTCCAATATGTATCGATAACGAAGTCAAAAAAGAAAAACAGCTGGTTAGTAATCATTGTTGATGACCTAGTTATCGATACACGTTGGAAGGAGGGGACTCTTTGATCAAACCATACATTTTGTAGGACAAATAATTTTGATAATTATCTTGAGATTTAACAAAAAAAAAACAGTTAGTAATACATTTTTGAGAATCATCAAATCGACATATTTTATCCTTGCTACCCCTGTTAGCTACCACAAACGAGAATTTTCGCACAGGAAATTGTTGGCCGTCTCATCGAAACGAAGCTATTCACGAAGATTCAACTTGATACTAATCAAGTGCAAAAATGGACCATGGATCCTGTACTATATTTTAATTCACACATTCAGGCTACTGCAACACTTATAGACAAACGCTCTAAGTTCCCAATTAATTAATTACAAAAGGCTCGTATAACGCCGATTAGGACTTATGGAGTAGAGCTTTGAGACTCCACTGAACTATCGAATTCCTCTCCTATTCAGTCCTTACAATCCAAAATCCTTAGTAAAATTCTCGACCCTACTAACTTTGTTACGAACAAAGTAATCCATAATGACCTCAATGTCCCATTTTTTGCTGATTTGACCCGAATCCGATATAAATCCTTTCATGGGAAAGTTAATTCCCACTCAAACCCACTAGTTTCAAACCTAACAACCTCTTCAATGATAGATACTCCTCCGAAACATATGAAAAGAAGATGGCCTCGCGACCTTCTGAGTTGAATTTTTTATTTGTACACTATTGGTTAGAAGTTTCTCCGCTAGCCTTTATCTCATGTCATTATGAATCATTTATTCTATTTACTTGTTGTGGAATTAGACACTGTGATAGTACTTTTTTTTTTAATGTACAATTTCAACATGGCAGATATTGTTCTATTTCTTGGAGTGAGTTCTAGGAGGGTCCTAGATGCTTTAGGACCTATCTCCGGGCGCTAAAAAATTAAATAAAATATGCCAGAAGCGGTATTTGAACCCAGGACCGTCGGCATGCTAACTCAGTGCTCCACCACTGAGCCACTCCGCTCTCTTAATTGCTTTGAGACACTCAAAACTAAGTTAGTTTCTCCGTATCGACTACGTATATCGATAAATTGCAATACCCCCTGTCAATATCTTTACAAGAGAACTCTCAATATGATTGAACGTTTGTGTTTGAAAATATCGTACCATTTATAAAACTACGACTTGATCCCGCTCCATTAAGTTCAACACAGCATTTCCTATCTTTTCATATTAATTATAACACTGCTCCGACAGTAAATATAGTCCATTCATCAAGTATATCTTTCATGTAATGGACATCGATCCATGGAAGCGGAAGGAAGGACAAATACAAGAAGAATGCCTCGAATGATGAATGTTTCCAAAGCGACAAGGTTTGGGGCTTATAGTGATTTATAGTGGCGAGAACTCAGAATCGTGTGAAGAGAACTCAGGAACGACTGGGACATGAACAAATGATTTTTATTGCGTCTTTGTTTTTTTTCTTCCCTCTTTTGGCGATCTGAAAATATGATCTTTAAGTGAATGTTTTTAGAGTTGCTATAATATATTGTACTGACGATCATCTGTATTTTACTTTGAAACGAAAAATATCTATACCACTACAACTCGTGGTGATAGTTTCAGTACATCGTAAAACAGGAAACTAAAACTAAAACAGGAAATTAAAAATACCTGTCCAATATTTCGGTCTTGGGTTCAGTACACGATACAAGATACTGTACTGCTTCAAGGACAACGGTTGTTTCAAGGAAAACGAAGATCATTTGTCCAAGATCACGCTCAGATTGAATATTATATCTGTCACAGCCGGGTCTGAATCCGAAATCTTCATAGCAATTCAATACCGTGAAGATACTGTACACATTTAGCCACCCAGTTCCATTTTTAACTATTGAGCTCACTTAATTTACTGTAAGTTATGAAGAAAAATGAGCCATAAATTTTGAAGAAACATCAAATAATTACTAATAAGCAAAATTAAAAAAAAGTCATTGAAATACTGGATTTTAAAAAAATATGTACCTCTGCAACCCATTATTTTTTTTTCTTATATAATTTGCTACAATTCACAAAATCACACGCTGTACCAAATAGACCAGTCTCAAATTAGAAACAATTGTACAAATTTAAATGTATCTGTGCAGATTTATAATTTACAATAAAATAGAAAATGTATTAAAAAAAAACTTAACTAATAATAATAAAAAAAAACAAAAATTGTAACTATACATTCTTAGTAACACACATATGTGTATATATATATATATAGATAAACAATAAAAATGAAAAAAAAGAAATTGGTATCCTACAATAATAAATGTTTTGTTCTTTTATGTACATACTGCTTTGTACTATTTTTTGTATAGTTCCCAATATTTTTTATAAGTTGGTTTTTATTGCTTTTATTTAAAAAAAAAAACTGTTTACATAGTTTGTTGATAAATACATTCATATACGGTATACTTAATTCTGTATGCATAATTTTAACTTTAGTGTAATATGCATAATTTCCAGCAGTTCTAAGGGATTTGTTTTGGAATATTTGTAATTTTTTGTAATTAGTTTTAGAAATATAACTAAATATTGGGCATGCATATGTTAGTATAGGTCGTAAGCAGGCTTTATATAATAATAACTTATTATCTGCACTGCAACCCGTGATGGTTCAGTACTTGGTAGAGACTGTCCTGTTTCTAGGACGCCGATAGCGCTAGAAGGTGATTTTTCAAAGATCAAAATTAAACACCTGATTTTCCTCCAATTTATAGAGCCTGAGTAGGCCCTAGGAGACTCTGCAGATCTCACAGTACCGATTAAAGGTTGTTAACAGATTAAATAATTAATTTGTCGCTGGCGGATTTGAACCCTTATCGTTGCAATGGAAACTCGTATCGTTACTATAAACTTTGAATTTGGCTATTTACTTGAAAATATTTTGACATTTCTAACAACCATTCAACTTTTGACATTTTGTGTCATATGAAACAATTTCACCGAATCATGTCAACATTACACTTATAATTGCATTCAGTGCTATTATCAATCACTATGACAACACGTGTTGATTTTGACAACTTCATTCCAAATAAATTTCAAAATGTCACGTTTTGGCAATGGCAAATGCGCTAATCAAAGAAAAAAATCCCAGAAATACAACCTAGTCACAAATATATTTGGGGAATATTTATGGGATTTCGCTGCGAACGAGAATATGAGTTATATAAATATTGGGCTAACTGTACTTTTAATAAATAAATAAATGTTTCGTTGTGTTGAGTTATAAATGTTTTTCTAAAAAACATTTCCACCGAATATACGAAATGCCTCATAATTTCTTGACAAATTTATCAAGCTCGTTGCCAAGTAACGAGCTTTCGATTGTCATAAAATTATCTCGTCTATTATCAATGTCCTACTGATAATTACTTTAATATCGGTGTCCACACCACAAGTTGGTATTTAGAATCATCCGCTATTAGGGGACAAAACCACGGATATCGATATCGAATTCTTCGGGTGCCTCGGTTTTTTTGTGTGTTTTTTTTCTTATTAGGAGGTACCCCCCTGTCTCTACCAAACGGCGGACCGACCCCCATTTTACAAATTATAAACTACAAATTTCATTGTAGTACAGTAGGTATTTAAAATTTTAGTAGATGTGCCATATTATTATTCTAGAAATTGAACTTCAGTTTATATTCGTTATGAGATACGAAGGTTATACATTTAATAAAATAATGGAATCTTGTTGTTTTTCTTTTAATTTTTATATTTGTTTTATAAATTAAAAAAAAATATATATAGTATACTAGCGGACCCGACAGACGTTGTCCTGTATGTATTTCAAGCGATTAGGATATTAAACAAAGTATGAAATGAAAGACAAATAATATAATAATTTCATTATTCTTTATTTTGAAATAACATCAATTTTTCTAAAAACAATTCGTTATAATGAATAATGTTTGTTAAATTTTATCTTAATGCGAGTTGATGAACAATATTTTTAGTCAATTCCTGAGGAGTATAAATGAATGAACTTTACGGTTTTCCTACGCGAGAACCCGCCACATATAATTGGCCATGTGAAAAGACCGGATTTTCTAGATCCAACCCACAAATCGACATTGTTTGACCTTGTGATTTATTGATAGTCATGACAAATGCCAATCGAATTGGAAATTGCAGACGTCTGAAGGAATCATTGGGATTCGTGGCAGGAGAACAACTTCACCTTCAAATTTGCCCCTCAAAAATTGTAGCTTCAAGAACATTGCCCATAATTTTTTTTATGAATAATCTTGTACCATTGCATAGCATAGGTGCATTCGAAACAAAATGATAGGTGAGCCAATTTTTAATCGCAAGTTATGTGGTGGCATTCCTGGTAAATCCAGCGAATTCAAAAATTATCGGTAACAAAGGATCGGTAACAGTTTCAATCGATTTGAAATATATATATGTCCGGCAATGACTGCTGTATTTTGTAGTTAATAGCGTCACCATCGATATTTTTGCGGCTAAAATAGCTCGTTCACGAAGCCACGCATGATTAACAAAATTAGGTTGTAAATCTGAAAATATGCTTTCAATCAAAGCATCTTTCGTATTTAGCATGTTGGAGAAATTGTCTGGCAATTTGATGCATTGTGTGTCTCCATCCAATGCTATTGTTCCGTTTCCAATGTTCAGCAATTGCTCGGAGAATGACAGTGCCAATGGATCGTTTTGCAGTTGAACGCGTATATTTGTGTTGAGACGTAATGTACTGACATTTCACCATGATTGTTTTATACATGCGTTAATTTCATCCGCATATGTAGCGCGCGTAATGACCGGCAATGTCTGTCTAAAATCAAATCATAGCAGGAGTAAAGCACCACCGAAAAGCCTGGTGTTATTATTTAGATCTTTCATCATTCTATCGAAAGCTTCAAGTGAATGCTTGTGGGCCATTGTACATTCGTCCCAGATGATAATTTTGCATTTTGGCAAAACTTTAGCCATACCGGAATGCTTTTTTATGTTGCACACTGCATCTGGATTTGTGTGAATGCTCAACGGCAACGTGAGTGCTGAACGTGCAGTCCGTCCGCCATCAAGCAAAGTGGCAGCAATACCTGATGAAGCAATTGCTAACGCAATATGATTTATTTGCTGCTCCTCATCACCCATGAAGTACATTTGCAGAAATTTTGAATCGGTATCAGGCATCGGCAACAAAGAACCAATTTGATGATACACTTGGCCCTGAATCTTAAACGTTGATTGAAAATTGCGACCGTCCTCAGTCTGTACGATTTTTGTTGCTCCAAATGATGTCATTTAAAAGCACGAATTGAATTTACGAATTTTACGCAAAAAGAATTTAGATTGAGATGTAGCTCCAGCCAATAGTGCTTTCAATGATTCTGGCTGCAAATTCAATGGTGGCAATACAACTTTTCCAGACGCGCAGCAGAAACCGGCCGATTCACCTTTGTATTTGAGTTTATGACAGTGTTGGCATTGTTTGTTCATAGCACCGATTACAATTTGTGACTGTGACTAATAGTCGATGTCCGACTCATATTCTAACGCATGGCGAAGAAGCGATACACTTGCAAACGCTGTTGTTCACGTGTTCTGAATGTGTCGGTGACTCGTTGACGGGCCAGTCTTTGTCTCGATCCATTAGCTCGACGGCGTTCGTCGCCTTGCTCTTGTCTTTCATTAGCATATGTTATTGCAGCCTAAAAAAAAAACCAAAAAAAAAACCTGTACCACTACAACCCATGAAGGGTCTGGGGTTCAGTACATGGTAGAGACTGTACTGTTTCATGGACAACGGTTCTGCAAGGAGGTGACTTGTCCTAGGTCACGCTCAACCGCCAGATTTTTCCCCCTTATTTTGGGTACCCTATTTTTATAATATTATACAGAGGCTGGGTGTGCCCCAGGAGGGTCCTAGATCCGTGATTGCAGTCTAGTTTCTTAAATTCTCATTGTTCGTCAATTTATCTTCTTCCGGTTCTGGATTAATTGTGAATTCCGAGTCCGTCGACCAATATTTCCTCCTCATCCACGAAGACATGGCATTGTTTTATGTACGTTCCTTAATATTCACAGAAATGCGACACCTGAAATATCAAAGGCACTGTACAAAACAATTAAAACGTCAAAATAAGGAAACACGCTCAATATAATACACTCAAATTAAAATATCGAAAAATAAACGAAATCCTATAGACGAAACTTATAACTGAATATAATACGCTCAATATTTACGTAAACGCGATACATATAATATCAAAACAATTAAATGCACAAAAAATCACAGCGTACAAAAAAATTAAATGCATTGAATTAATACATACACAAAATGAATGAATGAATGCATACACAAAAATTCATTCAAGTCGATCCAGCCGTTTAGTTGCAGTATAGATAAATAACCTAGATATCGACTAGACTAGACAGCGCCATCTGCCAGGCTGATTTGTGAATCTAAACCATCCAGGGCGTCACCCAAACGCATACAAAAAAAATCATTCAAATCGGTCCAGCCGTTTAGGAGGAGTTCAGTGACATACACACGTACAGTAGAATTACATATATAAAGATAAGGATAAGGTTAATCTTATTTCACTGTATTCTCTGTATTGAAATAAGAGTCCTAAAGTCAAAATATATTAGAATAATATGCATTTTTTTTTAAATCGACGCATTCCATTTGGATTCGAAAACAGTGCTATTTTGTGTAACGGATCAAAGAAGTCAGAAAAAGTGGCTTTACAATTTGCCAATTTTTAAAAATGTTTATAATTTAACTGACCGAGCACGACAAAAGACCAAACAAAATGTGAAATCTCGACCTGTTGCTAGACAACGCCGATGAAATATAACATCACTATATACTTATACATAAATGTACATAACACATGTTGTTTGTTTAATTAGGGTCATTTTATGCTGCTATGGCTAATCGGACGATACTACATTGGCAGCTCTGAATTTCGCCTATCCAGGTTTAATCCTCATGAAATTCAGATATTTCGGAGAGATAACACATAGGGATATTTAACGAGTACCTGACATTGTACACGCTCGGGACCCCTGATTATCGTCCCTTCCGAAGGACGGAATAACAAACGATTGTTTTACTCCGTTTAAAAAACCCTAGGGCCACCTGCCGGGTTACGAACCCACGATCTTGGGCTTAGTAGTTTGTTACGCTAACCACAGGTAGCCCCCTAGTATTCTATGTATATAATAGAGGAAAAAAAATGCTTGAGTAGTTTTGAGAAGTGGACATACGGATTTTTTCTGGTTTCTGGATTAACCAGAAATATAAGTCCAGAAAATACACATTATGTTTTCTATTAACTTTTTTATGTTTCTACCATTAGGTATTTAAAGTATGATGTATATTTTTTATAAAATATTGAACATAAAAGACTTATTTTGTGTGTTGTGATCCTGTGCTCTTGGACCACCAATCCTTGGATCTCTCTGGAGTTTGGTTCCTGTGGAATTGTTCCTTAGGGATTGGGCCTGGAATGGTGCCCGCTCTACTCGCTAGGGATCGCTACTTGAATCAGAAATTTAAAATTCATTAAACAAAAAAAAAAAATGACAGGACATGCGAGATGCGTTGTGATCTTCATTGGTATTCATACCCAGCTTCTGCATCCGGTTGTTAGAATAGAAGGCTCAGATTCTATTATTTTTCACGAGCCTTCGTTTTACCCGCGCATGTTCCCCGGGCTTTAGTTACAGGAAAACAGAATAGTAATTTTTTTTTTTTAAATAGTACCAGAAATGTTTGTGACCCTTAAAATTAAAATAAATATATTAAAGAGATATAACATGTTAATCAATTAATGAAATTTGTTATTCATTGTAAGTAGCAATATAAAATATTATTATTTTTTTTTGGCTAAAGACTTCCTTTGAAGTCCTATACAGCCCGTATTCATATACTTGACACTACCCTAGTTAATTTAACTTTTAAAAATCAATATCGCATTCGTTCAAGAACCGGCATAAGGACTCTAAAAGGCTTCTGTCCAAAATTTTGAATTTATTTTGAAAGACCATGTCATTTTGAATGTCGGGATATTTGATCCGTTTGTCGTTGTATTTTTTGCACTTGGCGACGACATGGATTGGGTCTTCGACAATTTTACATTCCGGACATTTCTCGTTCTTTTTTACTTTAATCATTGTAAGTCCGCGATTCGTGCGACCATGGTTAATTCTAAGCCTAGTGATTATCGCTATTTGCTTTCTGTTTAGCATGAAGGTAGTATTAGAGAACCATGGGCGCAGACTTACGGTCGGGTGGATGGCGTAGTGGTCCCTACCTTTCGTTCTCGATTCCCAGGCATACCTATCTTGCCATTCGCTAACTTGTTGTTATTTGATCCACCTAACAACCTCCTGTAAAGGTAACTTAGCGTTCTTTGGCCCTTCTATCCCCTGTTTTGCGAGTTTGTCTGCCAATTCGTTTCCGTACAGACCAACGTGCCCAGGTACCCACTGAACTGTGAATTTATTTGATGTACCATTGACCACGTGTATTATATCGTTTATTAGGTATGATGAAATGTGCTGTCGATGGATGTTTTTAAGAGTTTTGCATACCGAAGCGAATATAAAATATTAGGGTGCTCGAAAGGACTGTTAATATTTGTTCGTGCATCTGTTCCGCAAATCGTCGCTTCAAGCTAAGAGATACTGGAAAGGTACTGATTACTGACGCGAATTTCCAACTGGTTTACTTTGAGTCACTCTCTGTGTAATACTGTGGAACTCTACACACGGCGCTACTGTTGAGGGTCTCGTTTCTGATTTGCAAAACCTGTTTGTAACTAGTCGCCTGGGTGATTAGCATGTCGAGTTTCCTGGAGATATGAATTTCCATTCCCTTCATATTGAGTGACCAAAAACCCAAAACCTGTTGCTGGTGGGGAGGTGAAAACTCTTTTATTCAATTTCCATCTTTCTGGTTATTCAAAGAAGCAGGCAACAGAGAAGGCGTGGGGAGAAGTTGGGGACGTCGTAAAATTGACAGAAATGTTCAAGTACAAACGTACATTTTCTACGTAAACAACTAATTCTACATAATAGGTAGTTAACTACGTGAACAGTTCCGATCTACGGTGCCATATATGTTCACTGCCAAGGCAGAGAAGCTTGCGTGGCTGGAAAATAGTAGACTAAATACGTTCTTAGAATCCCTGCTCGTGTATTGTTGTTTATGGTCAGCTGCTGCGGAATGAGAGGATGTCTCATGACTTCATCTCTACGTCTATCAACATTTGCATGATTTGACGAGTACTGCAGTCATTATAGTTTTCTCGAGAAATTGTGAAGACTGCTGTCACGATAGAATTTCGCGTCAGAAAGTCCGAGCTGTTTTGAAGCAACAAACAACCTAGTCTGAAAACTTCTTTCAAGGTATGTTGGTGCCCAAAACCTTCTGGCTATTCGCCCTTTCCTCCCGAAGTAATAATACACCACTACAGTATCGTCATCACTCGACCTAATTTGGACGATTGGTTCTATGACGACACTAGAGATTTCGGTTGCTGATAAGTTGCCTCGTGTGTGGATTCAAGTCAACATTCAGTCTGTAACTGGTTAGAAACCCAAGTTACCAACTGGTTTAGTTCATTTCCAGTATCCCCGTGTGCATAGAGCCTTAAGTCACAAGTTTTAACTGTTCGTTCGTTTCCTGGTTGATATTCTCAAAAATAAACATATTTGGGAATATTAGTTTGAAAGAAAACGGGTTTAAGTATGGTAAATTTGTATATTTCGGTAACCATGAAAGTTTCAACAGTTAGTTTGAAGTAAATATGATGACACTATCTAATCAGTATGTTCTGTAAGTCTGTTCTTTAGTCTATATCCAGTAAGTAATACAATTATTTTCATTATCTAGAATATTAAAGAAGAAATGAATGTAAAGGTTTAACTTGGGGCTTAACTCGAAGCGACAACGTACTGTAGTTAAAAATAAAACTGACCTTAATTTTTTACCGCGGAAGCTTCAATTTTTAGTATTTTATAGCTCTTGTATACTTGCACAGCACAGGACATAGTCTAAATTAGGAGAATATTTGTGTACGACAGGACAGCGCATTCTTTCGGATCCTTTACCGGTATAAAGAGTTATTTATGATTCGGTATTCCATTTTAATTTTAAAAAATAAATAAATACCTGTACCACTGCAAATCATGAAGTGTCTTGTGTTCAGAACATGGTAGAGACTTTTGAGAAGGAGGGTGATTTGTCCGAGTTTACGCTCAACCACCAGGTTTTCCTTCCCAATTAAGGGTACCCAGTTTATAGGTGCTGTGTGAGCCCCAGAAGGATCTAATGATTCTACTGGCTCCATCCGTGGACGTTAACAAATTTTCTGGTTTGATAAGGCCAATCTCGAGTTGTTTCAAAGAATTGTTTTATTCAATTTATTTCAAGATGAGTTATTCAATATCTTCTAAAATCATTCCCCCGACGCGGGATTCAATCCTGAGCTTATTCCTCGATATATCTCGCCTCCTCTTCCTCCATCGTGTTCCAATTTACCCTTCCCTTGGAATAAATTAACTCAGACCTTCCCAGACGCATACCCCCCGATACTCTGTACTCGTGTAAGATATAACTCGTGCCCAATCCCGGATACTCCGGACAGAGGGTAGATATATCGGAGAGGAAGAGCCGATGGAAGAGTACAAAACGGTGCAGAGGAGTTGATGGATGGTGGCAATCGTTGGAGATCAATGGGACAATAAAGACAGCGCAATCTTTCTGGGCTCCGGACCAACTGAACTCGATCCAAACCGGGTTCTTTTTATGACCATTGCCAGTGTCCGTCATGCTTTTATGTATGTTTATTCCCCCTAGTTACCATTCTATTGCTCTTTATTACCATAGTTACCATTTTATTGCTGTTATTCCCCTAGTTACCATACTGTTGCAATTTTTTGTTAATAATCTTTTTTCCAATTGTTACCATTTTATTTAGGGAGAGGAGTGGCTCAGTGGTAGAGTACTGAGTTACCATGCCGGAAATCCTGGTTCAATTCCCACTGCAGGCCATGATTTTTATTTAGTCTGTTTGCAGCGGGAGATGGATCATATAGGATCTAGGACCCTCCTGGGACCCACCCAGCCTCTATAAAATATTATAAAAATAGGGTACCCAAAATAAGGGGGGAAAATCTGGCGTTCGAGCGTGACCTAGGACAAGTCACCTCCTTGCAGAACCGTTGTCCATGAAACAGTACAGTCTCTACCATGTACTGAACCCCAGACCCTTCATGGGTTGTAGTGGTACAGTTTTTTTTTTTTTTTTAACCATTTTATTACTGTTTACTCCCTTATATAACATTCTATTGCTGTTTGTTCTCTTAGTTACCACTTTATTTCTGTTTATTCTATTAGTTACCATTTGATAGTTGCTTCTTACGATTTTATTAATGTTTATTCCCCTAGTTACCATTTTATTGCTCTGTATTACCATAGTAACCATTTTATTACCGTTTATTCTATTTAGTTACCATTATATTCCTGTTTGTTCCAAAAGTTACCATTTGTGTGTTTTTTGTTACCATTTTATTGCTGTTTATTCTCCTAGCTACCATTTTATTTATTTTTATTACCATAGTTACCATTTTATTTATGTTTATTCGCCTAATTACCATTTTATTGCTGTGTATTCCGATAGTTTTCGACAAGGATACATAACTCCTCATTATCTAATTTCAAATTTAATAATAACTGAACATAATCTATCCTATTCCTAACTTTTTAGTTTCATTTTTCTATGTTATAAGGAAATAAATATGCTTTATTAATTCAATTCGGGAGCGGAGTGGTTCATTGTTGCAATGCCGAAGATACTGGGTTCGAAGCCCCCATGTGACAGATTTTATTCTGTAATCGGTTAACAGCCGAAGATGGATCGTTTGGGATCTGGTTCCCTTTTGGGGCTCACCCAACCCCCTTCTAAAATAGGTTCTTAAAAATGGGAGAAAACTTTTCGGTTGAGCGTGTTCGGGGACAACCACCTCCTGCACAACTGTAGCCTAGAAATAGGTCTTATAATTGATTTTCCCGTTCCAAGACAACAAATGAATGGTGATTTATAAAACATACGCACGAATGTTGGGACTAGAAAGGGATATTTTAAATGAGCTGTTTTCGATTCTGTTTTGTTTCCTGCGCCCATTAGTCCCGCTTCGATAGACCTATTTGGTCATTAGCCGCTCCAATATCAATAATGTATCGATGAATACTAGTATCGATTATTAGCTCTCGATTCTAGAATCAAAAGAACAGAGAAGTCGATAAAAGTAACATATCGATACGTTAACCCCCCCCCCTCCCTTCGGCTATAGAGCGCGCTAAAGTGGCGCATAATCCCGTCCTACGAATTATATCGTCCCGAGCTAATTTTCCAAACGTTGAAAATAATTGGATAATAAGAGGAACGTATAGGCACTTGGGATCAATTCGGGGCAGCTATCCCTCTCCCTCTTTCTCTCACTCTCTCTCACTCTCTCTCTCTCTCAATCCCTCGTCATTGGGTCAACGGATCCTTTCAGCAATATCGGATAAAGGGATTTTTGTTTTTTTTTCTCTCTCGTGGAGTCGAGTCCTAATCCGGGATTGGGAAGGCTCATTTCGCCAAATTTAGCAAACATAGAAATCCCATTAGATCATTAAACTGGGGCCAAATGAGACATTGTACGGATCAATGTTTTTTTTTTCTGCTTTTACTTTATCCAAGTTTATTACATTTGACAAAGCTCGTTTTTCTAATTGTAATTGGAGAATCAACTTGTAACTATCATTAAAATGTTTGGGGTATAATCATTATATCCCATTAATTAATCATTGGCGATATGATTGAGGAATATGCGACTAAGTTCCATAATTAACTCTGTAAGATGGAGTTGCAGAACATCACGGCTGCAACATATTCCAAACAATATCATAAGAGAAATAATAAAGTCAAATATGGCATTATCGATAGGATGGAATAGAAAAGATCAATATGGTGGACACCATACGGAAGTAAAAGAGAGACGGCGGTCTCGAAAATCGTATGCAAATTATTTAGATGGAAAACATGGTGAGTTTGTATGTATATATATATATATATATATATATATAGTAGTATAAATCTTAGTCCAGAATCCATGGTCCATTTTTGCTTCGTTTCGATGAGACGCCCAACAATTTCCTGTGTGAAAATTCTCGATTGTGGTAGCTAACAGAGGTAGCAAGGATAAAATATGTCGATTTGATGATTCTCAAAAATGTATTACTAACTGTTTTTTTTTTTTTTTTTTGTTAAATCTCAAGATAATTATCTAAATTATTTGAAAAAATATTGAAAAAATCAATAACGAAGTCAAAAAAGAAGAAGTAAAAAAAACATCTGGTTTGTAATCATTTTTGATGACCTCGTTATCGATACATGTTGGAAGGAGGAGACTCTCTGATCAAACCATACATTTTGTAGGACAAATGTTTTTTTTAAATAATTTAGATAATTATCTTGAGATTTAACGAAAAAACACCCAGTTACTAATATATTTTTGAGAATCATCAAATCGACATATTTTATCCTTGCTACTTCTGTTAGCTACCACAATCGAGAATTTTCGCACAGGAAATAGTTAGGCGTCTCATCGAAACGAAGCTATTCACGAAGATTCAGCTTGATAGTAATCAAGTGAAAAAATGGACTATGGATCCTGGACTATCTTGTCCGGGATGAATGATTTTGTTGAAAGTGGTATCAAAAGATAGGGATATACTTCCTTCCTCATCGACAGTGGCAACCCAATTATTGAATCAGGGCCTCCTCAAGCATGTTTCGTCGTTCCTCTCCATCTTTTGCAGCGCGAGCCAAGTTCGCCCACCAAGCAGATTGTTGGAATCCCTCGCCACGCTGTCTCCCCAAAGCAGTTTCGGTCTCCAAATGCTTCTCGATCCATATAGTTGTTCGATCATTTTTTTTGGAACGTTTTCGTGCATCCTGGTGACAGGTCTGGTTCTCCTGTCAGTGTGTGGAGCTACATCGGTTCCCAGTTCTCGCCTACTTCCACCGGATCATTGATTGATTTCACATCCCGGACACGGGGGTAAAAATGTTTTTGTTAGCTCGAATGAGCCTTTTTATCCCCGTTCGTTTTTTTCCCATTAGTGGGAGTTGACCAAAGGAAGTGAGCTGTCAAGGTAGGAGTCTCTGTTTTTCTGTAGCCTGGCTAGATTCGGGGTGTAGCCAGGTGGTAGCTCAGTTGTTGATAGAGCCAATTAAATATTTTATTTTTATTTTGCACCTTTCGATCACGAAATAGATGGGATAGTGAATCTTATTTTAAATTATCGTTATTGTTTTTACTAGCCATTATCGTGTTGATGGTGAATCTTATGCTAAATTATAATTGTTATTTTTTATTACTTTTAAGACGGGGAATTTTAGTTCAAGTTTGTAATTATTATTTTATTAATGCCTTTAGGATTATTCTTATCGATAGTAGTTGAGTGTAATTTTATTTTAATATAGTAGAGTTTTGGTTTTGGGTTTATAACTTTACCAAATGTCCTTATGTGCCCTCGACTATAACATGTACCCAACCAGTCCTTTTCAGGTGTCCACCAAGCCTAAGAGAGGACCCGCAGGTAACAGGTGGTTTCAGCATCGAGCCTTCGGGTTCTTTATTATTATTTATTACATTATAATAATGGTTAAAGGAAGTTGAATAATAATAAGTTGATATTGTTTTATAAAATAATACCAGCTCCTGACTTGTCGCCCCGTACCACGCCGTCTCATCATTACTTCATGCACGTGCTCTCCCATATGTATAATCCTCTCACGTAGCTACTTACGGGGGAAAAAAATGAAAAAAAGAGAAACAAAAACATGAAATTACACAAGGGATTTTAAAACCTCCAAAGGATTATAGAGGAGAGGGGTGTGCGCAATATGGCGTAAGAGATGAAGTAATTAGTAATTGGATTAGTGACCCCATGATTTAGGATGCCTCGGGTCGCTGGCCCCGGTCCGTCACTAACGCGATTTATATTGGCCCTTTGTGCAACGGATGCAACATGTTGTATGGTTGGGTTGAGGGGAACGATCCCTTGTTACCCTCGCCGTGGCTCGAACCCTTCTCGTGTTAACTAAATGAATTGCAAACATTTCTATTTGATGGCTATAACCCATACCCCGATGCCATAAATCTTAATTTTGCTATAATTCAAACGGTAGGGTGCTAAGTGATCAACATTTAATAAAAATAATTAAAATAGGGCAGTCCCTCGTTGACAAGTGTTTGTTGGTATACTAATCTATATGCGACTGTCAGCATAGATTAATTTTAATTAAATTAGTTTTTTTTTATAGTTAAACTAGCTTTTGCTCACGGCCTAGCTCCCGTGGAATTCGGTCTGCCACATAAAGTTTTGTGACAGATCATTTTAAGTAAATAATTTAATTTTTTTTTAACTATAAGTTACTCATACATCCGAAATTTCAGATGTCTAACTTCAAAGCTGACATATTCCATACATTCTTTGAACCCCAATTATATTAAAGGGGAAAACCTTGGGGGTCGAATTATCCGAATTCCTTTCTTAGTGCTCATTTAAGCTATCCAAAGAACCTATCTGCGAATTTCAAGATGCCGAGTTGAGTGGTTTCTGCTGGGTGTGTGAGTCAATCAGGTTACAGTTTTATGTGTTGATAAAAAGTAGCCTTCCCCAGGCTTGAGATTGGCCATATATAATTTCATCACAGTCGGATCAGCACAACCGTGAAACATACTGTTACGGGCTACTGGGTGTAAAATGGACTAAACTATTACTTAATTCAAGAATCTAATATTTATTAACAAATTAAAAAGAATACAATGAGAATATTTAAAACAATTAAATTATTAAACTAATATCAATTTACAATAACAATATTCTACTAAATGTTATCTAATTTCTAAGATAATAGGATATTGCTAACACTAAATAACTAAACTATTTATATATAAATTCGTACAAATACAATAATATTACACTATAGTTTACAATTACAAATTATCACTTACAGTTCGCTAACTAAAGTCCACCGACCGTAAGACTCTCCAAATATGACCAACTGACCCACAGTTTATTACACTTATTACACGGCCACTAATTGTCACTGTTGCTCACTAAGCACTTATTACAGACTGATACTAACTCACTGTAACTCACACGCACTATCACTAGTTAACGACTGCTTATTACTACTGGCTTATTACTGACTCGGCTTATTACTGACTGTGGCCGGCCGAACAGCTGGCCTTTTTATATAGGCAAGGTAGGTCGGGGTGGGACAATTCTCGGAAGGACGAGGACCACCTAGACCGATCCAGAAGGCTCTACGCCATTCTATAATCCCTTCCGCTTAATCCCATTGTTTGCCTAATCCTCTCAGCCGGTCCTCCTTCCCGCTCTGACCGTAACAATACATTGACACTGATTAACAAACGGGACAGACAGAAGTTTACTGTTGTTATTGTCAGTAAAGGATTAGTATGTAATGTTATTGAAAAGGATTAGTTAGTATAACTGTTTCACTTGTCGCACGGCAGCAGCGAGAAGTGAACTATGTTACTTGATTTGTTTTCAGCGAAAATATTTAGATTTTGCGAGTAAGAAACTTTGCTCCTTAAGGGTAGAATTTCGGAAAATCCTTTCTTATCGGATGACTACGTCATACAAAGAACACACCCTCCGAGTTTCAGGTGTCTACGATCAGCGGTTTAGGCTGTGCGTTGATCCGTCAGTCAGTCAGTCAGTCATTCAGGACTAAGCATTATATATGTATAGATGAGAAGAGGGGTGTTTGTGTGTGTACGGTTCAAATCGCTGGAACTCCTATATTTTAAGATCGTTATATTTCTATATTTTGCTTTTAATCATAAAACGCATTCCTTAAATCTATGCTGCTATGGCTAATCTGAAGATGTTACAGTGGGAGCTCTAAATTTTTCATATCCGCGTATAATTAGGACAGGGATTTTAACGAGTATCCAACTTAGCACAGGCTCGGGAACCCCATTTTACGCCCCTTATGAAGGACGGCATAATCAATGATTTTTTTATTTCCTTTAAAGAATCGTAAGACCACCTGCCGGACTGCGAACCCATGATCTTGGTCACAGTCGTTAGTTCTTCTAGGCACTAAAGCACAGATGACT
The DNA here is from genome assembly GCA_964056705.1 of Troilus luridus. Taxonomy (NCBI): domain Eukaryota; kingdom Metazoa; phylum Arthropoda; class Insecta; order Hemiptera; family Pentatomidae; genus Troilus; species Troilus luridus. The sequence goes on along the minus strand of OZ057417.1, from coordinate 74,144,758 downwards.
CGGTGTTTTTTTTAGAATTGTTCAAATTCAGAACTCCCATACGACCCAATTTATATTTCCTCTAATCTCATTGCCATATATTACACGTTGGAACCATATTTTTTATGTAATTGAATGATTCTGAAGTTCGTGTACTGTTATATCATGCGATAGCGGCTTGTATTGAACTCAGCAGCACATGGTTGAATTATTCCCCACTGGTCTGGTAGTAATTGTTTGCTCATTTAATGCCACGTTATGCAGCTATGGCTAATCGGACGATGCTACATTGGGAGCTATACATTTTTTCTATCAAGGTTTAAATTAGGGATTTTTAACGAGTACCTGACATCGTACAGGCTCGGGACTTCCGTTTAACGTCCCTTCCGAAGGACGGCGTAACTAAGGATTTTTTACTCCCTTTAAAAAATCCTATGACCACCTGCCGGGCTTCGAACCCGCGATCTTGGGCTTTGCAGTTTTTTACGCTAACCAGTAGGCCGCAGGTCACTAGACTAGTCTCTGCGGGAGAAATCAATCACAACATTACCAATTCTTAAACTGTTATTATTATTGTTGTTTTCCTACTGACCACTTCGGATCGCTATACAACAATACATCTTTTGTAGTTTTATCTGCTCCAATACTCCTTCATGGCTTCACTGACAAGTTTCCTATGACCCTCAATCCAACCGAGTCCAGTCTTCCTAGGTCAATCTACATTCTGAAACCCTAAGATTATATACTCTGCTCCCAAATTCACTTTGTAAAACAGGACAATTATATAATTTTATGGTTTTGATTTTTTTATAAATATAATACAATAAATTGGCTCGGAAACAGCATGCCGTTTCAGGCTACTTAAAAATTTACTTGACAAACGCTCTAAACTCCTAATTAATTACAAAAGACTCATATCATTAGACCCATCTGAACTTACGAAATAGAGCTTTGTGGCTCCACTAAACCATCGAATTCCTCTCGTATTTAATCCTTACAGTCCAAAATCCTTCGTAAAATCATCAATGCTCCTTATTCTGTTACAAACAAAGTAATCCATAGTGACCTTAATGTCTTATTTGTTGCTGATTTGGCCCGAATCCGATATCAATCTTTTCATGACAAACTTCATTCCCATTCAAACCCATTAGTTTCAAACCTAGTAACCTCTTCAATTCCTGATAATCCTCTGAGCCGTCTGAAAAGAAGATGGCCTCATGATCTACTAAGTTGAACTAGCGTACGTACTAGACTGTAGTAACAGCTCGTCGTTTCAGGATACTTCAACATTTACTAGACTAACGCTCTAAGCTCCTAATTAATTACAAACGACTCATATACATGACAATTTTAATACCTATTTGGACTTACGGAGTAGAGCTTTGGGGAGCCACTAACCCATCGCATTCCTCTCGTGTCCGATCCTTACAATCCAAAATCCTTCTTAAATTCTCAATGCTTTGTTACGAATAAAATCATCCATAAAGATCTCAATGTCCCATTTGTTGCTGATTGGACCTGAATCTGATTGATATCAATCTTTTCATGACAAACTTCATTTCCACTCAAACCCACTAGTTTCAAACCTCTTCAATTCCTGATAATCCTCCGAGGCGTCTGAAAAGAAGATGGCCTGTGATCTTTTAAGTTGAACTTACTATTTGAGTATTACCAATGGGTGGTTTCTCTACTTGTCTTTTCATGCCAATGTATACATTCATTATATTTACTTGATGTATTGTTTTATACAGTTGTAAATTTCATTAAATAACTTTTAAAAAATATATATAACTTGGCTCAAATTTAGAAAATGTATTGTAAGCACGTATCACATCCAATTATTTGAAAATTAGAATTTTATTTTATTTATAGATGTCAAACTTGAAATCCTGAATTCATTTAGAATATTTTGACCCTGGTCATCCTGTATTTTAGAAAAAAAATTCAGGTTTCTGTTAGGTAAGATAATCGAGATGAAGGTGTGTATGCATATATATATTAGAATATTCTTGACAGTTAACTAATTTTGTATCGCTAATGGCTTCACTGAAATAATTAAGGCTGTAGGGAAAAATAAGGTAACTCGAATTTCCCCCCAAAATAGTAACAGCTGTAGCTGATAATTTTTCGGTAACTTAATCGATGGTGCGGTCAAAGAAGAATGTCCTAACTCAAGTAAAATTAAGTTTATAGGAGGGGTTTTTCTCCTACTTTCGGTGGATTTTTGACACTTTACAGACAAAATTCAATGTTGTTCGTCGTTGCTTAGAACATCTACAGATATATAATTAAGTTTCCGAAGTTAATTTTGCTTTCCAAAACATTTAAGAAAACGTGAGTTACTTCGTTTTTCTCCCTCTGGTCTTCGTATATTAATTCCCTGTAAATATTTTTTAATGCATAATAATGGACTGTTTTGAAGTTATTGGATTTTGGGATATCATGTTCAAATTTCATAAACAAAAAACATGTTTTTGTAAACAACATGTGATCATTATAAAAAATCATTATGTCGATATGATTTTTTTTTTTGGTAGGGGGGGAAGCGTGTTACATAAATACGTGAGAGCCTCGTCCCGTTTTGTACGATGATTAAATATTTGTTTTACGATTAAGCTTACTAATTCCAGCGGCAGTTTATCTCCCTTATCTGCCTTATCAGGGGTCTCGAGGAGTAGTGATAAGATAGATAGCATTACTTCAAAAACAGGCATTGAAAAATAGACCTTATAATAACACAGGAGTTCATATGAAAATTTAAATAAAATTGTATTTCAGACATGATTTATTCAATGGATAATATATTTTTGATAACAGTGACATTTGTTTTAACTAGTGCTATAATTATAAATGCTAGCGAACAATTTAATTCTATTTTTTCATCTATCTTTTTAAAGGAAATAATTCTGAACTGGATACAACATTTCTCCCTATTACATCAATTAATCGATTATTCATAAATTGTTGATGAATAAAATTAAAATTGTCATTGGGTTTACATTATCAATTAGTATTATATTTAAATTTATAACTTATTTCTGAATACCAAACAAAATAATGAATTCAAAAAGGATGGCAATTATATTTTAATACGTGTATATCAATATCTCTCATTTATAAAAAAACGTATTTAGTGACGTAATATTTTATTTCTGTTGCCTAGCAATGGATCGAGCTAATACTTTTTGTTTAGTCTTTATCGTGCTTCATAAATTATGAATATTTTTAAAAATTTGTAAATAACAAAACCACTGTTCCTAAATTCTTTAAGCCATTATTTCATAATAAAATTTAAAAGGTGTATAGTGTTTAAAACTTCACTCTTTGCTAAGTTCTAAGTGATCAAAACATTTGGCTGCTTGCCTGTTTCTTAAAGTAATTCAAATGGAAACCTTTTTACTCGTAGATATCGCGAACATAAACATAAAAAGATGGACTTATATACCACTTTCAAAAATAACAACTCATTCCGGACTTCTTTAAGCCCTTTGATAAACTATACCACTGCTTTTAAATCAAAAAATGTCGATACATCGATTTAAAAAATAAATGAAGCTACATCTTATTCCAATATTTCGATTTTAGGATGGATATTTCAAAAAAGAGAATACAACAGAAGAAGTTTAAGATGCGTTTCGGTATCCATTCGGCAGGTTGTCGATTCGAGTTAAGGCATAAGAAGTTTTTACATTTTTTTATTCCTTTTTAATATGTATTATCGATAGTAAAAATAATTGTACTGTAGTAACTATTACTCACTTTATTTAGATTAAATAACCGACTTATAAATACTCTGTAGGTTTTATCTACAAGCCCCGGTGAATAAGTGGTTAAGTCAAATTTTGTCCAGAACAAGTTAAATCTTTTGAGAGTAGTAGAATGGTGTCGTACGATCGCATGGTGTTTTAGTCGTGGAAATAAAATTAATAACTCCTTTTCTATCCAATGCCTGACTTAGCCCCTTTTCCACTAAGAAAATTACAGGATTTCGCTTCTCTAAGCCCCAAAAAATCTGTATCATAAATTTAAACTTAAATAGTCTAAAAATCTTCATATCAATTCAAATATAATATAAACTATACGTCTCGAAATTTATTATTGATATTCTATACGAAATAATAATCGATAAGTACACATTTCCCATAATTACACTCATATTTTCATACTAAAAGTCACGATCAGTTTTATTTTTGAGATTATTAAAAAGGAAGGGAGCTGAGTGGCTGAGTGATAGAGCACTAAGTTGCCATGCCGGAAATCCTGGTTCAAATCCCGCTGCAGGCCATGACTTTTATTTAGTCTGTTTGCAGTCGGAGATGGATCATATAGGATCTAGGACCCTCCTGGGGCCCACCCAGCCTCAATAAAATATTATAAAAATAGGATACCCAAAATAAGGGGGAAAACTGGCGTTTGAGCGTGACTTAGGACAAGTCACCTCCTTGCAGAACCGTTGTCCATGAAACAGTACAGTCTCTACCATGTAGGTTTAAAAAAAAAAAAAAAAGGAAGCAAGTGTAAAGCTAAAACTTAATTTAATTCGAACCAACAACCTGCGGGGCTGATACCCTACATCAATATCGTAACTGAAACGTATGTAACGTAACTAAAAAGTATGGTTATCCACCTATTTTAGTATTAAATAAAAAAGAGGGAAAAAAATCCCACTCAAACCCACATAGTTTCAAACCTAGCAACTTCTTCAATTCCTGATAATCCTCCGAGGCGTCTGAAAAGAAGATGGTCTCGTGACCTTTTAAGTAGATGTCATTTGAGTACTGCCAATGGCTAATTTCTCTACTTGTCTTTATCCATGCCAATATCTACCATTACAGCCACTTACTTAGTTGTATTGTTATAATATTCTTGTAAATTTAAATGAATAAATTATTTTAAAAAAAAAAAAAATGATTTTAACTTAAATTTCCTCAAGGTAGTATCCTTGGCCCAATCCTTTATACAGTTTATACAGCAGACATCCCAACTCATCCTAATACTATCCTTACCACATATGCTGATGATACATGTGTATTATGAGTCAATACCAATCCAGTTATTGTATCCCAAAGCCTCCAATCCCATATCACTGATCTTGAAGAATGGTGCCAGAACTGGAGAATTAAAATAAATTCTCAAAAATCCCATCAAATCACTTTTACCTTACGTCGTAAACCAATGACTTCCTGCCCTTCAGTATCCTTTAATAATATCCCACTTGTGCCTGTAGAACAGATCCGATACTTAGGGTTGCATCTCGACATACGATTAACCTGGAATCCTCATACAAGACTGAAAAGACAAGAAACCGCTCGACGTTTCAGGCTACTTCAACACTTACTAGACAAACGCTCTAAGATCCCAATTCATTACAAAAGACTCATCTACATGACCATCATACGACCTATTTGGACTTACGGAGTAGAGCTTTGGGGCTCCACTAAGCCATCGAATTCTTCTCGTATCCAATCCCTACAATCCAAAATCCTTCGTAAAATCCTCAACGCTCCTTATTTTGTTAAGAATATAGTCATCCATAACGACCTTAATGTCCCATTTGTTGCTGATCTGGCCCGATCCCGGTATCAATCCTTTCATAACAAACTTCATTTCCACTCAAACCCTCTAGTTTCAAACCTAGCTTCCTCTTCAATTCCCGATAATCCTCCGAGGCGTCTGAGAAGAAGATGGCCACGTGACCTTCTTAGTTGAACATGCGATTTGAGTACTACCAGTGGGTAGTTTCTCTACTTGTCATTATATCATGTCATTATGTATCACTCAGCCAATTTACTTGTTATATTACTGTAATATAGTTGTAAATATCAATAAATAAATAATAAAAAAACAACAAAAAAAAAACTTAAATTAATCGAAAAGATTAGTTGACTGATGTATATATCTCTTTTGGTATCGGGACAAACACTTACGTGGAATTCACTCCCTTCCAAATCCTGGCAATAATTCAGCTTAACTGATTGGACGAGTTCCTATCTCCTCTCGAATCGAACTCAGTTCTCGCTGTAATGAAGTGGCTGCTCAAGTTTCCACCCTCTTTACCTTAAATACTTTTCCTTTTCACTGACATTTCTTCCGATAGATTTATTTTCCTTTTCAGATAACTTTTCGGTTTCTAAATTTATGTGACAGCAATAAAAAAAAAAAAAAGTATTTCAATACGTTTTCTATTACGACTACACGCATTCAACACCCTCCTTGTTCTCTTGTCTGATTTTATTTGGTTAAATTGATAAAAATCGTGAACATTTGAATAGTAATGATTCATGCCAACGTTTTTCTTTTTTTTTCATATCAGTGAAAGCTTAATTTTAGGTTTCTTAGAGCCATTTTTTTTTTTTTTGTTATTTTATAAATGAAATTGGTTTAATTGTTTCATAAATTATTGTGGTTACTAATTTACACTTATTTAATTATTAGATAACTTGAAAAGATGTTATATCTAGAATACATCTTTAGTTTCATTTAAAGACAATATGCTTCTATTAAAGAAGAATTAAATTTCAGTTGTCTGCATATAAGCAGCGGGGTAGTTAAACAGTAGAGCGGTGAGTTGCTGCGCCGAAGATACCGGGTTTAAATCCGGGTTGTGACAGATAGTTAATTTAATCTGTTAACAGTCCTGGGGCTCACCTAGCCTCTGTAATGTGAATACCCTAAATCAGGGAAAACCTGGCAGTTGTGCGTGATTCAAGACAAATCGCTTCCCTTCAAACCGTTGTCAAAGATACCGTACAATCTCTACAACATATTTAGTCCATGGGTTAAAAAATAATACCACTACTAATACAGGTACTTTTTTTATCTGCATATTCGATAATAACGGTATGTTTTTATTATTATTTATTAGTTTCTTTAAGAAATTATGTACCCACTTATAAAAAATATTGGAAACTATACAAAAAATAGTACAAAGCGGTATGTACAAAAAAGAACGAAACATTTATTATTGTAGGATAACAATTTCTTTTACTTCATTATTACTGTTTATATATATATGTATATAAGGTACTAAGAATGTATAGTTACAATTTTTGTTTATTTAATTATTATTCTTATTCTTTTCTCTTTTGGTTTTTTTTATACATTTTTTTTTTCATTGTAAATTTCAGACTGGTCTATTTCGTACAGCATGTAATTTTGTGAATTTTAGCAAATTATACAAGAAATAAATTTAAACAAAAAATATATTCCAGGATCCATGGTCCATTTTTGCACTTGATTATTGATGAATTTGAACTTGATGATTGGATGGGGGAAGCACATCCAGGGTACAAGTTAAAAAATGTTTATATGAAGGTAGTAGTCCAGGACCCATGGTCCTTAACAAAAAACAATGTTAGTAATAAATTTTTGAGAATCATCAAATCGACATATTTTATCCTTGCTACCTCTGTTAGCTACCACAATCGAGAATTTTTGCACAGGAAATTGTTGGGCGTCTCATTGAAACGAAGCTATTCACGAAGATTCAGCTTGATACTGATCAAGGGAAAAATGGACCATGGTTCTGGGCTAAGTTATTATATATTTATTAGTTTTTTATTTTATTCCTAATGTAGGCAATTTTAAGAGCTTTTGAGTAAATAAACAATTATTGAATTACTAGAATATGTTAATTTATATTTATGAATACAAAGGCTCGTAAATTATTACTTTTACGTGATATTACCTGAGTTTTATTAGGTTATTTAGCACGGGTCACACTAAACCGCTATTTCGTTTTTTTGTTCATTTAACGTTAATTTTGCTACTATAAATAATTGGATGATCCATCAATGAGAGTTCTAAATGTTACCTATCCAGGTGTAATTAGGAAAGGTATCTTTAACGAGTACCTGACATCGCACAGCCTCACTGGGCGTACTCGTATCGTATATGTATGAAGTAGTAACCGTTCCCGGTTTACGTCCCTTCCGAATGACGTCGTAACCAAGGATTCTTTACTCCCTTGAAAAAATTCTAAAGGCCTCCTGACCGTTATTATTCGGAGAAAAGACACATTTTTATGAGTTATTAATATCTCGATTCAATAATCCACTGTAGCGTTTTTAAACGATGCAGATATATATGCTAGAATAATAAATATTAAAGCAATAAATTAAGTGAGAGTTATTTGGAGCGGTTACAAGAAGTTACCTGTTACAAGAAGTGCGATTAAGAACCGTAACCCCTTAAGGGAGTTACTTCCTAAGGAATAAAGTAGGATAATTACCGAAGGGATTTATCATTATAATTAGGTGATAAATAACAGGTATCTTACTCTTATAAAGTCTCTCCCTCTTGCGACCAATTATCTACAGTTTATGTTATCCAGTAGCTGATAATGATATATGATAAGTAATTAGTAATGCTATAATGTATAATAATAATATAATAATGAGTCTTATATAACCCGAAGGCTCGATGCCGATATCACCAACCTCTGCTTGCGAACATCCTTCCATAGTCTACTGTTTAAAGGCAAATCAATTAGATCACTCTTTATGCAATCCTCCCACCTACGCCTCAGTCTACTGCAATGTTGTCCACACTCGCACAAACAATGGTTTATCTCAGTTAAGAACCATTCATATGATTTATTTTTAAATAATTATATGGGGTGCCTCTTTGAGATCATTACGATCAGACTAAATATAATTATAGATATAAATAATAAATATAGATTCTTTTATCTTTATTTAATTTTATAATAACTTTATTTTTATTGTATAACTAGCTGTCCCTGCAGACGTTGTTCTGCCCTATTTCCCTAAAACCAAGTGCTTCCAAATTTTCTCCAACCATTGCATTGGCAACTTCATCGATTGTTGGTGCATTGAAACATCTCACACGTTCTCCTACAGGAGTTTTACCACCTCTGTTTACAACCTCCTCACTGAACTGTTATTTTTTATTAAGGGATCAAGAAAAGTATTTTTTAATTATTTCCCTCGAAATTTTTACGTTTTTTCTCTTCATAAGAACCTTCTTTAGGCCTTGACAAAAATAATGAAAAAAAATTTAGCCGAATTGGTCGAGTCATTCTCTCTAGTTTAGCAACTTAGCAACACATTTGGCGATTCATTTTAATTTATATAGATAATGACACGCAAACCCTAATTAACTTTTACTAAAAAGCGCCTTCGTTTTACTTTAATTGAACTCAAATGTTTAACAGCTGGGAACAGAGTGGTTTGTATGGGATTTTTTTATTATTTCTCTCGTCATTTTTACCTTTTTTTTCTCTCCATATAAGCCTTCTTTTTGCCTTAACAAAGATAAGAAGAAATAAAATAGCTGAAATGGTCGAGGCGTTCTCGAGTTTTGCGCTTAGCAACATAATTGGCGATTAATTTCTATTTGTATAGATTTATTGAATTCCGAGGTTCATCCGGAAAATGGAATACTGATTAGTATCAAGCTGAGTCTTCGGGAATAGCTTCGTTTCGATGAGACGCCCAACAATTTCCTGTGCGAAAATTCTCGTTTGTGGTAGCTAACAGAGATAGCAAGGATAAAATATGTCGATTTGATGATTCTCAAAAATTTATTACTAACTGGGGTTTTTTTTGTTAAATCTCAAGATAATTATCTAAATTATTTGAAAAAATATTTGTCCTACAAAATGTATGGTATGATCAATGAGTCCCCCTTCCAATATGTATCGATAACGAAGTCAAAAAAGAAGAAGTAAAAAAAAAAAAAACAGCTGGTTAGTAATCATTTTTTATGACCTCGTTATCGACACACGTATATTTTATCCTTGCTGCCTCTGTTAGCTACCACAATCGAGAATTTTCGCACAGGAAATTGTTGGCCGTCTCATCGAAACGAAGCTATTCCCGAAGACTCAGCTTGATACTAATCAAGTGAAAAAATGGACCATGGGTCCTGGACTATTACCTTCATACAATTTTAATATAACCAATTGTTAACTTGTACCCTGGATGTGCTTCCCCCTTGCGGACAGAGTTGAATAATTTGTTTTTTCTGTCTTCGGAATTATTGAGAAATCCCTGACTAGTTCCGGGGTCTGTTAACAGAGCTTGGCATGGGAAATGATTTGTGAGCACATTCATTGAGAGCCTTAACAATATAATTTTTTAATCTCATGGAGGATGGAATTACTTGGGTGTGCAGTCATAGATTAACACCGAATAAGTGTAACGTTAAATTTTAAATGTCAGCCAAACTGTTAACATAGCCACCTCTCCTTCTATTTGCACTAAAGATGATCAGCAACGTTGGTCGAAACGTCGGCACTAATAAAAAATAAGTTTTCACTTATTTGGTGTTAATCCTTCGACTGGACCCCCAACTAATTCCATCTTCCATTAAATTATCATTTCAGTTATCTCTTCTTTTTTTTTAGTTTAGAACATAGTTTTCCACTGTACGAACATTCTTCTACAATTATTTTGAGTGTTTGAAATCGTCTTTATCCTGTTTTCAAAAATCTAAAACTTGAAAAATCTAACTGAAACTTAATCCTTCGCTTTTCCCCTGTATTCATCATACGAAAGTAGACAATAACTTTGCTATAATTATAATTAATTAATTCAATAAGAGTCAAGAGGAGTAGTTGCTGAATTATATAACATGCTGCATTGTTAATTTAATATGTAAACATGGCCGCCTAATACGACCCAATCTCCAGGACCCGAACCCTCCTCTGTATTCCGTCCTCGACGGCCGGCCGGGGCTGGGATTGCCAATGCTGCCTCAATATTCATGGCCTATAATGCCTGTTAATTTAGTATTACTGATTGTCCATGCTGGGCTATTACTTGCACTCCAGTGAGCCAGGATCCTCTCCCTACTGGTACTGGTATCGGTAATGGGGTAGAGGATTTTGGTCACTAACCACCCCTTTCGTTTGTACCATCCTCTATGCAAAGTCTTTTCTCTCGGACAATGCCGATTTAGTTTGATCATAAAAAAAACAAACAACGTTTTTACCTACAGACATATATGTTAAAATTTAAGTGGCATGTGATACAATGTGTGTAATGTAAGAACAATAAAAAAACAGAAAATAATTCTTGTGAACCATAATAAGAGAATTGATAGTAAAAACAACAAAAGAGAAACCTTAAAAAAATATAAGAAAATTTTATAATATTGAAACTTGATGAGAAATAAAAAAAATAAGATTGACGAACCGGATTTTTACCTATCTGCCTGGTTCAAAAGAGGTAGACATTTTTTTACAAGAGATGGAGGTTACCTGGGAGGATATTAAAAAATCCAACCGTCTCAAGATGAAAGTGAATGCTCACCTGGGTTTTCAAGAAAAACCAAAGCTGAAGACGTGAAAGAAATGGACGGAAGAAGAGAGCAGCACCGGCGACGAATGAGGGAGTACTGTGCCAATGTCAAGGGGTGTCAGCGCTGAGTAGCCGTGCCGAAGGCCATGGGTTCAAATCCCGCTCGCTGGGAGAATCTGTTAGCGGCCGGAGATGGGTCCTATTGGATCTAGGACCCTCTTGGGGCTCACACAGCCTCTATAATGTGGATAACCAACACAAGGGAGAAGGATCTGGCGGTTGAGCGTGATTTAGGACAAATCACCTCGATGCACAAACGTTGTCGAAGAAACAGTACATTGTCTACCATTCACTAAAGCCGAGACCCTCCATGGTTTGTAGTGGTACAGGTTTTTTGTTTTGTTTTTTTATCCTAGTTTCCTTTTACCTTTTTTTACACCACCTTATGCTCCCAAAACGTAAGGTTCAGAACTAAAACCATAAAAAATAAGATGACAAAATTTTGAATAACGACGAAATTGCTTTGAATAATTATAAAGGAAACCCTTCAGCATCAAAGTGAATATCAGAAAATCCTCCGCCTGCTGGAAGAACTCCAAACAGTTTTTTTTTCTTTTGAAGCGTTTTTTTTTCTTAGTCGGGTTATCGTTAATATTATTATATGAGGCCCAACTCGTTTCCTCTGAGTGTTTATTTTATTTTAGAAGCATGGAAATACATTTAGTCGTAAACATTTATATGGCGTTGAAGGCATTATAGGAGGCATGTTGAAAGAGATTATGTTTTTAAAAGACTCCAGGATTTCATTTATTTTCATAAAAAATAAATTAAAAAACTGTAGTACTACAACCTGTGAACGTGTCTGTGGTTCAGTACATGGTAGCGACTGTACTGTTTCATGGACAACGATTTTGCAAGGAGGTGACTTGTCCTAGATCCTATGTGGTCCATCTCTGGCTGCAAACAGACTAAATAAAAGTCATGCCCGCAGCGGGTTTTGAACCAGGATTTCCGACATGTTAACTCAGTGCTCTACCACTGAGCCACTCCGCTCCCTCATTTATTTTCATATTTTTGCTAAAAATAAAAAAAACACACGAGTTTAATGTATTTTTAGAAATGTAATATATTATGGGCGTTGCCTACCGATATACTAATATAAATTTTATATCTAGAGTATTTCAAAAAAACTACAATTTTCATGGAGCTATTAAAAGGAAAAAGAAAAATCTTTATGAAATCGTGGTTATTTATATTCCCTGCAGAGAATACTACAATGGTTTAATTAGCAGGAATAGCGTAAATGGGTTATTGGGAATGGCTTAAAAGTGTTTTGATTATTTTGGAATAATATAATTTTTATTTTATTATTTGCTGATTATTTTTTGCAATTCCTACTATAACTTCAACAAAGAGCTCTCTAAAAAGGGATGTATCATTCAATCTACTAATCTATAACTCAGACAGGCTTTCGCAGATTATGTACTCTATATATTAAATTATATACTCTGTTCTCAGCCGTGTACCTGGGATGTTCTGTAATGGGGCATTCTTTGGGATATTCAGATTATGTTGGGGATAATTTTAAATATTCGAAGATCTCAAATTGAAAGAAACGGAGCATCCGAAAAAGAGACAAAACAAAGAATGGATACAACCAACAAACTATTGGTATGCTCAAATCGGTCCTTTAGGGCAGTAATATGATTAAAGGTACCATGAAGCTCACGTACAAGTCCATAATTGAAAGTGTATTGCTATATGGAGCAGAGAGACATGGACGATAAGCGTTGCTACTGAGATGTACTGAGATACAATTGGATGGTCATCTCAGAAGAATGAAGGATGAAAGATATCCTAGTTTAATTTTCAATTTGAAAACTGAAGAGAGGAGACGGCTAGGAAGACCAGATGTTGATAGAAGGAATTGAGGACAGCCATGATCCGAGGGAAGAAGATGAACAAGATAGAACAAAATGAAAACTGAAGAGAGGAGACGGCTAGGAAGACCAGATGTTGATGGAAGGAATTGAGGACAGCCATGATCCGAGGGAAGAAGATAAACAAGATAGAACAAAATGAAAAAAGCGGAATAAAAGAATTTTTTTTTCATAGAAAGAAACCTCAATACGAGGAAGCCTTAAATTTTTTAGAGACAATTTAGATAACGCTTTATTTTTTCGTTTATTTTAAAGCTTTATTCAATAATATATTTCTAATTTATTATTAATTATTAAGTTATTAGTTTTCCATTAAATACATATACTATATATCTACTCGCGCGGGGAACCTCACCCGAACAGGTACCTCTTTGCCCTACGACTACGTCGGGAGCGCATCGATGCAAATTCATTTCCCTGAGATCCCTGCGAAGGTTCCTGTCCCCTCATTCCCCCATTCCCCTTCACGAACCCCCGGACTTTTATTAAACACCGCGGTGAATGATTGATCTGTTCTGAATGGTGCGTACCCCAACACGGGGAGCTACAGTCCCGTCCATCCATCATTCCCCGTCCTAACAGAGGACACAATTCAATTTTTTTTTTTGACAAGCAATGTATATCTGTTTGGTTAGTGAGCTGTACTTTTGAAAACATTGGCTGAGGAGAGAGATTGAGAGTGGGTGAGGTATAATGGAAATATAGCGTGCTCAGTTGTCTTAAGGGCGAATCATCAATCTCTTGATATAATTTGAAAACAAAGATCATTAATATTGATATTGAACTTAATGAGAACAACTCGTGTAATTTAGCGGAACCTCCCTTAATTTTAAGGAAAATTATTCTTTTTTTTTATATTTCTTTTTTCTTTCAACCATCACAGAATAAAAGACGTTGCGCCAATAGGACCTATAAGGAGTCGTGGATTCAGTAAGGCGTAGAGATTGTACTGTTTCTATGACAATGGTTTTGTAGAAAAGGATTTGTCCGAGATCACGCTCTACGGTCAGGTGTATTCACTATTTTGGGTTGCCACTATGTAGAAAAAGGCTGGGAGAGCGCCATAAGGATCTCCGGGTACCGATTGATTTATCTTCAGCTATGAACTGATTAAATAAATTATCTGCCATAGCCGGATTTAAACCCGAGAGCTTTGATACGCGGTCTACCGCTGAGCCACCACGCTCCGCTGATAGATACAAATAAAAATATACTAATAAGAAAAAGAAGAAACTTTTAACACCAATTTTTTTAAAATATATAATTTAAATAACTTTCCAATTTTTTACAATAATGTGCATTTGTTTTTAAATTATAAATTATTCGCTTTTCATCTGTTTTACTCCTACTCTTTTTTTTCTGGTTAACAGATTTGTGGAAAATTCCATCCAAAAGTGAACTATGGCTAAACTAAAAACTAGATACAATGATACGTATATAAATCAATAATATCAAATATCCGGGCCATTCAGGCCATCTCCATGACAGCAATAAGAATAATAGCAATGGGGAAATAGTTATTTATTTGGCAAGTGAGGAAAGTGCCACTTTATTACACCCGAGTGAATTTTACCACACGAGCCGAAGGAGAGTCTGGTAATTAAAAGAGGGTGTTATAAGCACTTTTCTCTCGTGTTAAATATTACATTTTTCCTGCAACCATTTAAAAATTAAGGAATTAAAGGCGAAACTTTAGATTTGTTAAAACTACACTAGCGCTACCACTTACAATTTTCTATTACTAACCATGCAAATTATTTTTTTTAAATTTATTTATATCTAATATAATTTGTTACAATTTACAAAAGTTATATGCTGTACCAAACAGGCCAGTCTCAAACTCAAAACTTAATAGACAAATTTAAATGTATCTATAAAGAATCACAGGCTTCTTGTTTTTTCATAAGTTTTCCACTAGTGTCGTAAAAAGTATTTTTTGTCTCTTTTGAGCTTATGCTCTGATTTATTAATTTTTATGTCCCTTTTCGTTTTTTGAGTCTACTTTATTTTCTAACTATATATTTCTAGTGGATTATTAGCTGATTAGCTGATTGATAACACCATAAAAGCAACATACAGTAGCTCACAGTGAAATTGACACAACCTGTAAAAAGAAGAAAAATAAAAAATTTAAATGGTTACAGGGAACCAAAACAGAAACTCTTCAAGACATTTATTTAGTACTTAGATTCAAATATATACAACAAATAAAATTTTAAATATCCAACTTTGATTATTCAAAAAAATTAACAAACAAAAAATGAATAAATAATTTCACCTCAGAGTCAAAATGATATACCTCACTTCTTATTAGATTCTGAGTAAAATTAGCTTATAAACTTTTTATTTCGTTAAATAATAATTTAGTTCAATACTTCGTTGGCACTTCGTAGGTACTTGTGTGGACTCAAACGTGGATTTTGTTTTATTTTTCTGACGGTTCAAATGTCATCCCCAATCACTTTTAACTTTTTTGCAGGCTCTATTTTTCCTTCACGGGTCACTCCACGACATGCTGGACAGTTGAACAGCTTTTTAAAATGATTTCGACTACTTGATTCAGAGGTTTCCTATCATTAACATGCCCAATGACAAATTCACCTTCTTTGAACGTTGGGTGTACTCCCATTACTTAGAAAAGTTTCAATATGCGCTAGATTTTGTCGAACTGACTTTGAAAAAACCTAACACTTTCGACTCAAGACTTTTACTAAAAGAAAATATTTTAAGGTAAATAAATATTGGGGGAAAAAAGGTGTATCATTTTCATTGTGAGATTAGTAAAAATAAATAAATGAGTTTTATTTTTATTATTCAATCCTTGTTTATTTATATATATATATATATATATATATATATATATATATATATTTATACACAAAGAGTGTATTACAAGGATGTTTAGTGATTATAGTAAATTATCCTTAATGTAATATAATTTGGACAATTTATTTATTCAAATATTCCAATCAATATCCATGTGTATCATTTTGACTGTATTTGAGTGTTGGAGGAGACCGAAAAGAAGTTTTATATCATTTGTTATCGCATATAATTGATAATCATGTAATATAATAATTGAAAAAGGGAAAGGTCAACAGATACATTAAACAAATCTTAATACATTAGTGGAAAAATTCCAACTAAAAACCTTAAGTCTCTAAACTAAAACAGGAAATTGAAAATACCTGTCCAATATTTCGCCCATTCAGGCATCCTCGGGGCAGAAAGAGAATAACAGCAAAGCAAAATATATTAATGCACCCAAAACACACATCCCACCACCTCCGTGGCTCAAATGCAACTACTGAATCATAGGGAAGGTTACTAGATTCCCAGCTGGCTAAGGTTAGATAAAAACAGCTGATAAATACTCCGGAATTTGAAACATCAATATACACTCACCAAACCCCAAAAACACAACAGGAAAACAAACTAAAATAAATAATAGTAACAAACAACACAAGAAAAGAAGACAAAAAACCATATGATACTCTAATATGGTAACCTCCCCTATGATTCAGTAGTTGCATTTGAGCCACGGAGGTGGCGGGATGTGTGTTTTGGGTGCATTAATATATTTTGCTTTGCTGTTATTCTCTTTCTGCCCTGAGGATGCCTGAATAGGCGAAATATTGGACAGGTATTTTCAATTTCCTGTTTTAGTTTAGAGACTTAAGGTTTTTAGTTGGAATTTTTCCACTAATGTATTAATAAATATTGCAATATATTTATGTTTATGTTACTCTATTAATTTATTTGCTATTAATTATGCATGCTAAAGATATATCCGTTCCCTTGGCGCCAGCAAAATGCAGATTATTCTCCTTACTTGGTCAAATCCTACTCAGCGCTCAATGATATACCTCGGTGTGAAAAACAAAAACAGTTTAGGAGGAATTAATGACTGGAAAGTAATCCCTCGTCTCTCCTGCCAAAAGGGATCTTCTCTTTTTCACGCCTTTTATTTTTTATGATTTCTGATTTAAAAGATCTGGTAGCGGAGTAGCTCAAAAAGGGACAGTGCTGCGCTGGTGTGCAGAAGGTACCGGGTTCAAATCCACGGGCCATATGAGGCCTATAGACCTTCCTGGACTCACCCAGTCTCTAAAAGTGGGGAGCTGTCATTAGGGAAATAAGCGATATCTCGGACAAATCAGTTCTGTTATCTTCTACAACCAACCAAAACTTAAACAAGGTCCTTCAAGGAATTGTAGTGGTTCAATTGTTTAATGGGATTATTTGAAAAAAATATAAAAAATGCGTTACTTGGGTTTTAATTCATTTATTTCTATTAAGATACAAAATGACAAATCTCCATTTATTTTTGGATAGTATTATGATGATGACCAGTAGGCCCTTCTCACAGGGTAATATAAATATCTATTTAAGGGAACAAATGGACTGGAAACTGAACGTTCAAAATAAAGAGTCTGGTAGTAGATCGGTGTGAGGAAATATAAATACAAGATGAAGATGAATATTTTCCGAGTGAAAATACAAGTCAGGGGGGGGGGTGCGAAACCAGTTAAAAATAAAAAACTTCTCCCTGAGTTTTAGTTGTGTTTCTCTAACCAGGACTTCCTTATCTTAATTGGAAACTTATGAATGATGTTATATATTGAGATATATATATATTGGTTTCTATTTATCTTGACTGTTATTTTGCAATATAAACATTCTATGATATATTGCGAAGTAACTGATTGATGATAAATTGATCTACTTGTAAGTACACCCTATCTATTACAACTTACACGTGTCATTTTATATTTATTTTAGTGTGCTATTTAATGTTTTTTTTACTAAAAGCTCATTTTTTCACTGTCAGGCCATGAATATGAGACCAACCTAGTCTCGAAACGTCGCCCAAAGAAGTTGAAATAACTGACTGAAACTCAAGAACCCCATAACATAACATATATATTTCTCATATGCCCATATAATTTATTGTGTAAGGGAGGCGTGGAAAGCTTTCATTTCAACAGGAGTTGTGGAAAAGCTTGGAAACCCTTGAATTATTTATTAGAAACCGACGTTTCGACCTACATTGCAAGTCTTCTTTAGGGCTGGATAGACAAGATACAAAAATATTTAAAACTGAAATAATTTGTAAAATTAAAACTATTAGATATTATTTCTATATTTGTTTGAATTTCTTTTAGATCATGGGTTCAAATCTTATATAAAAAAAATATTTATTCTGTTAATAGCCAAAGATAAAACGTTTAGGCTGTACAGACCCTTCTGGGGCCCACCCACCCTCTTCGAAGTGGGTACCCTGCGGTTGAACGTGATTTCGGACAAGCACCTCCCTGTACCATTGTTGTCCTCAATACGATATCTAGCATGTACCCTTCATGTGGTTTTTGGAGTGGTAGAACGGTATAGGGGTAGGTTAAACGTATTTCTCATGAAATGTTTAGGCCATCATCAAGGTTTAGGAAAACACAATAACATCAACAGTTGACAAGTGAAAAATACAAATAAAATGACATCTTTGGCATTGCACAAATATTATTATTAATGTTTTTAATAATTTAATGTTTATTATTATTAAGGTGACATATAAATATAATTTTTTTTTCTAAGGGTTTTCTCAGTTTGAGGTTTCCTTGAACCAAAAATTTCCTTTAAATCATTTTTCCTCTTTGTTCTTAACCTTTCATTATGTTCTATAACCCGAGAAATGGTATTTTTATGTCTTTTTAATGATGGTATTGTAGAACCTATCGCCAGAATAATGGTAAGGTTCAAGTGACAAAAATGAAATTTACCCTCTCTGTATTGAATAGAAATTCGACAAAGACGAATCGACTGATCCTGAACAATTCAAAACCTTTTCCACCGTGAAAAATTCCGTAAATTAATGATGTCGATCGTGAAAGCGTGAGTAGAACCCAGGTCGGGAGGAAACAAGCAATTTAGGCCGTGGGGGGGGGGGGTATCGCATGGATACAAACAACCACCAATCAGTTTGTGTATGGGCGCCATTTATTTTGCTTCGTTACAACAACAAATTATAGGCTATTGCTTTCCTTGTGGCGGAAACTATTTCCTTTTCACAAAAATAGCGGTGCCATGTTGAATATCTTTCTATCTCGTCTCACGCATCGATCGTGGAAATGCTTGAATATGATTTATGCATGGTATTTCACAATATGGGCTTAAGTATTTTGAAAAGATCAGTAACATGCATTCGATCGAATTATTAATTAGTCGTTTCCTGGCAACTCGTATTGATTAAATATATGTTGAATAATTTTAGTTGACCTTATATATATATATATATATATATATATATATATATATATATATATATATATATATATATATATATATATAAAGAAGAAAATGGTCCGGGTGGAGTTAAAAAAAAAATCTCTCATATAGGAAGAACTGTATTATTGAAAAGCCGACGTTTCGATCCACATTGCAGGTCTTCTTCAGCGCTACAATTGATAAAAATGTATACATATTTATATATATTATACTATATGAATATGTAGTATATACCTTTTTGTCATTATATAATTCAATCCCCTCAGGTTCTTATTTCTACATATACATATTCTTCTTCTAGTGACTACATATACTGTTATTCTTTACCATTTATTATTTTAATTTGTTTGTTTCTTGTATATTAAGCTCCTGAAGAAGACCTGCAACGTGCTCGAAACGTCGGTTTTAGGCCATTTTTTTCCTCTGTTTCAAATATATATTTCCCATGTTTTATTTGTTCTTTAGCCAATGATCGATCAATCCTATCCATTAACACTTATTTCTCCTGTATCACCCTTAGGCAACCATAGAAGAGTCCATGGTTTAGTACGTAGTAGAGACTGTACTGTTTCTTGGACAGTATTCGGTAATTTATAGAGGATGGTTGAGCCGCAGGAGGGTCCTAGATCCCATAGGATCCATCTCCTGCCGCTAACAGATTAAATAAAAGTCTGCCAAGCAGCGGGATTTGAACCATGGACATTTCACTAGGCAACTCAGCTGTGCCACTCCCCTCCTTTAATACAAGTAAATATCATGAATCATTTATTTATATATATGGATATATATGCCTAGAGACTACCCAATGATAGTACTCAAATAACAGATATAAGTTAGAAGGTTCCAAACTCCTTTTCAGACGCATCACAGGATTATTGGGAATTGAAGAAATAGCTAAGCTTGGATTTGAGCAATTTATGTGGCATTAACGTCATTATAGATGATTTTATTTTTATAAAAAGTATGGATTATTGAGAATATTACGAAGGAGCTTTGATTGTGAGGATTTGATACGAGAGGAATTGGATGGCTTAGTGGAGCCCATGTGGGTCTTATTATAGTCATGTGTATGTGTCCTTTGTAATTAATTGGTGCTTAGAGCGTTTGTCTAGTAATGTTGAAGTAGTCTGAAACGTTTATGTTCTGTAATATAAAAGCAATAATTATTATAATACCAAGCGTTTGATTATGTGTTGGAAGTCGAGGAAATTGCCCCCCCCTCCCGTGCCAATTCGCCTTTCTGATTGGTAGAAGGCGTTGGACCACTAATGAAATAGCAATGGCGGTCGAAGGACACACTTCTTACATCGGCAGTCTTCTCGGGTCAGAGCAACTTAACGATGTCCTCGGAAACTGACTTGTCCCACGTATCTTCTCCCTACACTCCAATTTAGAACAAGTTTTTCCCTCGAAGATGTTCTCCTTTTTTTCCAAAACTTTTCCTGGATGTTATTATATAAAAATTTTATAGAGAAAATTCGTTTATAATAAATGTTTTTTTATTCGAGAATTATATCTTCTAAAGATAATAGGCTAATGAAGTGTATATTGTATATGCATTAGGGATCGGAGTGGCTCAGTTATAGAGCACTGAGTTGTCATGCCGAAAATCCTGGTTCGAATTCCGCTGCTAGCAAGACTTTATTTTAGTATGTTAGCGGACAGAGATGGATCATATGGGATCTAGGACCCTCCGGTGGCTCACCCAGCCACAGATTTGTTCTATATCGACCGCCAGATTTTCCCCCTTATTTAGGATACCCAGTTTATAGAGGCTGGGTGAGCCCCAGGAGGGTCCTAGATCCTATATGATCCATCTTCGGCTGCAAACAGACTAAATACAAGTCTTGGCTGAAGGGAGATTCAAACCAGGATTTTCGGGATTGGAACTCAGTTCTCTACCACTGAGCCACTCCGTTCCTTTGTAAAATAAATTTAGTTTATTAAATTGATCGTTTATCGAAGTTACTTAAACTCTTTTAAAATTTCTCTTTCACAATCCAACCTTTTAAAAAGTGTGAATACCTTATTAGGCATTTTTTTTTTCTTTTTTAGCCGTGGAAGGTCTCTCTCCCTCCCTCTCACTCTCTTAGAGGCGTTTATTCACCCTTCAGCGTGGGCGGTAAATTATTTTTTGGAGGGTAATTTCGCTCGAAACGAAGGGAAGTAATATTCAAGAGAAAGTAGCTAAATTATTTTCCAAATAAAGAAGACACATCGAGAGGAGGAAAATACCTCTCACCTTATATTGCGCCCCCCCCAATCATGGAGACAAATCTCCGGATAATTATGGTAGAGTTCTCTGCTAATAGGCTTCTCTCTTCCCGTCTTCCGCTTATTATCTCCTATAGAGACTTAGGTATTTTCTTTTCTTTTTTTTTTTTTTTTTTACTCATTCTTTAACGTCTCAAATAACTATAGTACCTTGTAATTGTTAATAATATTATCCAACAGCTTTATTCCTTTATAAAGCGATTAAATTTTATTTGTTTAAAATCTACAACACTACAACCGATTCGGTATATGGTAGAAGCTATACCATTTACAATCCAAGGTTTTACATGGATTTTGGTGTAAATGATTTGATAATTTTCTGAAGCATTGTGCGCTGTAACTACAGCGTATAGTTGACTATAAAGACACGGGATATACTTTGTTATGATAGGCTTTTGTGTACACCACACTTGAATATATTAATTTTAATAGGTTGTATAAAACAAAAATGACCTTTTTCCAACCAAAATGTTTATATTATTACTTCGCTGATATAAAATACAATTATTACTCAAAGTATAGTCCATTGCTATCTATATATATATTGTTATCATTAGCCATCTGATAGCCAATTACTCGATCCCACGCTGATACCATTCCTTGGATAGCTGTCAAAGAACTTTTGGACAGCAATTTCAAGTTCTGGAAAATTATCAAATTATTTTCCCTAGAAGAAATTAGGCCATGGATCGAAACAAGTGGTATCCGATGGTGCAATCTGATGAGGAGTTCGACCCCATGAAGTTCTTTAAACTTGTCTTTGGTTCGACACAGGAAGTGTGAAGACGAGCATAGTCTAGTTTTAATAAAACTCCTTTTATCCGTTTGATCAAAGCAGGATAACACTCGGTCAACATCGCGTATAATCTTTCCAGTTGATCGCGGCAGAGTTCAGAATCAATAGAGCATCCATCAGGAACAAATTTGTGAAGATAACACCTTCAAAATTTTTTAATTTCCCCTAGCTGCAACCGGAAAAGAAGTTTGACCGCGATCTAGCCATTTATCACGGGTATTCTGATTTCGACAGTAAACCCACTTTTCATCAATGGTGACAATCCTCCGGTATAATCTAATATCAGAAGGTTTTTTCAATGAACTAACCGTCTAGATTGCCGAGGAGTAAGCCCGTGAGGGGCCAGCCTACAGCACTTTTCTCTTTCCCAATGGAGAATAGATGGCGACCAACGGTACATTTAGACATAACCCTCTCTCTGGGAGTTCACAAGTACTTTTGGATGGATTTGACTCAACATTTTCCCGCAGAACGCCAATAATAGTCCCCCGGAGACCATCTTTCTTTCAAAAATCGTTTCTCCACTACAAACTCTTTCAAACCAACGCCACGCAATGCGCTGATCAAGGACACCTTCTCCTTCATATTTAAAAAATTAACTTCATGTTTCTTCTTTGAAACAAATAACTATATTGAGGTTTTTTTTTAAGTAGTCGAATGGGAATCAACAAGTTTAGAGGATGCTTTAAAGGAATTATTAAGTATTGGTAAGTTAAAGAATTATTAAGGTTTAAATAGGATTATAATATTTACAGTCCATTGAAATCTTTAATATGAAAAAACGGCCTTTTTTGTACACCCAGTTATTATTTTTGGTTATCACTTTTTTTTAAATATTAGTAATCGGCATTAAAATTAATAGGATAGAATATAAAAATCGGTTAAAGACCAAAGGACGTTGAAGGTTGCTAATAATTGTAATCTGGACGGGATTATTGTAACCCGAGCTGTCCTAGAACACTCCCTTCCAATTAGTCAACTTTTAATTGGCGGAGGGATTCATAGGGAAAGGTACGATCTAAGTCTGGATCTAATCCCTTCGCCGAATAATCGCTCTCGAAATACGAGCAGTGAGGATTGCTTCATTTACCCGATAAGGATTTCAGATCGTGTCTGGTTAAGGATATTTAAGTAGCATTTCTAATATTTGGTACATTTCTATGATTTATATAAAAAATGTATTATTACGATCCATAAAACTGGATAATATAGGAGCTTACCAGCTTTTTGTACCTATGAAATAGAGCCAAAGTGGTTGATTCACGTTGTTTTTGGACAACGGTTGTGAAGGGAAGTCATGTGTCAGAGATCAGGCTCAACTATTTTCGGTACCCACATAAAAGCTGGGTGAGCTCCAGGATGGTCCCAAGTATCTGAGATCTGTCTCCAGCAGTTAGCAGATTAAATAATATCTGCCACTGAGGGATTGGGACCCGGGACCTTCGGCACGTTACCTCAGTGTCCTACCACTGAGACACTCCTCTCGCTTTAATTTTTTTTATTTATTTATTGGTATCTACATAATGACATGAGATAATGACAAGTAGAGAAACTACCAACTGGTAGTACTCAAATCGCATGTTAAACTAAGAAGGTCACTTCTTTCCAGACGCCTCGGAGGATTATCGGGAATTGAAGAGGAAGCTAGGTTTGAAACCAGAGGGTTTGAGTGGGAATGAAGTCTATTATGAAAGGATAGATACCGGGTTCGGGCCAAATCAGCAACAAATGGAAAATTAAGGTCATTATGGATGACTTTATTCTTAACAATGTAAGCAGCATCGAGGATTTTACGAAGGATTTTGGATTGTAGTGATAGAATACGAAAGAAATTCGATGGCTCAGTGGAGCCACAAAGCTCTACTCCTTATGTCCAAATAGGTCGGATGATGGTCATGTAGATGAGTCTTTTGTAATTAATTGGGAGCTTAGAGCGTTTGTCTAGTAAGTGTTGATGTGGCCTCGTCGAGCGGTTTCTTTCCTTTTCAGTCTTGTATGAGGATTCCAGGTTAATCGTTTGTCGAGAAGCAACCCTAAGTATCGGATCTGTTCTACAGGCACCAGTAGGATATTATTAAAGGTTACTGAAGGGCAGGAAGTCATTGGTTTACGAAGTAAGGTGGAAGTGATTTGATGCGATTTTTGAGAATTTATTTTAATTCTCCAGTTTTGACACCATTCTTCAAGATCAGTGATATAGGATTGGATGCTTTGCGTCAAAATCTAAATCTAATTTTATTCCAGCTAATGCATATTCTTAGAGAAAAAAAACAACCCAAACAAGTCAAAAACGGTAATTAAGTAATTCCTGTATGCAGACTGGTAAATGTCCTAGGCATAGGTGGGAGGGTATCATTATGGGTGATATCCTCTGTTTGAGTGGTGGATTCGTAGATGGAACTTTGTAATCTGTAATCAGTGGTTTCGTCATCGAATCAGAAAGTTTCACTGGTAGGATAATTTGGTATGTATCTATTTTCGTTAATACAACTTTTGGGCAATATTGGATTTGGTCCCGTTTTACAAATTTTTTCTTAATGATATTAAACATATCGATAATACAGCCAGCGCTTATTTGCTTGGCTGAAAATCTTGGGTTCAAATCCGGCTGTAACAGATCAATTATTTAATCTGTTTACAGTCTTATATGGAACCTGTGGGATCTGCAGGCACTCCAAAACCTGGTGGTTCAGTTAGATCTCGGAAAGTCACCTCCCTACACAACCGTTGTCTCAGAATCAGTACAGTCTCTACTATTTACTCAACCCAAACGCCTTCATTGATTATAGTGATACAGGCTATTTTTTCGTATATATTTGTTATATGATAAATTAAATAAAAACGTATAAGAACTTGTAATGATTACTTTTCTATTATAAAGAAAATGGACTATTAATAGTGAGGAAATATTATATTATGTTTTGTTTTGTTGTTTATCAAGATCAACGTGGTACAACAGAATTGTTTAATGTTGCTGGAGTTTGATTAACTAATTAGTATAATTCGCTTGAATTGTTTGAGCAGGTTATATTGCAACAGGTCCCGAGTTGTACGGGGAATATTAGCGTTTATATTATCTTAGTTCGAATTAAACCGGAAATTTACAACGCTACGCGAATTCGGGATTTGCCCAATTAACAGGGAACAGATTTTCCCATCTGTATTTTTTTTTTTGTAAACTGATATTTTATTTGAAATTAGTAAAGCTTTACAATTCCATGAAACCCTTATAAAAAGTAAAAATTGAGAGATAATTTCCATTAGAGTAAATTTTTTGTGATAACGAATTTCTAAAACTGCCAGTGTAAGTAATAAATCAATTATTACATAAACATTGTTTAAAGAAATTTGGTTGCTTAAGTAATTATTTTTTTTAAAACTACAACCAATGAAGGGTCTTGGGTTCAGTATGTGGTTGAGACTGCACTGTTGCTAGGACACCGGTTCTGTGGGAGGTGATTTGTCCGAGGTCAACTTCATCATTAAAGTTTTGCTCCAATTTTAGTAAGGGTACCAACATTACAAAGGCTGGGTTAGCCCCAAGAGTGTCTTTTAGTGAATGCTAGAAGAATTTATCTGTAAAAGCCGGATTTGAACCCAGGATCTTCTGCACTGACTTGCTCTACTACCTCATGTAATGCAAGAATTAAGAGATGAATTCTGGAAAAAAAAAAGAAAATGAACTTCTCTCTAAGATTTGTCCTTGATACTCCGAGGCGATCCCGCGAGTCACATCACTATGATGAGTTAAAGTGGCTCTTCCCTCCCATTCGTAGACAATATTCCCTTGGTGCTTTTCTATACCAATCCATTAACTCGCTACACCCTTCATATATCTACAGTCTCCTCCAATACAAATCCTCAGTCCAGGACCACGAAACAAGATCCCGCCTTTCCGATCTCTACACTCGTTCCCACAGAACTGAAGCATTCGAACGTTCCTATCTCGCCCGCTCCACCACAGTGTGGAACACAATCCCTCCTTTTCATTTAAATCCTTTCTTTTCCAAGATCTCCTGACCTCCCAGAAATATAATCTCTAGGCAGGTCAATCATTTTCTTAAATAAATCAATATTGAATAATCGATTTCGTTGCTTAGGCGTTTTTTGTTTATTTTTCCCAAAGAAGATATAGACTATGTAAAGACTTTATTGCATGCGATCCCAATCATTTATTTTATTTAGCAACTGTTGTTATTAATATATTTATTCTCAACGGTTGGTTAAAATCCTTTCAAGATTTGTACTTTTTAGTTATTTCATTTCTATTTTTCTTATTTTTTTGTCACTTGTTAAATACTTCATGATTCATATTATTATGTAGCCTTCTGGCCAGATATATATTATGTTTATTTTTCTGTTCATGTTTGTTATTCTAAAGGGACTGACTTGTTCCCAGAATAAAGTTTCTTTTCCAAAAAAAAAAAAGTATTTAAATCAATTTTTTTTTAAATTCCCTACAAGTCTGGGAGTGAAATACCGAGAAATTTCATTCACATTAAAATTGGTATAATCAAAATTATTTTTTTCCTAGTCATTAAACAGCATTGTATATGAGTTTTTTCACTGAGCAGCCACTCCTATTGGCCCTGAAGATGATCTACAAAGTAGGTCGAAACGTAGGCACAAATAAAAAATATTCTTCCACTTATTTGTGTGCACCCCCAACAATATTAGTTCTTCCAGTCAACTATTGCCTCCCTTACATAATTCTTCCTCCTACTTTGCTTATTCACTTACTCCCATTATTTAATAAGTTTTCGACACTTTACGGGGTCTGGTATTTGTTAGTAGATTTATTAATTTATATTATTCATCATCCTGTTGTTTTATTCGATTCAATAATAAATTTATGTAAAGACGAGTTGATGTTGAATCGTCGGAACTTGTGTTAGAGCTAAGGTAGTTAGGAAAGTCCAGTCGGCACGAAGTTGTCACTGCTGCGACATCCCACCGAGCCATTTCATCCAGCTACTTGTTCTTCGAGTTACTAGTCCATTCTCTTAGCTGTCTAATTTTTAATTAACACTTGATCTCTTGTAGACTAACACGATTCGTTGTATTTCTGAATTATTTTCTGTATAGGAATAACTTAAGTTGTGCTGAAGGTCCTAGGTATAAACCTGGCTAAGGTAGTTCAATTGATCAATATCTTAGCAGATACGAATGGACCCTTAATAAGTCATCTCCTTGCACAACAGTTGTCTTGGAAACATTAAAGTCTTTAGCATGTATTGAAGACCTTTTATTACTTCTAGTCTAGTTGTACAGATTTTTTCTTTTTTATAATTTAAGTACTTAAGTATACGTAGCAAAAACGCCGCTTCAGCTGATATAGACATACGAGGAAATAAGTTTTAACATGTTGAGAAGTTTACTTGCTTAGGGTTCAATGATAGCTAGAAAAAAATTCAAGAAGATTTTAAGGAGAGGTTAAGTACTTTTTTTGTTCGCTCTCGACTTTATTAAGTTCCCGCATTTTTCTTCAAACTGTATACTTTAGAATTTATAAATAAATAGTAAATATTTATTAGAGAATATTATAAAAATGCCATTTGGCACATATTCTTCATTCGAAAATCCTTCGAAAAAGGGATTCACGTGGAAGCGTGGATGGAGAAACCTACTAATAGCGTAGTAGATACGTTAAAAATGTAATCTTTCCAACTGTGTTGGAGGATGGAAAGGTTAGATCAGAAAAAAAAATCCTGTACCACATTAGCGAACGAATGTTATCAGGTTCAAGACATGGTAGAGAGTGTACTACTAATAAGCCTAAAGTTGTACAAGGAGGTTATTTGATAATGGTCACTCTTAGCCGCCAGGTTTTCCCTGAATTAAGGGTACCCATTTTATAGAGGCTGGGTGAGCCCTTAGAGGGTCTGCAGATTCTGTATGGTAGATCGACGACCTGTCTACCAGGAGCTAAAATTCAATAACAGCGATCCTCACACTGTCCTATTGTATATATTTTTATGTATTTTACGAGTATATTGATAGATATATATTCCTCATAAATTACTTTGAAAACTTCAAAATAGTATTACTTTGTGTTTTATTTTGAATTTTATCTTATTTATAAATAATATTATTTTTGAAATATTTTACAATACATTTTTTTTTGTTGCAGGTAAGTCAGACAATATTAACAGTTCTTCAATAGTCAAGTAAGTTCAAAAAAATTTTTTTTATATATTTATAATCTTACCATCATTCTGACATTTAAAATATCATATATTCTAAATATATTCTGAATATATTTCGAGAAAACAAAAACTTTTTTTTTGTTTAGCGGTACTGGCTGTAAGTTGAAAATAATGTGTTTTTTACCAGTTATATTTCATGACAGTTAACAAAAGTTGTACTAGTATAAGAAAATATAAATATATAATGATCATATTTTTCAAAATTGTGTAAACATTCAAAGTTTTATTTAATTCTCCAAATGACTTTTTTTTTTATTTCATCAATTACTATGAAATGGACGTTGCGTTACTCTGTTCTTAAAATATAATACGATTCCATCATCATCATCATCCTCTCTAGCGCTCATGGAGGTATGTCTTCTTAAGTTACCTCTGGACCTTCTTCCTTCAACGTTAGGCTTGTATGTCATCTTGGCCAGCCTGTTGTTTCCCATTCTTAAAAACGTCCAAACCATCTTGGGCTGATTTCTTCAATGACTTTTTCCGCAGGGTCCACTCCGAGGCTTGATCTAATGATCGAGTTGCGAATACGGTCTCGTCTTGTTTTCACCTCTATCTTCCTTAGGAATCTCATTTCTGAAGCCTGGATCCTACTTTTATGTTTGCTGTTCAACGCCCAAGATTCCGAGGAGTATGTTAATATGGGTAGAAAAGTAGATTTATATACCCTCAACTTTGTGTCCTTGGATACTTCTCTTTTATTCAGGAACCTTTTATTTAGTGCATGGAACAATTTACCAGCTGAGTTGACCCTCTCCCGGATTTCATTGTCCATGACTCCATTCTCATCAAGGTGTGCTCCCAGATATCTCTTATAAGGTTCTCACCTGTTCGATGGGCTTGTACTTAATTCTTATGACTCTCATTTTTTGCCGAGGCATCCTGCCAATTCTCATAACCCTTGTTTTGCCAGGGTTTATTTCCATATTGATCTTCTCTAGTTCATCTTGAAGAACCCTGATATTGTGTATTAGGTCTCTATCGTTGTTGGCAAGGACTACCATATCATCAGCGAAGGCCATCAAGGAGTAGGTAACTTTATTCAAGTATCTAAATCCCAGATGGAAACTTCTCATCCGGGCTTTGGCCTGAGATAACAGAATCAAGGACCAGAATAAAGAGAAGAGGGCTCAAGCTGCAACCCTGTCTTATACCAAGTTTGGTTATGAACTAATATGATTACAAGAAAATTAAAAATTAATTTTCGTTTATTGAAAGCTTGTATTGCAGACACTTTTACTCAATTTCTTGACATATAATAGCTTCTATACATATTATAAAACAAAGTCCTCAGCCGCGTTTGTTCGTGGTAAACTCAATAACTACTCCACGGAGTTTCATCCGGTTTTCACCAATAGATGGAGTGATTCACCAGAAAGGTTTAGGTATATAATTTGTCGAGATTGTGTGTAAATGTGTTGGTATACAACGATAATTGTCGGAAATGTTGGAAAAAGTATAGCCGCGTGGGAGGTTTCATCGAATGCGCCGCCTAACGCCTTTGTCATATAACGAAACAATGCATTGTGGAAAATTCTTCTTCTATTGGTCTACAAAAAAGTCAGTGATAGCATATATCTATATTTTAAGGAAAGCTTACTATACCCATTTTATCTTCTAAAAAAAAATATCACGTACAATGCGGTATTTGGAAAGCTATTTAGATGAGTTCAGTATTGATCCTTATCAACTTATATAATATAGTTACCTTAAGAATTTCATGCGCATTATTAGAATATTTTATACCACATAATTTAAATGAGTATCTTATGGGTTGTCGCAAAAAATTAACGCGCATGATAATAAATTCGTATATAAAGAAATATATATATTTTTTTATGTATATAATACCTACATAATAAAATACACTATGGCTTATAATATATAATATGCCTCTTTACCCGTGAAAAGCCGGGACGGGTCGCTAGTTATAATAATATAGAAATAAAATGGTCGTTGGGAAATTGATGTTTATTTTTCAACCAAATTCTGGGAAACTTTTATGATAAAAGCTGCACTATGTCCCTCGTAATTTCAAGATAAAAAAGCAAATTCAAGTAGTGAACTTAAGGAGGTGTATGTTCTTATATAAAAAAAAAAATAGAATCAATAAAATGAGTGGTTTGTCCGTGATCAACCTTAACAGCCCCTGCCCCCCCCGATGATCAATCGTTTTTTGTACCGACTTTATAGAGGTTGAGTGACCACGAGGAGGGTCTTCAGATCACCCAGGTTCCATCCCCGGTGGTTAGCAGATTAAATGAATTAGCGGAACCTTCAGCGCTGTACACATATTTATTAATATGTATAATTTTATTGACTGTACCCTCCTCTCCATCTACATGTTATTTCAACCATTTTGCGCCGTATTAATTAACAACTATATATTTTATTGCAGCTATCAAGCTAATGTCAACCATTAGCCGCCCTCCTCCACCGTGACTTACGGCGTTCCAGGAGTACATCCTATCCTCTACTAATTACTTGTTGCCGGTTACCCTCTACATC